>OU342737.1:182112624-182492624 GCA_910589765.1 Avena atlantica
GTATTCCACCTCGGAATATCCATCATTATACCTTTCATTCATCTGATTATAGCGATCTGGCCTCACTTCTCTTTCCTGCCGAGGCTCATGTCTTGGTTGCGGGTTGAGCGGCACTTCTCTCCTTACTTCGGCCGGGGTTTGGTTTTCATGATTGTCTCTTGCGGATTCTTTCCTGCCGTGCTCCCCATTACCTCGGCCGCCGCCGTCCTTTTCCATACGGCCGTGGTTTCTCTCCCCACTATTACCTCGGCTTACATTGCCTCTGTTCTCATTCGCTTTTCCAGCTATTGCCGGGTCATATGGAATAATTTGTTTGTTCCTCTTCCCCGAGGTTACTGCTTTTTCTTTTCTAGCGTTGTTTCCGGGTGAAGATGCCGCTGCCGCAGATAAAGCAGGTGCTGCCCCTGCCGAATGAACCATCCGTGAAGCCCCTGGTCTTGCCGGGTTAGCTCTGAGCATTTCCTCATTTTGCTGGTTCGCGATGCGCACTAGCTCATTCACTCTTTCTTGTTGCTTCTGCCGAGCTTCCCCTGTTAACCCCTCTAATTCCAATGCTGCGGCATTTGCCGCTCTCAGGTTTTTCGCCGGGGTACTGTACCTCGGCAAACCCAAATCGCCTGATTCGGCTCTGTGAGCTTCATGCTCTTTGTTAATATCATTCATGAGGTTCTTTCCTCTCAATCTCAGTTCGTCCACCCGCTCGGGTGCGATATCAAGCTTATTAGCTTTTGCATATTCTCTCAGGGTCCTGTTCAAGGATTCTCGCAGGGCTGATACTTTTTTGGCCTCTACCAGCACCTTTTGCCTGGTTTCCTCTAACTCTGCCTGAGCATTTGCCGGATCAAGTATCGGCGCTACAGGTGTGGTTAAGTTCTCTATAGTTGCCTGAAGAATGTTCTCTGGTCTTTCCAGAGGTGGTCCTCTCACTCTTGGTGCCTTTGGGGTGGTGTCATGTAGCTCGGCTGGGTTTGTCACTGGCGGAATTACCTCGGCGGTTTGCAGTGCGATCTTCTTGGGCGGACCCTGTGCGCCTGCGGCGGGTTCTCTGCTTGCCCCGGCTAATGCTGCTCCCGCTTGAGTCCCTGCTGCGACCATCACCTCGACGCTGCCTGCCAGATGCTCTCCTGATGGACAACTCGCCGCGCTTCGAGGTGGTTCCCCTGCAACAACAACCTGGTGAGGATAAATGTCGGTGATGTCGACGCCGACGTAGACCCTGTGCTCGCCCAGGCCGATGAAGATCCCGTTGCGCGGGGGGGTTTTCCCCCTGAAGCTCCCTGCATTGTCTCTGACATAGTCACAGAGACCAAATCTCTGGACCAAGCCAGAAACAACGCGCTCGCCGGTGTTGATGAAGTTTCCCGTCCGGATCACAACTCCAGGTAGCACCGCTGCTGGCCCCACGGTGGGCGCCAACTGTCGTGGTGGTGGCACGGCAGATGCCATGGGTAGGCTAAAGTACGGGGCCAGTGGATGCTAGTGGGATCTGGGGAGGGAAGATGCAACTGTCTTTACACTCAAGCTGCCAAAGTGATGAACTTTATTTCTCTCTTGATGGGTTACAAGTGCTCGTTGAACTGTTTACAGGGGGACAATGTGAATCTCCCCAGCCTAACGGTGCTCAAAGAATCGATCCTCCCCTCAGGGTCCAAACCTCCCCTTTTAAAGGGGTGCCTTGGGTGCCCTTAGGGCTGACGAGGCAAGCATATTCGTGGAATATGCTTGTCCCAAAATAGTACTTCGGCGGCCTCCTTTCCCTGTCGCCCTTCTAATGACGGCAAGGCTCCAGTGGCCCCCTCCTGCGTGCCTCGGGCTCCAGGACTGTCACCTCCGTGACCTCCTTCTGCCCCTCTGACACTGTGCATCCTTGTCTCTTGTGCTTGGCCCTGTTCTGATTCCTTCTAGCCTGCAGCTATGGTTTGACCCTGGGCTTCTCCTTCTCCTGCAAGCTTCGTATCACTCGGCCTTACCTTGTGTTACTCGGCTCGTTCCTCACCTGCATGGAGATCATTTGGGTAACCCGGCCGATTCTCTCATTAACTCGGCCGGGTAATCACTTGATACCTATACATGGGCTTCTTGCCTCCGCTCATCGGCCGACATATCCATGATTCGGCCGACTTAGGCCGTAGCTCGGAAACCAGACGGGGACAGTACCTCTGTCTTTCCCCGTCTCTAACCTACCCGAGGTTAACCCCCCCCACAGCTGCGCTACTCGCCATACTTTGAAGAGAAGGTTCAATAACCTCTTCGAGTTCTACCTTCCGACTACTCACACCTTTCGCGAGAAACTCTTTCTCTAGAAAGGATCCATTCCTGGCAACAAAAACCTTGCCCTCGGATCTGGTATCTTATGAAGACACATTTTTCCGCTTTGGGTTCGAGTTTATCCGGTTGAAGTTTCTTCACATAAACATCGCATCCCCAAACTTTAAGAAATGACAGCTTAGGTTTGTTTCCAAACCATAATTCATACAGTGTCTTTTCAACGGATTTAGATGGTGCCCGATTTAAAGTGAATGCAGCAGTCTCTATTGCATAACTCCAAAATGACAACGGCAAGTCCGTTAGAGACATGATAGATCGAACCATATCCAATAAAGTACGATTACGATGTTCCGACACACCATTTCGCTGTGGTGTTCCGGCAGGTGTGAGTTATGAAACAATTCCACACTCTTTCATGTGAGTGCTAAACTCGTAACTTAGATACTCACCTCCACGGTCGAACCGTAGAAATCTGATCTTTCTATTACGATGATTTTCCACTTCATTCTGAAATTCCTTGAACTTTTCAAAGGTTTCAGATTTGTGTTTCATCAAGTAGATATAACCGTATCTACTCAAATCATCCGTGAAAGTAACAAAATAACGATATCCACCTCGCGCCGACACACTCATTGGACCACATATATCAGAATGTATGATTTCCAATAAATCTGTCGCCCGTTCCATTGAACCGGAAAACGGCGTTCTAGTCATCTTGCCCATAAGGCATGGCTCTCATGTATCAAATGATTCAAAATCAAGTGATTCCAAAAGTCCATCCGAATGGAGCTTCTTCATGCGTTTAACGCCAATATGACCTAGACGGCAGTGCCACATATATGCGGATATATCATCATTAATTTTAATCCTTTTAGCATCAACATTATGAATATGTGTAACATTATCATCGAGATCTAATAGAAATAAACCATTCATCATCGGTGCATGACCATAAAAGATTTCATTCATATAAATAGAACAACCATTGTTCTCGAATTTAAATGAATAACCACTTCGCATCAAAAACGATCCAGATACAATGTTCATGCTCAGTGTTGGCATCAGATAACAATTATTTAAGTTTATAACTAATCCCGACGACAAATGGTGAGGTAGCGTTCCGACGGCGATCACATCAACGCTTGATCCATTGCCGACACACATCTTGACCTCACCCCCTTGCTAGCGGTCGCTTGTTCCCTAGCCCCTGATTCGAGTTACAAATATTAGCAATTGAACCGGTATCAAATACCCAGGTGCTACTGCGAGCACTAGATAAGTACACATCAATAACATGTATATCATATATACCTTTGTTTGCCTTGCCGGCCTTCTTTTCTTCCAAATACTTGGGGCAGTTGCGCTTCCAGTGGCCAGTTCCCTTACAATAGTAGCACTCGGTATCAGACTTAGGTCCAACTCAGGGTTTCTTTTCAGGCACGGCAACCTGCTTTCCTCCCTTACTTCCCTTCCGTTTTCCCTTCTTGTCTATCTTGAAACCAGTGTTCCTATTGATCATCAACACTTGATGTTCCTGTTTGATCCCCACTTCTGCAGTTTTAAGCATTGACAGAAGCTCGAGGAGAGACTTCTTCATGCCTTGCATACTATAGTTCATCACGAATCTCTTATAGCTAGGTGGTAGAGACTATAGAACACGATGGATGCCTAAGTCAATGGGAGTCGTTATTCCCAAGGACACAAGCTTATCGGCGTAACCCGACATCTTGAGTACATGCTCACTAACGGAGCTGTGCTCTTCCATCATGCAGCTAAAGAACTTTTCTTAAGAATTGTAGCTCTCTACAGCAGCATGTGTGTCGAAAATCATTTTCAACTCACCCATTGTATCAAATGCATTGCCGCTTTCAAAACGCTTTCAAAGTTTCGGCTCTAGCCCATACAATATGCCGCAATGAACTAAGTTGTGGTCCTCCTGACGAGTCTGATAGACATTCTTCTCCTTGTCAGGGGCATCCTCAAAAGGTAGGAGGCCTAGCGGCGCTTCTAGCACATATTTCTTTTGTGCAGCAGAGAGGAGAATCCTCAAATTCATGGCCCATTCGGTAAAGTTGCTACCGTTCGTTGCAAGTTTCTCTTTCTCCAAGAACACATTGAAATTAAAAGCAGGTGGTGCCATCTACAACAGAATTTGTAAAGTTTAGACTAAGTTTATGATAGGTTGAGTTCAACTAATCCATATTACGAATGAACTCCCACTCAAAAACGACATCCCTCGTGTCTTTTTGGTGATTACATGAACCAAATCCACTACACCAAGTCCGATCATCACGTGAGTCGGTGTAGCTTCAAAGGCGAGCATCAAATGAGCATCATATCAACTATATGACTCATGCTTAACCTTTCGGTCCGTGTTCCGAGGCCATGTCTGTACATGCTAGGCTCGCCAAGTAAGAACCTTAGTATTCGCGTGTGTAACTGTCTTGCACCCGAAATATGGTCGTGGATCCAAGAACACCCGATCATCACGTGATGTCTTGGAGCGACGAGAACATAATCGGTGCATACTAAGTAAGAACACATTCTTATCTTGATATTTAAATGAGGGATCATCTTATTATGCTAATAAAACGCCAAACAAGCAATATAAGATGCTATCAAACATCACATGTTTATTAGTGGAATGATATGGTTCCCGCATATGATCTCTATCATGTGCACCATGGTATGATCACTATCATACCTATATGTGTAAGTCCAAGGTCTATGGAGATTACACGTTATGTGTGTTGTAAGAGTATCATCTCATACTTCTACTTACAACATCACCATATCATAACACTAGCCCAGCAATAATCTAAACTAGATGCCTCTAATTTTTATCCATTGCAAATTTTACGTGGCTTAGGGCTTTCGAAGATAGAACCGTTCATACCTACGAACATGAACCACAGCGAGGATAACCAAATTGTTGAAAACTCATTGCAAAATAGATATTGACTATAGTAGGAGAGACAGAAACCCGCTAGCCACTTATGCAAACTAGTTGCATGTCAAGCGTGGAACAGGTCTCATGTGCGAGGACATGTAAAGTTTGTCCGGGCCGCTTCATCCCACTATGACACCAATATCCAAAATTACAACTAAGGAGCAACAACATGATTATCATCGCCCACACATCCATATGTGTACTACCCGTGTAAAGTATCTACACATAGATCCGGCTCTGATACCACTGTAGGGTTTGAAGCATAGAAAACAAAAAAATTCCTACGATGGGAACTATGTACCAAGATCTATCTACTAGATACAAACAACGGGCGGATGTATATCCGTGGAGAACATACCCTTGAAGACCGACAAATCTTAACGAGTCCGACTCGTGGTTGATGTAGACGATCTCTTGCCGATCTCAAGATCGAGAGGAAGTCCTAGCGCTGCAAATCAGCAGCGCATCCGTGCTCGCAGACACGTTTGAGGCACCAAGCAACCTCCGCCTCCTCGCTCCAGCGATGCAACGGAAGCACAACTCTTTCTTGCCGAATAGCCACCGGGAACATGTATCTCGCTAGTCCAAGACCATGGGGGGTAAATTCTAGAGGGGGAGAGAGATCCTTCACGAGGAGGTGTGAGTGAGAAGTGAGGAGAGGGGTGCCTTTTATAGGAGAGGGGGGACCCCAAGGGAGTGGCCGGCGCATGGGAGCTGCCCCCTTGCCCTCCCCTCTTCATGTGGGTGGACACTCCACTCACAAAATTCCTTTAAATTCCCTCCACTCAAAATCCCACTCAAACTTGCAATTAAATTTCCACAAAATTAAATGCAAACTCTCATTAAATAAAACTCTTTTATTTATGCAGAATTTTGTCAATTACTTTAATGAAAAACCTTCACATATAACCCCTTGCTAGAATTCTATTTCACATGCATAACCTCTTTATGCAATTTCACCCAAAAACCTGTTTCGGTATCTAGTGAAATAAATTCCTGCGCTTATTATTCTTTCCGGCATGAAACTTTTGCTCCAATTGGATGTCGGTGTCTCTTAAGTGTGTCACCCTATGGTTCTTGAATAATGCGGACATGATCGAGACCCCTCTCGGATCAATAATCAGAAGTGGGATCTGGAGACCCATACTGACTCCCACACATTCAACGATGACTTTCTTGTGATCGTCGGAACCTTTTACGCTAGTATCTTAATCCCTGTGTTTTGCGATATATTACATGTCCGAATATGGTATCTCCATACCTAGTTTGATCTCATTACTGACATGCACTCTTTTCTCGTTCCCGTGATATAACATTCTAGTGATCAAATCACTTGCTTGCAAGCTAACCAATGTGATATCACCGAGAGGGCCCAGAGTATATCTATCCGTCATCGGGATGAACAAATTCCACTCTCGATCCATGGGCCTCAACATAACACTTTATTAGTTCTGAATCCATCTTTATAATCACCCTATTACGGTGTGACGTTTGATGTTATCAAGAAACTCTTCCGGTGTTAGTGATTGAAATGATCTCATGGTCTAAGGATAGGATAACCTCGTAAGTTGTTATAGCAATATAAACTCAATGACTTTGATCGTAATGCTATACTTCGTATGAATGTTCATCACACCATTACACTAATGTTGCGATCCCGTTATTAACAACATCCAATGTCCATGATCAGGAAACCTTGATCATCTTGTTAATCAACGAGCTAGTTTATGAGAGAGGCATAACTAGGAACTTTTTGTTTGTTTATTAAACACACATGTATTAATGTTTCCATATTAATACAATTATAGCATGCAAAATAAACATCTATCATATACTTGTAATACACATAATAAACACTTTATTATTGCCTCTCATGGCATATTCCCTTCAACCTCTTCAATTGTTCCCTTGTGGAAATGCCTCTCCTTAGGTCACCAACCACATTTTATAGAGAGTGGTCTCTTAATTCCAACATTCTATCCGTTCTAGCTTCACGACGAGTGTGGATCTCCTTGTTGTTTCTTGGGGGAACCTCTTCATCATTTTGTTCCTCGTCTTGACCATCTTGTTGACCTTGATCAACATAGGAATCATTATCTTCATTAAGAGGCAAAGATTGACCTTGGCCTTTATCCGGCACATTTCTAGCATTGAGTTGAGCTTGTCTTAAGGCACTTTGTATGGATCTCCCTTGTGTAATTGACTTGGAACCGCTTGACATTCTGTAGATTGGAGACTCAAGCTCTTACTCACTAGAGCTGTCACCATGATCAACATGTTGAGGGTCCACAGCTTGTCTTTGGCTTGGGTCATTGTCCTCCTCGGTGGATGGAGCTTGTTGTGTGGTGAAGATGAGGACTCCACTTGAGTAGAGCATAGTTCTTCTCGATCCGCCATAAGGGGTTCCTCAATGGGGCGGATATATCCCACACCCATTCTTCCTATGCCATCCTGAGGCATTTCATCATCTGCATCACAAGCATCAACACGCCCCCTTGGGGACCATCATATTCTTCGAAGGTCACACTACAAGATTCTATGACGGCTCCGAAGAGATTATCATAGATTCTATAAGTGTGAGATTCGAGACCATAGCCAACAAAAATACCCTCTAATGCTTTAGACTCGAATTTGGACAAACGAACACCTTTTATGAGATAGAAACACTTACAACCGAACAACCGGAAATAAGATATGTTGGGCTTGTTACGGTACGTATTTCATATGGAGTCTTGTTGATTTCTTTGCGGAGGTAGAGACGGTTCGATGCATGGAAAGCGGTGGAGATGGCTTCGACCCAAAAGTTGTATGGAGATTTAAACTCCGACAACATGGTCCGAGCCATCTCAATATGAGTCTGGTTCTTTCTCTCGGCAACACCATTTTGTTGAGGGGTATATGCAGTGGAATATTGATGTTTTATCCCCTCATCACCAAGGAAATCATTCAAGGTGTAGTTCTTGAACTCGGTGCCATTTTTGCTTCTTATTATCAACACGGGGACATTGTATTGACGTTGAACCAAGTTGATGAAGTCGATGAAGGTCTTTTGGGTCTCACTTTTCATCTTGAAGAAATATACCCATGAGTATCTTGAAAAGTCATCAACAATCTCCAAACAATATTTCTTACCCCCAAGACTTGCATGTGATGGAGGACCAAAGAGATCCACATGAAGGAGCTCCAAGATCCTCGTTGACTTGATGCAGTTCTTTGGCTTGTGGGGATAATCATGCATCTTTCCTAGAACACAAACCCTGCAAACACGATCTTTGGCAAAGGAAACATTCTCTTTTAGTCCAACAATATGGACCTCCTTGTGGAGACTTTGCAAAGTTATCATATTGACATAGGCTAGTCGGCGATGCCATAACCAACCCAAATCGGACTTTCCGAATAAGCACATCGCACTTGTAGTGGTTTGCCCCGAAAAGTCTACCACATACAAGTCATGTTCGACGTACCCAACGAAAGCGACCTTTAGAGACTTGCTCCACATGAGGATCATAATATCATCATCAATAAAGACGGCAAAGCTCATCTTTCCACGAGAACGGACTGAAAATAAATTGTAACCAAGGGTCTCAACAAGCATGACGTCCACGAGTGTAATATCGTGGGCAACCACTACCTTGCCGAAACCCATTACCTTAGACTTTGACTTGTTGGCATATGTCACGGTTATTTGATCATCATTTGGCCTTAATTCCTTGACAATAGACGAGCTTACGGTCATATGACTTGTGCAACCACTATCAAGTACCCATTTTGACCCTCTGGAAGCATATGTCTACAAAAGATCAAGCTAATTTTTAGGTACCCATTTTTTAATGGGTCCTCTTTTGTTAGCAACAAGGGTATTGGGGACCCAAATACACCAAGCAATATAACCATCATATGGGCCAACATATTGTGCATACACCTCACCATAATAATCACGCATTGGAACATAGTGAGGGTTAGCACATCCCGCAAAATCATCATGATACATAGTTTTACCACTTGTGGTCTTACTATCCACAATGGCCGTGTTTTTCTCTCGTGCGGGCTTGGCCTTCTTCTTGTTGTTCTTCTTCTTCTTGGCTTTGGAGACAAAACCAATGCCCCCTTTCTCACCACTAGGCCTTTGCTTACTCAAAAGATCATCAATGGACTTGTTACCTTGTGGAAATGTGGCCTTGGCTAGCTCCCCCTTCAACCTAGCATTTTCTTCAAGAATAGTTGTACTACTAGAAGGAATGAAATTACTAGGTGAAGGAATATTGGTCAATTGAGTTTGAAGAGTTTCATGGGACTTTGTGAGTGACAAGAGTTCACTTTCCAAAGCCTTGTGAGCCTTGTTAAGCAAACTAAAGTCCTCGACAAGTTTTCATGAACCACACTAAACTCAATCTTGTCCTTTTTAGCCCTCTTGTATTTTGCAATAGCATGATCACGTTCTTTGATGAGTATATTAACAATTATGTCATTGGTCTCATCAAGCCCTTCAAGTTTTAGATCAAGAGACATCCTAGTCTCTTGTTCTTCTTCTAGAGCATTATTTAGGGCTTCTATTTCAATCATGTGTTCACTCCCAAGTTTACATCTTACATCAAGAATCTCTTGTGTGTGGGAAAGTTGATCTAAGATTTTCCCAAAATGTATCTTGGCCTCCCCTTGTAAGTTAGTCACAAACTCAACAAAATAAATTAATTCTCTTTTTACGTCAAGAGACATCTCATCATCAAATTCATCATTGTCTAAGGGAGTGGAGTGATATGATGAGGATACCTCCGTTCCTCTTGCCATAAGGCAAGTGACGTTCTTGTTGGGAGTATTCTCATTTGGAGAATCAAAGTGTGAGAATGTCGGAGTAGATGTAGTGGCTAGAGCATCCACACCACTTGATGTTTCCTCTTCCTCATCTTCATTGTAGGAATTCTTCATGAGTGATCAATACAATTTCGCCCTTCTTATTATTGATTGGATTCTTCTTGATGAAGGGTTTCTTTGGCATGAGGTTGCCACCATGATCTTCTCTCTTCTCATAGGGACAACCCGCCACAAATTGATAGCGGTCACCACAATTGAAGCAAGTTCTCAATTTAGTGACATTTTATCTTCTTCCACTTGGGTTGCTTCTTTGTTGCATTTCCATCTTGGCTTTGGCGGGGTTCTTCCAAAAGTTATTTGCATAGAAGGCCATATATTCACCATGAGAAATCTTGACATCATCGGGGTAGCTCATGGAGAGGCATTCATCACTATCATCTTCATCCCCATGATCCACAACTTTGTCCTTCAATGCAAGGTTGACAACGTTGCTCATTCCAAGGGCTCGAGCACGGGCATCTTTGGCATTCTTGGCAGCAACCTTGAAAGAGGCCATCTCTTACATAACTTCATTGGAGGTCATGAGGTGGTAGTTGTGTCTTCCTTGTAGGCTCTTCAAGTCAGTGGGCTCAAAGGGCATGAGTGCACTCACATATTTCCTCTTTATCCAAGCATTATCCACATGTGAGGAACCCACATTCCTAAAAGAGGTGGCGGTGGTCTTGATCATACGATACATGTCTTCATGATCTTCACCTTCCTTTATATAGAAGCCTTCGGCTTCATTGCTTAGTGCATCATACCGGTTCCTCCTATCATTCCCAACAAACAACACTATGAGAGCATCCCAAGCTTCCTTGACTGTGTTGAGGTGCTCAATGTGTGGGTAATCCTTTGTACCCAATCCTTGTTGAATCATGTGCAAGGCGGTGGCATTGAGTTGAATATTGACAACTTCTCTTCTTGTCAAGTTGTTTGGATCCCCAATATAGAGTCCGTGTTCAATGATGTTCCAGAGTTCAATGCAAGAGCTGCGCACATGAGTTTTCATTGGAGATTGCCATTGAGCAAAAGTAGATGCTTCTAGCTTTGGTGGGTCTCCTCTATTGTTTATATGAGGGTGAGGAATTGGAGGGTCGGGAGTGTACCATCCATGCGAGTCATGGTGCTCTCCCTTCTCACCAACCCTTTTTGTGGAGGAGTTAATGTTGCCTTGATTATCCCCCACCACCTTATCCGTGGGAGATGTCGGGGCATTCTCTTTGGATAATGGTGGTAGTTCGTCTTGAGGAGAAGGGGATGATGAGCCAACCTTACCTTTAACAAGTTGCTCAAGTAACTTGTGCAATTGTTTGATCTCGTTGGCCATGGTAGAGCTCAATATTGTTTCCATGTTATTGAGATCATCCATGGTCACCGTGGTAGGCTCACCACCACCTTCCCCATCGTTGCTACCCATATACTCTTAGGCGGTAAAGCCTGAATAAAGAGCCGAGGCTCTGATACCAATTGAAAGGATCGTATGGGCACCTAGAGGGGGGGTGAATAGGTGCTACTTCAAATTTTCTTCTTTTTCAAATTAGGGTTTAACAAGAAAGGTAAATTATCTAGATTATGCAACTAAGGTGAATTTACCTATATGTCAAACATGCACTAGATAGCACAACACTAAGCAAGAACAAGTAAGTAAAGTGCGGTAAAGGATAGAAGTAACCAAAGTGGTGGACGCGGAGACACAAGGATTTGTTTCCCGTAGTTCCTTCCTTTTGAGGGGAAGTACGTCTATGTTTGGAGAGGGGGTGGTTTCAAACCACCAACGCCATGAGAGGCCTCCCTTGTTCTCCAATGAATCTCACCCCAACGCGATCGATTCACCTTCCACTATATCGGCAACCTTCGAGGTGGAAGCCGGCACCTTTACAATAAGTTCGGGGCACACATCCACAACTTAATTGGAGGCTCCCAAATACAAGCAAGTTGTCAAAACAATCAAAGACAAGCTTGTAAGAACCAAATCTAGAACTAGGGTTTCCAAATAAAACACTAGAGCAAAGGGGCCCTCAAGTGAATGAGGGGGAAATGAAGATCTCTCTTGGTGAATCAATAGATCAAGGGCTCCTCCTTCGATTCTCCAAAGATCAATGACTTTGGATGGTTGAGTGAAGAGATCTTGGCAATTTGGTGGCTCAAATGGAGGTGGTGTTCTTGAGTGAGACGAGCAACTTTTGGAAGGTAGGTGGAGGGTGCAATTATAGTCCTCTGAGCAGATCTGACCGTTGAGCATTTATTGCAGCGGTAGTACCGGAAAACACCGGTACTACCGGTCAGGTACGGGAGATGTGCCATTAAGGCAAAACAGCCCCAGACTCCAACGGTACCAGAAAGGGGTGCTACCGCAAAGCGGTAGTACCGGCCCTGACCGGACACATGCGGTAGTGCCGCATTTTGGTACCGGGGAGGGCAGTGGCATTTGGTAAACCTGCCAAAACCTTCTGTTGCGATAGTTACTAAAGAGCGGTACTACCACTTTTTAGTACTGGTGAAGACAGAGGCATTTGGAGAGCTCGCCCAAACCTTCTGTCTTGACCAGTATCAAAATGCGGTACTACCGCTTTTTGGTACCTAACGCGACAGAAGGTTTTGGGCAGTTCGCCCAAACCCTCTGCCTGGCCTAGTAGCAAACTCCGGTACTGTCGGTCCTGTGCGGTAGTACCGGATGATTTTTCTGGTACTACCGGACACCACAGAGGCAAAATGCACAGTCAGCAGAGGACCCTTTTTGAGAGGAACGAACCAAGATGTTTCTAGACAAAAACCTGTGGTACACTTGGCAAATAATTAGTCCAACATGTGTGTTGTTATAAACACCAAAATCACTTAGGATAGGAAATGCTCTTTCACCCTCACCGCTCTCCTTCTCCCCATTCGCAACCGCCCCTGCCTCCCGTCTCACCGTTGGCAGTTCATATCCTGCCAGAAGAACGAAGACCACCGGCACGGCCAGCAGACGACAGTAGATCAAGGAGTCTACTCCGCTTTCCACGGCCAGAGGGATCTACTACTACGACTGCGACTGCTTCTTCTTCTTCTTCTTCTTCTTCTTCTTCACAAAGCTCAAATCCTGCAGCAATGGCGGTAAGGCCTCGAACCACCGACTCTCTAAAGTTTTAGCAACTCAGATCTATCTCCTACAGACTCATTCCCCGAGTATGAGTGACATGCACGGTAGATTTCAACCGATTTGTGCTAGTTATAGTCGATTCGATGTGTTAGGGTCTTTTCTTTGCTTGTTGTGCCTTTGTAAGCACTAGATCTACCGATGCATTGGTTCCATCTATGCTTGTTAGTGGCTATATTCCGGCAGATTTAGTTATTAGGGTTCCTCCGATTGGGAAATAAGGAATTTTTCACTATTCATCTTCTTGTGCTTAGGCCGATGATTAAAACTGTCACCGAATGACATGTAACACCCTCAGAATCGACCCTATGCAAGTCTCAGCGATTCCCGCCAAACCCGCATAGAAACGATTCAAAGGTGCCCACCAGGCACTTGCGTGCAGGTGGAAAACGAAGTAATATCATTACACATTAGTCCACGATGGAACCCACAGAACAGATATATACAACAATGACTCAAAGAGTCAAGAATACAGATATACAATACAAAGATCCAAATCACCTTGAAAACAATACAGCGTCCGAGTACGGACAAGATGCAAATTTAGCTAAGAGCCCTGAAGAATAACCAATGGCGTCCATAACCCTGCCCAGGCCAAGCCGGAAGGGTAACCCTGCTAACGACGTCGATCTCAAAACCTGCTTAAACAAAAGGGGTGCCGACAAAGGGCAAAGGAAAAAAGAGAGCGGTCAGTACTGAGGCCAGTACACGGCGAGGCTAGAATTCGGCGGTCCTCGCCTACATAGGTATGGTGGACTGAAGCGGCAGCGCAGCATGCACTAAACAACCTATAGAGACTCGATATAATTGTCAGCTATCAGAGAGGGATAAGAAAGACCTATTCGGAATCAACCTGATGATACCACCAAACATACCCATCCTGGTATTTCCCCCTCGAGACCAAACGAGGAAGTCAACCGAGGAACTCACACAGTTGGCAGTTTTATTTATTCAGTTATCGTTGCAGCAATTACTAGTCAGGTATAGATAGTCATCCTGATATAATAAGCAGTGGGCAATTTTAGTTAACCATTCCGTTGTAGTTGCAACACTTACTAGTCAGATACAATAAGCATGAGATATCCCAAGTCAAATTATAACAGTAAACTTTAGTTATAGTTGTCTATGATTGAGAAATGTGCTCCAAGTCGTCCATAACCGCGGACACGGCTTCTCGAAAAGATTTAACCCTGCAGGGGTGCACCAAAGTTTCCACACGCACCTACACCCTTGTTGTCAGATCAGGTAGGTACAAGATCACAAAACATACACCCAACGGTATGTCGACGGGGTTTCGGACACGACGTTTCCCAGACCCAAAGCAAGCACATGGGGGGCCACCCCACTAAGCTACCCGTAACGAAGTCGGCCGGTCTCCGAGACGGACCCAGGGTTTGCGAGAACGGCTGTAAACGACTGGGAACCCGAAAGTGTGACTGGGCTTGTCGATACCGCGAAATCGTGCCGCGATCCAAAACAGTACAGGCGCTCCACGCGCAATCATAAATAAAGCAGTAAAACATGTCATAAGTACAGGATAGTAATAAAGCCCCAAACTACTTTGTGGCCCCTGGTACAGTACTTTGAAATCAGGTACTAATCGATGGGGGTGCCCACACACCCCACCTGTGGTTAGCGCGCTCGATCTCGGAACAGGTGTCAAGAACTCGGGGTCCTACGGGACACCAGTGAGCGGTTAAAAACCAAATATTGTCTATTACCCGCTGGTGCCTCTGCATTTACCTACTTCAATTTTAGTTATTAAACGATAATTAAAGCCATGATCATCTCCAACATTAAACATACGGCCTTACTCCAACAACTATGGAAGATCGACGACGCGACAAAACACCTACGCAAGCAACTACGACTCGCAAGACCGACTATCTACCAAACAACAGATAATAGGATGTGTCCATGGCAATATAAGGGCTGCAAGGATATCACGGGTACGAAAACTAGAGCATCGCAACACAGATAGCAATAGATCAACAGGAGGAAATAAAGACTATAAAAGTAAGATAGGTAGAAAGGGGGAGAATGCTCGCCTGAAAAACATTGCTGAAGGTTCCCCGTCGACACTCGCATCAACTCATCGGCCTATTCCGTGAAGAAGCAAAGCACTAGAAGAAACACCGGATACACTATTTATTACTACGGCAGAAGATCGAGCATGATGGATGTATGATGTATGACATGGAAAAGATGCGATGCAATTAGAACATATTAAGCGGAATCGGGGGCACGACAATTAGTTATATGGTTCAAGTTATTTAGATACCCCGCAATTTAAATGTTATATTAACAAGGCAAGATATAGCACTCGGTTCGCTACACAAATTTAAATGGGCCAATATAAGACTAGAATCGCCCTCATATGGTCTCCATATTTATTTATTAGATGAGTCGACAAAATACCCAAACCCCACAATATGTATGCAAGGATGCTCAATTTAATTATGCAACAAAATAGATGTTATATTACAAAATAGGGGCGGATAAGATAGGGGTCACACATGAAGGAATCGACGATCTTGGGGGTTCGAAGGGGGTCGGTTCGGTCTCGCCGGGTTCGGTCTTCGGGCTTCAATCTTCGGACCCGCATCCATGAAGAAGATCTTGGCATTTCGGATCAGTCTTCGGGTAACGTGAAGGAGAGCTCGGGGTTTCGAGGCTTAAACTTGGACTTAGCACCGAATGTTTGGGTGGCTTCTCGGGGTACTTGTCCGGCTCGCAGCTCTTGTTCACCGGGAGGGTTCTAGGCAGCGTTACCATCTTGCAGTACCATCAACACCACCGCAGGACCCCTGTTGGCATCACCAGGTACACGGGGAGCTTCACGTTGCAAACACACGGCGCCACAATCAGATCATCTAAACCACCACAGCATATGGCTAATAAAGAAAACATGGAGCCGAGCTGGAGCGGCGAGAAGGGACTCAGCAGCGGCAGAGGAGCTCGGGAAGGTCAAGGTCGGGGCAGTGGTTCGCGGCGACGCTAGCACGCATTGTCGCGGGAAGGAGGAGGCCCGACGGCCGGCGTTGGAGGTGGGACCGCGACGGCGGCGAGGATCGCTGGCCGGGAGGGGCGGCGGCCGGAGAGGAAGGAGGCGGCGACGGTCGGGGAACACAGGGTAGGCAGAGGCCAGCGGCTCGTCGGCCGGAGAGAAGGGATGCGCAAGGGCCAGGCTCCGGCGGCCGGAGCTCCCGCGCGGAGATCGAGCAGGGGAGAGGGAGAGCGGGGTCAGGGGACGCGTGCGGACGACGTCGGGCAGGGTCGAGCCGGGCCGGCACAGGGAACACGGAAGAGAGGGAGGCCAGGGCGGAGGTGGGGTCACGCGCGACGGCGACGAACCCTCCTAGCGGCGGCTCGGGATGGGGCCGGCGAGGCAAGGAGAGGGAGGCGGCGGCGTTGCATCTGAGGAAGGGCCAGGGTCGCGAGGGCGGGGGCGTGAGGCAGAGGGGAGCGGGGATCGGGTCGGGGTGGGGGTTGCGGGAGTGGTGGGGCCGGGGGTTGGTGCGGATCACAACGAGAGGGGGAGCGAGTGGGAGAGGCCGGACGGGGGAATCGGACGGGGTGGTGTGGTGTGCGTGTGTGGTGTTGCATGTGTGATGTTTGGGCGTGGCGGCGGAGGGATGGGTGCCCTGGGGTGGTTAGGGTTTAGGTTGGGGTAGAGTTAGGGTTTGATTAGAGGGGTGGTCGGTGGCTGTGGGCTGGGATTTTGGGCCTAGCCTGCGGCTTCCTTCCCAAAATATTTATGTTTAATATTTTCCTGTTCTATTTATGAGGTCTTTTATAAATAATTTTAGACAAAACAAAATATTCGGAAAATAACGAGATTTTCAATTTGAAATAGAGAAGGGGATAATTAGAAAACAATATAGGCTTTTGGGGAATAGGTTTAGTCAAACACATGCATGATAATGTCATGGTGATGCGCAACATACAAACAACCGCGATTTTCTAGTGCTGGTTTTACCCGGGGTGCTACATGACACTAGGGGGTGATTCTGTACTACCTTCAATCGTTCATAACAAAACATGTTGTGTATTGTACTAGGTAGTACAGAGTCCTCTCCCCGATGTTTGTGTGCACTTCATATATGAGGCCTTCATTACTTTGCACAACACTCTTCATGATCGCCTTCGGCCAATGATTAATTTGCATTCTATGGCCAAGATCCCAATAGGTTGCATTTCTAGCATGCCTGTTATGATTGATCTTGGACACACAATGCCTAATATGAGGCACAATTTATGTGACTGCCGATGATTAGATACGCACTGCAAGCTACTGGAAGAGTCGATGCTTTCGAACCTGGTTCTGTCATCTATTCTAGGTGATGGAACTTGGTTTAGTAGTGTCATCGTTTCATGATGTCAATGCTTTTTGCTATGAGGAAATTGTACTTTATTTCGTGAATGCAGCTTGTGATGACACCTAGTACAATGCGTTCATAGAGCTGGTGCTATAGGAGCCGGATGGTATGTACAAAATATTGGATGTGCACGTCATCTGGTTCCTTATAGCACCAGCTCTACCTTGTTTGTGCTAGTTATTCTGAAGCTGGGCATCGGTTTTTCTTCCATTGGCCAATGATTACTTAAGTAGCACAATGACATGCAAGGGATCTTCTCCATGAACAAATTTGTGTGCTAACCAAATTCATTGTTCATTTCTGTTGCTCATGGGGAGAATCCCTTTGCTTGTTGTGCCATTGCATATGAGGCCATGTGTTATGACGATCACATGTGTTACGTTCATTCATCATGTCTGATCACATATGTTATGTTCATTCATCATGTCTGATCACATGTGTTGATTATTGTTGTAGTGCTCGAACACGTTGATCGGAGGTGCGCTCCCCACCAATGCAAGAGCATGCACCAGGGATGCTGCTGAGGGGTAGTGGCTCAAAGAGGGGGAACGATGGAGGTAAGGGCAGCGACATCAAGAGGGCGAGGGGTGGGCCTCTCAAGATAGGGAACTTCCATGACCAGGTAGGTCCAACCCATTTTGCCAAGGTGATCTTGGCACCTGGGTTAGACATGCTGCCAATCCCAGATGGCTTCAGGCCTTTCCTCGGCAATGTGCCGAGGACGATCGTCCTGAAGACGAACATCAGATGCAGCTGGATGGTGAAGCTCAGAGATGTCAGCGACAGGATCTGCCTTGACCAGGGGTGGCCTGGCTTCGCCATTGCACACCAGGTGAAGATCGGGTTCTTCTTAACCTTCAAGATGCTAAAGGGTGACCTGTTCAAGGTCACCATCTTCGACTACATCATGACTGAAGACATGAAAAAGGGTCCACAACATGATCCAACCCTTGCCATGATCGACCTGTGATCTTTGTTGTCTACTTTGTTCTTTGTTCGATTGCTATGAACTTATATCATGGTGTTGCTACGATGTTTATGCTGCCTACTTGGTGTGTGTTAGTTGTGATTAAGACACACTTGTGGTGTGTGGTAAGCTCACCATCTAGGGAAGAGGCTACCAGAGCATATTACATAGCTGAAACCAAACACGCGGATTTCTTTCTCCCAAGCCTAATACAGCCCTCCAAACAACAGTACCTGAATTCTGCCCAAATGCTAAACAGTATCAATACGGGAAACCAAATAAGAAGAAAAATTGGACCCAGAGCCTAATTCCGACGTGTAGTCCCCCGTGCGACAAGCGCCGAAAAAACTTACACCGGAACCGAACACGGCCAAAGGCTTTCTAGAAATGCATGATGTGACGGGCACAGCAGATCGAGATGTCACGTCACCACGCTACGTCGTACAGTGTACGATAGTGTCCAGCAAAATTCCACACTCAACAGCGTATTTCGCACTGTATTGATCCTATTCCGTTTGACCTGGACCCTTGCATTGCATTAATGTCTAGAAGAAAAAAAGGAAATAGTCTTGGCCTCGTAGAAAAAAGTGGAAGAGGACGAAATTAATGAACAAACCAAAGTGGAAGACGTATGCCCTTCACGCAGACGATCTCTTCATGCCCGTGGAGGCGTGGAAACAGATGGAGACCATAAGTTGTTTTTTCCTGTTGAACTAGTGGATTTTCTAGCTAGTTGTCTTTGCCGAGTGTATTATCTGACACTGGGTAAACCGAACGGTGGGAAAACGGCGTCGATCGAGGACCTGAAGAAAATAGGGTGGGTGCTGCGTGCTCGTCAAAGGCTCAGCCGTCCATCCGACAAAGCCTTGGCCGAATTTCCACACGAAAGTCAAGCACGTATCTTATAGGTACTCCTTGGGCAAATTACCAGATCGTGCTATGTCCATAGCTTAATAGATGGAGCACGTATCTTATAGATACAAGCTAGCTGCTACTTGGATCAATATGTGCTACTACTCTACGTAGTCTTCTAGTAGAAGTGAGCATCGATCATTTCTATGTGCATGCACATGCCATGCATGGCTGTATATCTCGATCAATAAAAATAAACCTAAAAGATACACCAGATGCATAACTTCACGTGCCCTCTAGCAATGTTAGAGCATCTCCACTCGCCTACTAGGAGGCCGATCCGGACGCCGAAATTATGTCCAGACGCCGAAAATCGGCCGGATTTGGTCCGGACTACCAGGCCGAACCCGACGCCGCCGTCGCGCTCGCCGGGCTCGCCGCCGCCGCCGCGTAACAATGCGGCTTACCGCTGCCGCCGGTAGAGCGTTTCAGGACGGACTCTCGCCGGAGTCATGGCGCACATCGAGGCCGGCAACAACCCCCGCCTCGGCATGTAGTTGCGGCGTCCGTCGACCACGGCGGCAGCCTTTTCTAGTTATGAATTCCGATGTACTATGTACCCCTTGCCTACTTTAATGAAATTTCGCCTATATTCACCCATATTTCGCTGATTTTAACTGAATTTAGCCGAACTTAGGACCTCGGCCTGGGTACGCGAGTGGGAAACTGGACGTAATCAGGCCGACGCGATTCGTTCGGCCGAAAATTGGTCTGGTTTTCAGCCTGGGTTCGTCCAACGAGTGGAGATGCTCTTATACACACCTTGAAGCGAGGATAGGCTAGACAGGGAGACTTTAGTATATCGTCGTTGTCTTACCATTTAAAAAAGATAAAAAAAATAACAAAAGAAATGCAGCTCTCCCGTTCACAAGAGGCCAAGATCTGCCGCACCTATACAAAAAGGCCGTCACAGAGGCGAGACGTCCTAGCGGCAGTACAAGTGGAGGGGATAAAAACCGTAGCCAATCGCATTACTAGCGAAGGGGATAGAAAAAAAATCCTGATTTCTTCAAGTTGTTTAAAGATTTTCTCACTTCACACTAGCCCCTCAAGCTTCCATCTTTGTGTTGTGACTAATCAGTTGGACCTTTTTCCGATTGAAACGGTTGAAGATATGGAATTCTCAAGATTTTATTGGGCCGGTTCTCTAGCCTACGCACAAGAGGCTTCCACACGTACACGATGTAACAGGCACGGCACCATGGTACATACTGTAGTGTACATACGTCGTACCTACTGTGTAGGCCTGGTATCGATAGTCCAACAGAATTCCACGATCGATCAGTGGACGTGTATACTCAACACACCGTATTTTGGACTGTTCAAATTTTCTTCCGCGCGCGCGCGTTGGACGAGAGACAAAGGTGAGCTTGCATCGCATTATTATTGTCTAGTCTAGTGAAAAATACGGAGACGTGGAAAAAACAGGAAGAGGACGAAATTATTGAACCCAAGTGGAAGAACGTATGCCCCATCACGTACGCCGCCAACGATCTCTCCGTGTCATGTGGCATCCATCCCGCCTAACTAAGTAAGAAAACCACACTCGGCTGCGTCCAGCGTGCCTGCTGTCCGTGGAAGCGTGAAAGTGACCAGCATCACGACTCATTTAGAACACCTAAACGATTCGTTTCGATCAGTTTAGGTCAACCTTTTTTTTAACAGGAAAGGTCCGGAAGGATCTAGAGAGCTGCATTTAATACGAGGCAGTGGTACATATTACAACAAGGACCTAGGAAAATAATTTACAACCAGGTCCTGAAAACAAACATAGAGGACCTCATAAACTTTTTTGAGAAAGCAATCAGGTCCATGGGTCTCATTGCGCAGATACAGAGATGTGTGCCGCCGCCAACCACCGTCTACTTTGCTGGAGACGAAACCACTTCAGAAGAGGTCGACGTTGAATGCCGTCGTTAGAGTATTATACAAACTCAGTTATTAATTTGTTAATTTGGAAATGGGTTGTGGCTCAGACTTTTTTACTTAAGTATTTTTGTTAATTTGAAAATATAATTTTTATTAATTTGGAAATGGGCTGTGGCTCAGACTTTTTGTTAGAGTATTATACGAACTCAGTTATTATGATAGTTTAGGAAAATTAGGACTCTAGTCTAATTAGAATTGTACTTCAAGATGATTTTTAAATATAGACGTACTTCTTTCTTGGAAGGCTGTCGTGGCTGCCTCAACGGATCATCTTTGTCGTCATCGTCCGGGACTTTACCGACAACGCCACCATCGACTTTGATCTACACATCGTCTACGCCATGACGCATACGGTGCACCGACAGTCTGATCAACCGATCTCGTGCCTGTCTACACCAAGCACGTCCCCGAGCACATGTCTACCACCGATCGAGCTACGGGTTGCCGCTGCGTCGCCCCTTCGGGCCGTAGCGCCGCCGCCTTTGGTCCACGCTACCGGCTTCCAACGCGTCTTCCTTGGCATGTACATCACTTGTGGTCTCCCAGCCAATGCACCGACTTGCACCCTGCAACTAGGCCGCACCTTCGGGTCATATCATCGCTGCATGCAGTCTGCTTCGTCGTCCCCGCGCACCGCTGTCCTGGACTACCACCGTGCCATCTCCTACGGCGCGGATCACCGGATGTCTATGCATGATCTTCGTCACCCCGTCGGGTTCTTCTTCTCCTACATCGAGTACCGCCGTCGTGTCTCTCTAAGCGTCCAGCATGACCACTTTGGGTCACCACTAGTTTCGCCGCCCTCTACTTCTGTAGGGTTCGCAGCATAGAAAACAAAAAAATTCCTACGATGGGAACAACTATGTACCAAGATCTATCTACTAGATACAAGCAATGGGTGGATATACATCTGTAGAGAACATAGCCTTGAAGACCGACAAAGCTTAACGAGGTTGAACTCGTGATTGATGTAGACAATCTCTTTCCGATCTCAAGATCGAGAGGAAGTCCTAGCGCCACAAATCAGCGGTGCATCCGTGCTCGCACACACATCCGAGGCACCGAGCAACCTCTGCCTCCTCGCTCCAGCGATGCAGCGGAAGCACAACTCTTTCTTGCCGAATAGCCATCAGTAACATGTATCTCGCTAGTCCAAGACCATGGGGGATAAATACTAGAGGAGGAGATAGATCCTTCATGAGGAGGTGTGAGTGAGAAGTGAGGGAGGGAGGCTCCTTTTATAGGAGGAGGAGGCACCCAAGGGGGTGGCCGCCGGCCATGGGTGCTTCCCCTCCCCCCCTTCATTCATGTGGGTGGAAGCTCCACTCACAAAATGCCCCTTCAATTTTCTCCACTCAAAAACCCAAATTTCCACCAAATTTAATGCAAACACTCATTAAATAAAAATTATTTTATTTATTCAGAATTTCTTTCAATTACTTTAATGACAAACATTCACATATAACCCATTGCTAGTATTTCATTTCACATGCAGAAACCACAGCGCCCAGGACGAGAAGGATCGAGTTGGAGCACCAGCAACGAGAAGCCAAAGTCCATCTCCGCCGCGCACAGAAAACGAGTTCCCTCCTCACCTCCTGCCCGATATGAGGAGGAGAAACAATAGAGGATGCGGCGGCGATGGACCAAAGATCGACAGTACCTTCTCCAGGAAGAAGAGGACGAATCGGTGCGGGGTCCCTTCCCCTCGCCTCCACGGCCGGCCAAAAGAGAAGCCAACACACCACACGTCACTCCTCAACCCCTCTCCTCCTCGCCACCACGGCCGGCCGGTAGAGGCGTCACCGCCAGCAATCTCCGCCACCCAAGATGGCACTTACATCCAAACGACCCTTTATTTGAAGAGAAGGCGACACTCCATCGTTGCACCTAAGGCTCCGACCATCGGAGCACCGCGACGAGGAAGAAGTGCCACCAACGGCTTCAAGACACGGGGAAGAGAACTTCCAGCCACCTCTAGGCATAAAGCCAACCTAAGGCAAAAAACCAAAACCTAACGACCCTAAAAAACCTAGAGCCTACAGCTACCTCGGCACCGCTCCTCCGCCACCTCCTGCTGGCTATTCCAGCGGGAGAGGCTCGGAAGCGGCCGGGATTTTGGGTGGCGGCGGTCAAGCGAAGGGAAAGGATAAGGTTGGGGAAGGAGAGGGGAGGGGGTGTGTGTGGGTACGTCTAAGCAGTTTAGGTCAACCTACAAAAAGGAAATAGGTCACGGTCCAACCGCCTAGCGGCCAAACTCAAACTGTCCGTCAGACTTTTTTCCTCAGGTATTTTTATTAATTTGAAAATATTTTTTTATTAATTTGGAAATGGGCTGTAGCTCAGACTTTTTGTTAGAGTATTATACGAACTCAGTTATTATGATAGTTTAGGATACTTAAAACTCTAGTCTAATTAGAATTGTACTCCAAGATGATTTCCATAATATAGACGTACGGTCTACGTCTTTCTTGAAAGGCTGTCGCGGCTTCCTCAACCGATCATCTTTGTCGTCATCATCCGGGACTTTACCGACAACACCGCCATCGACTTCAATCTACGCATTGTCTATGCCATGGCGCATACGGTGCACCTCGGTCTGATCAATCAATTCTGTGCCTATCTATACCAAGCACGTCCCCGAGCACACGCCTATCACCGATCGAGGTATGGATTTCCACTGCGTCGCCCCTTCGGGACGCAGCGCCGCCGCCTTTGGTCCACGCTACCAGCTTCCAATGCTTCTTCCTTGGCATGTATGCTACTGGTGGTCTCCTAGCCGCTGCACCGACTTGCGCCCTGCAGCTAGGCCGCACCCTCGGGTCGTATCATTGTTGCACGTAGTCTACTTCACTGTCCTCGTGCATCGACGTCCTCGACTTCCACCGTGCCATCTCCTACGGCGCGGATCACCGGATGTCTGTGCATGGTATTTGTCACGCCACCGGGTTCTTATTCGCCTACATCGAGTACCACCGCCACGTCTCTCTAGGCGTCCAGCATGACCACTCCGGGTCACCGCTGATTTCGCCGCCCTCTACTTCTTCATCCACTACAACTTCGCTGTCAGCGTCATCGCCTTCCCCGACACCACCACCTGCTCCTCTACTCCGACAACCGTGGACAGCATCGACATCTCTTCCTTCGCCGCTCTGCGCCTCACAACCGCTCTGGAGATCTCTTCTGCTAGTCTCTCTGACATGGCGACAAGTTCATGATGGTCCCTGCCCCTTGCACGCCTGGTACTGGCAACACCGGGTGACATGGTTATACCCCACGGGTACACAACATCGGCATACCTAGTCCAGCCCAAGGAAGTCCCATGACAAGATACGCGGCCTGCGGTGGTTTCGGGTGGCCCAAGCCCATGACGCCTTCGGATCCTTGGAGAACAAGACTAGAGTAGATAGAATTTCAAATGGGCAAACCCTAATATGTAACCGACTCGACCTACGCCCAGGACCTGCCTATCTATATAAAGGCTAGGAGGGCATGGCGAGGAGGACAATCAACTCACCTCATACACATCTCATGCCAGATTGCATCTGCGCACCCCTGTAACCTTCGGTTCCACCGTAATCAAGAGAAGACAAGCAGAAGTAGGGTTTTCCCTCCGAGGGCCTGAACCTGGGTAAACCTCATGTCCCCGTGTTGCTTGTTTACTAACCGTTTCGTGATCTCCATCATCCCCATCTTCTCCAAAACCCAAGTCCATAACAATGGGAATTGACGAGTCGAAACCTCGTCAATTGGCGCTGTTTGTGGGAACTAGGGGCGCTGATTGTGCGATCGTGACAGTCTCATCCGGAGTGATCTACAACTCATCGGCGATGGAGAGTCATCTCCTCTTCGGCACCTTTGACTTCACCGCCCACTCGCCAGCCACCATGAAGGATTTCGAGCCCGTAGGCGACAGGATCGAGATTATGTTCGGGAGCTTCTGCTTCCAGGTCGGGCAGACCGACACCCTCCGCCTCCCAGAGCGGGTGCCACCGCCATCCATCAGGCCCGCTTCGTGGGTCCCACCCATCAACGTGCTACGCACGTCAACGCTGACAGATGAGTCATATGACAACAGCTGCAACTTAGATCTGTGCGGCCCTCCATCAGAGAAGGAACCTACGGTTCCCGATCCGAAAGATGTGGCAGTAGCGACCCAATCCGCAGGCATTACCAATGCGTTGTGGTCATCCAGGGCGAATCAGAACTTCCACCAGATTTGAGTGCACCCAACCCACCACCCAACCCGCAGGCTGAGAATGGAGGAAACAGAGGAAACGGAGGAAACCCTTCCCTCCAGCCCAATGAAGGCTACGCTAACTCCTACTAGAAGATCAACCTCAACGAGGACGGATGGCGCCACGCATGCGAAGCCGTGGCGGGCAACATCATCCTACATGTGAATGCTTCACGGCATCTGCTGATGGCATACCACCTCCTCCTAATCGGCGAGCATAACCGGCAGGTGAAGCTGATGGAGGATATCGACGAACGCAAGAAGGCAACTTCGGAGTCTAGCGCGCGGTGAGCTGCGCTCTCTGCCGCTGGTGGCTCCAGCTCGCATGGCAACAACGCCAACAAGCATCGCTCCCGCACGGAGCACATGGACCCTGCCGCATGCCGCGAAATCACGAGGACCCTCAACACGTCCTTCATGTCAATGGACGTCAATGGCAACGTCATACTAAAGACGCTGCAGGCTGCGATCATGGCAGACACCACGTACCTCGCATCCCATCCACCTTCGGTGGGTGACCCTAAGAGTGCCATGCACAAGTTCGCGCTAGCCGGACTCGAACTCGTCGGAGCTGCGCTCCACGACGATGCTCCCGCGGAGCCAAAAAAAGAAAGTTGCGGTCAGATTCAACCGCAGCCCCACACCCTCATCCGACGAGGAAGAGCATGATCTGCCTCGCCGTCGCAAGAGCCCAAGGCATCGCAGCAGAGACTACGACGCTCGAAATGACCTCGCCCAGCGCAAGGTCGACAAGACACGTTCCAAACGCGCATGTTCAACTGAATCCGATGAGGATGACGATGGAGAGCTATGCGGAGCCCGATGCTTCAGTAGATCCATTCGGCGGACGCGGATGTCGAAAAATTTCAAGCTCCCTTCGGACACTCCGAAGTTTGACGTCATGCAAGACCCGAAGGCCTGGCTCAGCGATCACCTCTCGTCCGTCAAGCTGCACGGTGGTAACAGGAACACCGCCCTGCAATACCTTTAGCTGCAACTGACAGGCGCAGCCCGGGTCTGGCTCAGCAGCCTGTCCTCAGGCTCCATCCGAAGCTAGGAGGATCTAGTGTACAACTTCATCCACAACTTCAAGGGAACCATCAAGAGGCCAACGTCGATCGAGGAACTATGGGCCTGCACTCAACGTACTAGCGAATCCATTCACTCGTACATCCTATGCTGGTCCCACATCAAGAACTCCGCTGTGCACATCTCCGAGGAAAGGAAGATCGATGCCTTCAAGGTCGGTGTCAAGCGCCCGGACATCAAGAAAGAACTTGGGCGCGCCAAGCCCAAGACGCTCGACCACCTCATGGACATCGCCAACAGGTGGGCATATGGCGAAGATTTCCTCCACCGAATGCATTCGCATGATGAGGACGACTACGGCCGCAGACGTGAACACCACAGCAAATGAAGATCATGTGTCTATGACTATCGCGATGGATTCGACATGGTTGCGTCTGGCTACACCGACCGTCGCAACGACAGCAACCACAACAATGGATACCGCGGAGGCAACCCCCGCGAGGGAGGGCGCCCTACACAAACATGGCAGCATCGCAGCCATGGCGATGAGCCCTTGCGCGTACGAGAAGTTGTCTGGTCCCTGCACCATCCACTTCTACATTGACAAGCAGGATGGCAAAAAGAAGGTCAGCCACATGCTAAAGGACTGCCGCGAGTTCCAGAAACTTAGCGAGGGTCTCACCCAACTGCGATGCCAGATCGTGAACCCTGGGTTCGGGCCCACACCTGCAACAGGTGATATCGCCCACAGATCTCCTCCACCACCACCACCACCCGTGGGACCGTCGAATCCAGCAATCGCACCTGCACCAAACAATGGTACAGGAGGATACCCACCGCCAAAAGGGGCCCTGATGATCTAGATGGGACGCCCTACCAACAGGGTGTAAAAGAAGATCACCCGATAGGTCAGCCTGGCCATGCCGCTCCACCTGCCATCCCTGAGTACCTTAGTGGCTCGGAGTCCTGCATCACGTTTGATCGTTTGGATCACCCTCGCCAGATCCCTCGCCCAGGTCATGCCGCCCTGGTGCTCGTGGCGCAGATCGGAGGATTCGAGATGAGTTGCGTCTTCATGGATGGCGGCAGCGGCATCAACCTGATGTTCGCCAGCACCCTCGCAGCGATGCGGATCCCGCTGTGCAACTTGGAACAATCCGACATGATGTTCCACGGCATAGTCTCAGGGAAGGGCATATATCCACTGGGAAAGATATGGCTCAACGTTATCTTCGGCCAGCCCGAACACTTTAGGCGCGAGCGACTGGAGTTCGAAGTGGTGGATTGGCCATCACAGTACCACGCCATCCTCGGGCACGTGGCATTCGCAAGATTCCTGGCAGTACCGCACTACGCCTACCTGCTACTCAAAATGCCAGGACCCAGGGGCGTCATCACCGTCCATGGAAGCTTCACCCGATACAATCACTATGACAGAGATTTCAACAGAATCTCCTAGTCGTTCGGCATGCAGGAGGAACTCACGAGGCTCCGAGAAGTAACGGACAACGGGGCACCCCTAGTCTCTAGGCAAAACTCGCCTGACATGTCGTTTGACTCCACAGTCAACACAAAAAATGTGCAGGTCCACCCAACGGATACCTCCAAGATGGCGTTGATCGCCAACGACCTCAGCCCCGCATAGGAAAGCACGCTCGTTGAATTCCTCCGTGAGCACTAGGAAATCTTCGCCTGGTGTCCTCTGGACATGCCAGGAGTTCCCAGGGGATTCGTCGAGCATGCACTCAATGTGTTCCTCGACGCAAAGACAGTCAAGCAGTCGATCCGACGACTGTTCGAACCAAGAGCTGAAGCCGTTGGAATCAAAGTCAACAGATTGCTCGATGCCAACTTCATCCGAGAAATCAAGGAGAGCGAGTGGCTGGACAATACAGTGTTGGTCCCCAAGAAGGACACAGACATCCTACGGATGTGCGTAGACTTTACATCGCTCAACAAGTACTATCCCAAGGACCACTTCCCTCTACCGCGGATCGATCAGATCATCGATTTGACTACAGGATGCGAGAAGCTCTCTTTCCTCGACGCCTACTCAGGCTACAACCAGATTCGGCTGAAGGTCAAAGATCAGGAGAAAACAACGTTCATCACGTTGTTCGGAGTGTTCTACTACAACACCATGCCCTTCGGGCTGAAAAAGCAGGCGCCACATACCAGAGGTGCATGCAGGCATGTCTAAAAAACCAGATTGGTCGCAACATCCAAGTCTATGTCGACGACATAGTCATCAAGACCAAGAAGCCAAGACACTAATCGGCAATCTCCACGAGACATTTGATAACCTTGATCACTATAAGATCAAGTTGAACCTAGAAAAGTGCGCCTTCGGCGTCCCATCTGGCCAATTACTTGGCTACTTCATCTCTCAGCGGGGGATCGAGGCGAATCCAAAGAAAATCCGGGCCATACTAACAATGGAGAAGCTGAAGAACCTCAGAGGAGTCCAGCAGCTAGCTGGACGCATTGCAGTGCTGAGTAGATTCATTAGTTGCATGGGCAAGAAGGCCTTGTCCTTTTACCAGCTGCTGCACAAGGTGGACACGTTCAAGTGGACACCCAAAGAAGACGACGCATTCGAAGACCTCAAGCATCTGCTCTCCACTTCACCTGTTTTGGTCATGCCAAAGGAATGAGAGCCTCTGCTGTTGTACATTGTAGCCACGCACCAGGTGGTAAGCACCGTACTCATGGTCGAACGACCCGAAGAAGGCAAGACCCATGGGGTCCAACACCCAATCTACTACCTCAACGAGGTACTAACACTAACAAAGCAGAGGTACCCTCACTACCAGAAGCTCGCCTACGGCGTATTCGTGACGGCTCAGCGGCTGAGCCACTACTTCCAGAAGCACCACATAATGGTCGTTAACGAGGCAACATTTGCCAACATCCTTCACAACCCCGAAGCCACGGGACGCATGCATAGCCCTGTGGGGCATCAAGCTGTCCCCTCTAGACATAGTCTATGAGTGATGCAAGGCCATCAAATCTCAGGTCCTCCCTAACTTCCTCATCCAGACACTCAGGACATGACACAGTCGTGGACGATGCACTTCGATGGCTCCAAGCGCGAGGCCAGAGAAGGAGCTGGCATCATACTGACGTCTCCTCAAGGCGATAAGATGAAATACGTCCTTCGGATGAAATTTTGCGCCTCCAACAACGAGGACGAATACGAGGCCTTCATCCACGGCATGAGGATGGCCAAGATCTATGCCGCAACACGCCTAGTCATCTATGGTGACTCGAACCTTGTCGTCCAGCAGACGATGGACGAGTGTGACGCTCACAGCGCCAACATGATCGCGTACCACGCGCTCTACAACTCACTTGAAGGTGACTTTGATGGCTGCGAGCTTCGGCACGTCGGAAGGGAAAGCAACGAGGAGGCCGATAGACTCGCCAACATCGGCTCCACCTGCGCATGGGTGCCACCAAGTGTGTTCCTCGAACAAATCTGCGTACCTTCTATCAAAAGGAAATTCCCCAAGGGATCACCCGAAGAAGCGGAACACTCGGGGGCTGTGCCACCCGAAGGACACGAAGGACCCGAAAAGCTCGACACTGAGGCCGAGCTGGTCAGCCTGATGCAGGTCATGGAAATCGAAGAAACATGGACATAGTCGTACCTTCGGTACCTGATAAGCAAAGAACTGCCTGATGACCCAAAAGACGCCCGGTGCATATCTCGCCGGTCCAAAGCCTTCACCATCATCAATGGTGAGTTGTACAAACGCATCATTTCGGGTGTACTCCAATGGTGCATCACCATCGGTGACGGCAAAACCATCCTTCAAGACATCCACGAGGGCATTTGTGGTCATCATGCAGGAAGCCGCTCCCTAGTCGCCAAAGCTCCGCGAGCTGGATTCTTCTGGCCAACGGCCATGAACGATGCTAAGGACATCGTACGAAGGTGCAACGCTTGCCAAAGGTACGCGGACAAACCGCACGCACCAGGATCGGAGCTAAGGCCCATACCACTGGCCTGGCCCTTCGCCCAATGGGGCCTCGACATGATCGGCAAACTGCCCAAATCTTCAAAAGGAAGCCACGTCTACCTCCTGCTCGCATTCGACAAGTTCACCAAGTGGATCGAAGCCATGCCCGTCACCAACCAAAGTGGCAAAACAGCCGTCAAGTTCTTCAAGTCCATAGTCTACAAGTTCGGTGTGCCGCACAACATCATCACGGACAACGGCTCAAACTTCATCTCGAAGGAATTCCAGGACTTATGCGAGGGCCTTGGAATCAACATATCATACGCCTCTGTGGAGCACCCGCAGACCAACAGACGGGTCAAAAAGTCCAACGGCCTCATCGGCAGCGGCATCAAGAAACGCCTGCTATGCCCACTCGAAAGGCTTGCGGGAGCCTGGGTGGAGGAGCTACCCTCCGTACTCTGGAGCCTGCGTGTAACGCCGAACAGTTTTACTGGCTACACGCCCTTCTTTATGGTGCACGGAGCCGAAGCCGTGCTGCCTGCAGAGGTACGTCATAAGGCCCCAAGGGTCGTCGCCTACAGTGAAGCCGAATCAACGGCTTCACTCAAAGACGCCATCGACACACTCGACGAAGCACGCGACATCGCTGCAGCCCGCTCAGTGGTCAACCAGCAGAGCCTCCGCAACTACCACAGCCGTCGGCTGCGCCCAAGGTCATTCGTCGAAGGAGACCTCGTCCTACGACTCAAGCAAGAGCGGCAGAAGAAGCTCGAGTCACCCTGGTAAGGACCCTACACCGTCACCGAAGTCATCCCAAGTGGCACCTACCGCCTCATGGACGTCAAGTCAGGAGTCCAATACTCCAACCCATGGAACGTCGCAAAACTGCGACGCTTCTACCCCTAGTTACCTCTTTACTTTCAATAAGGCTACTCAGCCAAGGCTACTCAGCCGAACAATGTACCTTCTCGTTACGATATGAATAAAAGCTAAGTTCCTCGACTGAAATTTCTTTTCCTTAATTTTTGCTATAACACGCTCGGGGGCTATGCCTCACCTCATGACTTCGTCGACTGAGGACAAAGCATACAACCTGAGTAGCTGACCATATCAGGCTAACGAAAAGGACATTCATAGAACAAAGCACAACGTGCTAATACAAAAAAAACTTCACAGAGGGCACAACAAGCCCACTCGAATACATACAAATGCTACATCAATTTGTTTCTCTTTACATGACCTACCTATTCTGGAGTATCACACTCGCCCGTTGCGCGAATAGATCAACGATCTCTTCGGCATACTGCCTCACAGCCGCATAATGCGGGCGCATATCCCAAAGACTACCATCTGGTCAAAGGGGTGGCCTAGTCGCCACCGCCGCGAGATCGACGTCACAACGATGCAGCCAAACAAGCGAAAGAGCGGCCTTCACCCCAGCGATTAGCTGACGCCGAACCAACTCCTTGACGTGGCCCACGTCCCAGTAGGCCCCAAAGGTTGGAAGGTGCCTCATCCAAGGGAAACATGACGACCCAAGTGGATGCCAGGGAAATCCTCGCCTGCATCAGCATTACACAAGGTTTATCGAACTAAGGGAGGAAGTGGTCAAAGGTATCCCTCTCAAGCAACCCTACAATCAAGATAGAAGAAGTCTCTTATGTCCCCAACACACCTAATACACTTGTCAGGTGTATAGGTGCACTAGTTCGGCGAAGAGATAGTGAAATACAAGTGATATTGATGATTATAAGACAACGGTGCCAGAAAAGAGGTTGACGGCGTGAAAGAGACTGGAAGCAAGCAAACATGTAACAGATCTAGTTGTAAATGGTGTTTCATTGTTTAGAAACAAGGCCTAGGGATCATACTTTCACTAGTGAACACTCTCTCATATAAATATATTCTCTTCATGATTCTACCCTGAACTACTCTTTGGTTGAACACTCTAATCCATGGTAGGGCTATAACAGCACTCCTCAAAGTCCGCATTTCCCATCTAGATAACCCCACACTGTCACCTTGAGCGCTAGATGGTTCCAATAAACACCACAATTTCATAGACATCCAACTCCAAATATAACTCATGATAAGTATTTGTAAACTCTAGCCTAAGTGTGATCACGGCGTGCACACTATCACTTTCACACACGTGGGAAGAGCCGGAGATCTATTAAAGCACTTGATTATTTATGTAGACTCTAGCCTAAGTGCCACCACGGGGTGCACGTTGTCACTTTCACACAAGTGGGAAGAGCCGAGATCTATTAAATCACTTGAGTAGTAGAGCATATCTACTTGCACTACTAGGAAAATGGCTGTCTGTGGCGCACATGGAATGCCCATCCGTGGCGCACTAGCAGTGCGCCACTAGCCTTGCGCTACGGCTATCTTCTAGCTGTGGCGCACTGCCTAGTGCGCCACGGTTGTGTCGAGATAGGCGTAGCGCACCTGCTAGTGCGCCACGGCTATGTGGGCAGGTGCTCTACGCGTAGGATCTTCTGTGGCGCACTTCCCAGTGCGCCACTAAGCTTGTGAGGTGCGCTGTAGGCGTAGTGCGCCACAAAAGGTAGGTCATGTGCGCCACAGGTGTTTTTTTGTTTTTTTTTTAATTTCCGAGCCAGATTATATACAACATAGGTTATATACAATATTACAGGCAGATATACACACACAGATACAAGATATACAATTATATATATAAATACACAATTTGAAAAACAAGATTGAAACAAATACATATAGATAAGTCGCATACATGAATACATAGTATAAGTTACATTGTTTCGATCAAGTTACAAAGTAGTTGGTGACATGCGAATACATGTGTCAATCGAACAAGTTAGAGCTCGGAAGCTCGCCTAGACATCTAAACTAGCTAGACACAAACGCGGGATAAACAACCAAAGAAGATAAGAATGATCACCGCCGCGACGAAGGTGTAGGTCTTCATCCGGTTCCTTGTCCTAACTCCCGCTAGATAGCGCGTGTATCTAGCTTCCGCCTCCGCCATAGTGTTGTACCCTTTGTAGCTATTGCCGCTGAAACGGTGCACCTGTCTCCGGCAGTCTTCCCAATCATCGTAGACTCCGGGAACCCGTCCCTTGTACATGACGTACCACGTCATCTATAAGTTGACAATAATAATTAACCGATGATTGAAAAAATATATAATTAAAGTCGCATATGAAGATACACTTATAGAAATTACTCCTAAATCAAAAAGACCAAACTTAAAAAGCATGCCTCATATATAACTAGGTTGTTCGACATAGGAATATGCTATGATGGAACTGTTCGCCAAGTAGGATGCACAACACCTGGACTTGTGCATAGCACAAGGCGAACAATCCTATCGCAGCACATTCACGTATAGTGTGCCACGACATTTCAATCATCGGCATTATTCTCGAAAAATACCAAAGTAACTCGAAAAGAATGCCTCATATATATACATAGGTTGTTGGACACCTGAATATGCTACGATGGAACTATAAGCCAAGTAGGATACACAACATCTAGACTTGTGCATAACACAAGGCTTACAGTCCCCTCGTAGCACATTCACATATATATTATGTCAAAACATTTCAATCATCGGCATTATTCTCGAAAAAGACCAAAGTAGCTTGAAAAGAATGCCTCATATATAACTAGCTAGGTCGCTGGACACAGGAATATGCTACGACGGAACAGTTAGCCAAGTAGGACGCACAATTCCTAGACTTGTGCATATCACAAGGCTAACTATCCCGTCGTAGCACATTCACATATATATTGTGCCACGATATTTCAATCATCGGCATTATTCTCAAAAAAGACAAAAATAACTCAAAAAGAATGCCTCATATATATACATAGGTCGTTGGACATAGGAATATGCTACGATGGAACCGTGAGCCAAGTAGGATGCACAAGACCTGGACTTGTGCATATCACAAGGCTCACAATCCCATCGTAGCACATTCACATATATAGTGTGCCACGACATTTCAATCATCGGCATTATTCTCGAAAAAAGAGTTAGGAAAAAAAGAAGGACCAAAGTGAGCAAAGGACCAAAGAGTAAGCAAAAAAACCAAGCATTGATTGATATATAATAATAATAAGCAAAAGAAGTAAGAGATGATTCATAAACCTAATAAGATAAGTATAGTAGCATGTACACTTGTCCACACACACACAAAAAGGTCATCTATAGTTTGTAACTAGAACTAGGCCAACATCAAGCCTTCTGGCTCGGCTTAGGGAACGGGAGGACGTCTTGTCTCGTCATGAACTTCCTATAGTCACCCTGTATCTCTAGGCGATCTTATATGTCACGGTTATTCGGGATATTTCCTCCGTAGAAGATCCCCCCCCCCCCCGAAGTCATGACATCACGAAAGATGATTGCCCCAAACTGCTGCTGGATGCGATACATCTCTTGTCTAATATCTGAATCAGTTATCTTGGCCTTTGCTTTGGCCCACTGTTTGAGATGATCTGGCAGCGTAGAATTTTGCTGGTCAAGTAGGAACGCCCTCATGTGATGGAGTGCATAGTAGGCTTCCTTCTTACTGTTTTCCGGCTGCTTCACGCAGGGGAACTCCGTTACGTGGTTGAAGACGTGCCTGCCGAACTTGACCTTCGTACGCACGAAGGTGGTGCCTTCCGTCGAGGCAAAGCTAGTGAGAGCATCATCCAGAACTTCCTTGATCTTGTCGTAGTTTTTCTTCTTTTCTAGACTCCCCGAGTCGAAATACGTGGCGTGGGAATGCTTCGGCGATAAGGAGATGAGCGTGCAGTGTTCATCTCTGCGCAAAAAATTCAAATGGAATGTGTTGGAAAAAGAATGATGATGATCTAATAAAGCCAATCGACGGTGGCGAGTGAATAACGACTTACTCGGGAAAGTAAGGCACGAGAATGTATTCCTTTGTCTTGTTCACCACGAGGATTCTTTTTAGGTACGAGGCCACGATACGTCGTTCGACGGGGGAACCCAAGCAGCCGTCTCGCATGTAGTAGGGGTCCACTATAGCGATGCCCGGTGTGTTCTCTCTAATGATCTGCATGGCCAGGCTGAGAGAAAACAGACGGACCATGGTATAGTGCAGCGGGTATAGGTGGAACATATTGAAGATGTCATCGAACCGCAGGAAGAACAGATTCGCAGGGGCATTGTCGACGAAGCCCAAGCCTGGTGTCACCTTAACCACGAATACCGGGTGCGAGGGATGTTTCTCCGATAGAAGGCGTCTCTCTATCGTCAGCACGCCGTCATGCATACTCTGCAGTTCCGAACTGGCAAGCTTCCGCAAATTCTTAGGTAGCATGGGCTCACCCGCCACATGAATCCTCCACATAATACCCTCGGGTCTTGGTGGCCCGTCTCGAAACCTGATCGGATTCGCAGTTGTTGACGCCACCGGATGGCTCGAGCTGCTAGATTTTCTTTTCCTGCCCTTTTTTCCTTTTGGAGAGCGGGCAGGCACCGCAATCTGAGCACCGGTCGCCCTATGTAGTGTGTCAGGGCTTAGAATAAAGGGTCGGTTAGTTGTATCAGTTGTCTCTATAAAGGCGCAAGCTGGAGGCGTCTCCTGAGAACCAAACAAACGCTTGGTGATAGTGGCTTTCTCTGTGGGGCCACCAGCTAGGTATTCATTGCTAAACTGAGTGTTGAAGAAGTGATCATTCCAGTCTTCGTCGTCCTCGGCCGGATCCTGCGCCATGTGCATATCATCAACATGATCATCCGACCCACCGCGTGGAGGTGAAGGCGAGGGCGGTAAGGGGGCCTTGCCACCGCTTGTCGCTGGCACGACAGGCGGTGTTGTTGTCTGTGCGTGATGGCCCCTGCCGTCCCCAAACAGATCATGCTCTTTGGCCATAGCAAGAATAAGCCGAAGCAAGTTCTGAGACAGACGACTCTTCTTCATCCGCTCCTGGGGGTTGAATGGGAGGTTCCAGGTCGTCGCAGCCCCTTAGCACCCGACTAATTTTAACCCTGTGCACGCTATCTGGCATCGGCCTTGAGTGGAACGTGCGCTGCAAGGGTTGAACGATGGTACCCTTGGCAACATCCCTCAGCTCGTTGTTCACGTAACATAAGAGAGTGCAAGGAACATCCCTCTGCGGAAAACATGTACGGTGTCGTCAGAGATGCCATAAGAGTAATAGATGGCATGAAAGGAGGTAATGCAATTTGTTTACCGTGATGGCGTCGAGATCGGCTAATGTCGAAGAACCTCATACGACGACGGGTGTGCAAGAGACGGAAGGGTTGCTTGATGGTGCGGTGCTGGCCACCGGTGTATTCTCCCTACCGACGGGTGCTTGGAGCTCCGGTGCCGTCGCTACGATGGCAGGGGGGCACCAACATGTACTCCGGCGCCGCGGTGATGTCAGGGGGAGTCACCAACACTTGCGGCACCGCGGTGCTAGCGGGCGGAGTCACGAACACGTAGTTCGCCTGATTCGTCGGCGCCGCGTTGTTCGAGTGGCTGCTGACCATGCTTGGAATCGGGCACGGCCCTACTCGACCACCCGCACTCCAGTTCTCTATTGACTCCACCAAGGTAGGCAGGAAGGACGTGAGGGTGATTGCCAGGTTGTCTTGGACGATCTGCGGGATCCGCGCCACTTGTACCTTAAGTTCTTGAACCTCGCGGTTTTCCTCCTCGCTCCTTCCCGACAGTGCCACATGCGTCCTCGGCGGTGGACCAAAATGATCCACGCAATTCTTACCCCCGAGGCCGGCCAGACGGCCAGCCGACGACGGCTTCTTCGTAACCGGCTCTATTTTCTTGGCCCGGTTCATCGCCCTGTTAAAAGGGTTATCCCACCGGGTGGCCGCCGTCGACCCCTGGGATGAGGAACCCTGGGATCCATGACTAGCAACAATTTCCTCCTCCTGCAGAAGAAGTAACAGTGAATCGTTTAGATCATCGATTAGATTGCAATCGAGTTGATCCGCGGTAATTAGATTATACTTACCACAATTTCCTCGAATTCCTTCACCACAGGATCCGCGGTGAGTTGTTTGGTTTTTGGGTCCACATGGTAACGGGCCCTGATGAAGTTTCGAACCTGCCCAGGTTCGAATTTCACAAAGGGGTTTTCTATCCCCTTGGATCTATACTCTTCGTCCTCCTTATTCATCGCCTGCACCACCTTTTCCCGATTACTATTGGCCAGGGCTCTTTTGGATTGACACCTCTCCTTGAACTCCCGCAACTGATCTTCGGTGATCTGCGGGTCAATCTTCTGGATCTCCTCGAGACTTTTGCCTTCTTTATAGATCTTCTTCTTTATCCGGGTTCTCTAGCTGGCCAGGGCGGTGCTCATCTTTGTGAGGGCGGATTTGTTTACTTCGTTCCCCTAATAATTTGTGTTCTGATACTTAGCGGGGAACTTGTATCTTGCGTGCAGCTTCTCGAAGAGGAGTGTGCGCAAGTGGCCATTATCTTTATGCTGGAGATTCTCGGTGTTGATCGAGATGGTTGTCCGGGTGATCGTTGCCACTTGCCCACCGTACCCTCTGACGACAAGGTCGGGCTCCAAAGGAACCCCTCTTGGGTTCACTTCGGTAATTTCCTCCCTGACCGTGCCGACCGTGTTCGGGCGCCGTCCCTTCGGCTTCTTCTTCTTCTTCTTAGGAGGATTGCTACCACTCCCTGTGCCCTCGCCGCCATCAGTGGTTTCATCACCCGTCGTTCCTTCATATTCTTCCTCCGCGTCTTCGATCTCATCATCCTCGCTCTCGGAAGGATGGTATTCTTCATCGTCTTCTAGCCACTGGGCCGCCTCCCAGAATGTCAACTATTTATTCGGAGGTCTGAGTTCTCCTTCAGCGCTGATGCGCTTAGAACATCCAGCCTCGTCATTGTCACACATCTTTGCACTAATAAAAAACAAATAATTGGTTAAATGCACGGACGACGATGGCGGGCGAACGACGACGGTGCGCGGGCCTCCTCCTCCTCGGACACGGGCGGACCTCCTCCTCCTCAGACACGGGCAGGCCTCCTCCTCCTCAGACACGGCGGCTGCTGGTAGAGCTAGCGAGGCGGCGGATCGAGAGCAGAGGCGTATCATGCTCGGGCTGAGATGGAAAGATGGGGATGAGAGAGGGGGGTCGAGCGCACGTGTGGATAAAGCCACTTAGGGATAGCGCACTTGGGCATAGTGCGCTACAGATATCCGTAGCGCACTCTGGTCTAGTGTGCTACGCCTATCGGCTTCTAACGACTGTATAAGAAAACTGCAGCCCCACTCTCTAACAACTACACTACCTTATCCCACTGATTTCGCCCTTAGCTCTATTCTAAACTTGTGAGCACCTAGGTTCGAATCCTGGTGCCCATCTTTTTTGTTTTATTTCAAAAATATTTTTAAATGTTCCAAAAAAATGCCCCAAAGTGGTGATATATGCCATACAAGTTTTGTTTTGATTTTAAAATACTTTTAAATATTCCAAAAATGCCCAAAAGTGATAATATATGTCATAAAAGTGGTACAAATATGATTCAAAGTATAACTAAATTTCATAATAATTTGTCCATGAATATTACAATCTTTTTCGACCACGCGTTTTACAATATTTTTTGAGCTAGCGTTTTACAATCTTTTTTCCCTTCTTTGTCGCGGTTGAATAATTTAGCCCCGGCACTTTAATGTTTCTTCTTTTGAACGGGCTACCTTTTTTGGGTAGGGTTGTCCTTTTTCTTCTTGTGATGTATGTTGCTGCATCGTAGTCGTCGTCATCTTCAATATTTGGATCGCCGTACTGGTCGAAGTCTTGCTCGTTGGCGACTCCATCCATTCTGATGATGTTTCTTTTTCCTCTCCTCACGACAACACGGCTAGGCTTTGTCGGGTCGGTAATGAAAAAACATTGGTCCACTTTGGTAGCTAGTACCCACGGTTCATTTTTCGCGGCCACGTTTGCACCGGCGGCCTTGGATTTGGCTGCTTCGGGTATAACCATGGTTGTGAAATACCGGTCTTCTCTTTCGACGCTCATTGCCCATCTGACACGGAACATCGGCACCTTTTCTCCACAGTAGTCGAGCTCTCAGATCTCCTCGATTCTTCCGTAGAATCTTTCCTTCACGTTGTCATCGGTGTAGAATTCCGACGTTACGCCTGAGTTCTGATAATCACACTTGTTGTCCTTTTCCTCCGTGTAGAATGTGTAGCCGTTGATATCATACGCCTGATAGGTCACCAGGTTTTGCATCGGTCCCTGCGACAAGGTGAATATGATCTTTTCCGTGTCAGAAGAATGCGATCGCGGGGGATTATCAAGGAGCGTCTGTCTAAACCAACGCGTGAAATCTGAGTGTGCTCTTTGATTATTTCTCCCTGTGTCCTCTGTATGCCCCGGTCACTGTACTTCTTCTCGATTAACCTTTTGTGCTTCTGTACCCAAGGATCGACCAGTTCTAAATGTTGTAGCGCGACGAGGTTTGCTCGATCAAAGTCTACGCGTCGAAAATCGAAGTCTGCATGCAGTATGCGACGACCCTCTCGGTGACCAGATCTGTCGAGTTTGCCAAGGTGCCTGTTGACGGGAAGACCGACAGGGTTCTCGATGTCTAGATAATTCGTGCAGAAAGAGATGCACTCTTCGGCCAGAAAGCCCTTGGCTATGCTTCCATCTGGACGGGACCTGTTGCGAACGTATCCTTTGATGTGTCCGTTCATCCTTTCGAACGCCATCATGCTGCGGAGGAACATCGGCCCGAGTTGTACGATGTCCTCCACGACATGGACCAGCAGATGCACCATAATGTCGAAGAATGCTGGTGGGAAGTAGACCTCAAGCTCGCATAGTATCACCATGATCTCCTCCTGTAGCCTCCCGAGCTAATTCACGCCAATCGACTTCCTAGAGATGACATCGAAAAACTTGCAGAGGCCAAATAACGTTTCACGGACGTGCTCGTCCATTATCCCTCTTAGTGCGACCGGAAGTACCTGCGTCATTAGCATGACACAGTCGTGAGACTTCATGCCACTGAACCTCTGCTTCGCCTCGTCTAGGTATCTGCTTATCTTGCCCGCGTAGCCGTAAGGAAATTTGACTCCTAGAAGGCACTTGAAAAACTGTTTGATCTCATCCTGTCTTAGAGTGAAGCAAGAAGGAGAGCAGTAATATGCGTTCTTCTTGGACTTTTTACCATTTCGACGACCTTGTGTTGTCTCCGACTCATGATCATCGTCATCTTCCTGATCATCAGGAGTAGTGCGTCCTCCGTGAAGCTCCTTCCGGATACCCAAGCATATCAGGTCGTGCCTTGCTTTCGGACCATCTTTCGTCCTATCTGGCATGTTGATTATGGTGGCGACCAGACTCTCGCACACGTTTTTCGTGATATGCATGATGTCGAGGCTATGAGGCGTGCGGAGAAACTTCTAGTATGGCAACTCCCAGAAAACAGACATTGTTTTCCATACCTTCATCAGCGGCTTGTCTTGTTGCTGCCTCTTTCGCTTCTTTCCAGGCTTAGGACAATCTTTCCAGTTTTTCAGCAACTCTTCCACTTCTTCGCTGCTCCCACACTCTGGGATTCCTCAGGTCTCCACGTTTTCTCCATGGATCATTCTTGCCGAGCCACCTCCGGTGCGTCATGAACACGGTTTTCGATGACCCTAGATCTTTCTCTAGTTGGAGATAACTTGTGTTATCCATGCACCTAACGCATGCGCAGAATCCTTGGATAACCTGTCCCGAGATATACCCGCAACCTGCATAGTCTTGCACCGTAGTGACCAACGCGGGTCTCATAGTGAAATAATCTTGTGCGACGGCGTCGTAAGTATTGGCTCCAGATTCCCATAACATGGCTAGCTCCTCTTTCAACAGCCCGAGATACAGATTGATGTCGGTACCAGGTTGTTTCGGCCCTTGAATTAGCATACTCATTTGTATGTACTTCTTCTTCATGCACAACCATGGACGGAGGTTGTACATCCATACAAACACGGGCCAAGTGTTGTGCGTGCTGCTCTGGCTACCGAACGGATTGAGTCCATCGGTGCTCGCACCAAGCCTGATGTTCCTCGAATCTCCACCGAATTCTGGGAATTCGAGGTCCAATGCTTTCCACTGGCTAGCATCTGAAGGGTGCGTCAGCAGCTCATCCTTTTCGGGGTCATCATCATCATCTCCTGGCTTCTTCCTTTCCGCATGCCATCGCATGAGCTTCGCTTCCTTAGGGTCCACGAAATAGCGCTGCAGACGAGCAGTGATAGGAAAGTACCATACCACTTTTCGAGGTGCTTTCTTCCCTTTCTTGTATCGACTCACGCCGCACACCGGACATGTGGTTTTCTCCGCGTCCTCGCCCTGATAAATGATGCAATCTTTGATGCCTACGTGATATCTAACGTGCGGTAGATCGAGAGGACATACGATTTTCTTGGCGTCCTCGATACTAGTTGGACATGTGTTCCCCTCCGGGAGACGATCGTGCCAGAATGCCATCATATCGTCGAAGCTTGCGTCGCTCAATTTGTGTTTTGCCTTCATCTCCATAGCCTTGAGCGTTATATTCAACCGGGTATCATCGGGCCTGCATCCTTCATACAATGGAGTAACCTCGTCTTTCTCAAGTTGCGCAAGCTTGGCTTTCTCTCTAGCGGCAGCCCTGGCGTTACTCGTCTGCTTGAGAAGCAGCTCTTGCACATAAGGGTCCCGCACCTAGCCTGACGTTCCATCGTTGTCTCCTCCTCCGGCATCTAGATCATCATCATCCCGGTCTGCTTCCGCACCTTCACCATCTCCAGGAGACTCTTCATCATCTCGCCCGTTCTCGCCGTGATGATGATCATCGTCATGTTGCCCACCTTCACCGTCTCCATCGTCTTCGTCATCGCTTATCCAACGAGTGTATCCATCCATGAAACCATGGCGGAGCAGGTGCGCCTGCAGATTCCCGGAATCTAGGTTGATCACCCAGTTGAGTTTGCATCTTCCGCACGGACATCTTATATCCGTCTTGTTATTTCGTATCATGTCGGCCGTCGCACATTTCAAAAATCTAGCCACAATGTCTTCGCTCATTATGAGCACCATTTTTGCCTGCACGGTGTACACGGTACAATTAGAAGTCTATTAGAACCACATAATCAATGCATGCATGCAATGGTCGATAGAAAATTTCGGCATGACCTATCCTAAAATTAGGACCTTTGTGAAATGCCAAAGTCTTGCCAAAATGGAAATGAATCAACATTTTGGCAAAACAAATGGCAACTTGTTCACATACAAACACTAGAGAGAGAGAGAGAGAGAGAGAGAGAGAGAGAGACCGATCCATACACACATGAACATATCATTATCCTCTCCATACACACATGCATGAGCATCATCGATACTCTCCATATACACACATATGACCATCGATCCTCTCATACACATCATGAGCATCGATCATCTACATACATATGCGCATATCATCCATATACACATGAACACATCCTTACATGGACAACTTACCGATATGAGAGACCAATCGCGAGAAAGATGGAAATGAGAGGTGCGCGCAAGACCGGAGAAGGAGATGAGTGTAGGGGTTCGTAGCATGGAAAACAAAAATTTTCTATCGCATACAAACAAACAAGCCAAGATCTATCTACTAGATTGTAGCAACGAGTCAATGGAATAACTTACCCTCGAAGATTCCAAAGCGGTTAACGAGAGCAGATTCTCGTGGGTGATGTAGTCGTACTCTTTCCGATCTCAAGATTGTGTAGACGATCCTTCCGGCGCTGCGTTCCGGCAGCGCTCCCGCAGTCGGTCACACGTTCGGTACTCGACGAAGACCTTCCTCTCCCTTGTTCCAGCAGGCAGCGGAGGTTGTAGCACTCTCCTCGCGATTCCGGCAGCACAACGGCGTGGTACCGGAAGTAGAGGGGAGATCCCGCAGGGCTTCGCCTTAAGCCGGAGCGAGTATGGTGGAGTATGATAGAGGGCTATTAGTGGTCTAGAGATTAGACACACCAATTAGAAGGCTCTAAACCGCAGGCTAAAGCAATTAGAAGCTCTAAACCAAAACGGCTCTAAACCGGAGATTAGAGGTAGAAACTTGTGTGTCTAGAGGAGGAGGCCCTGCCCCTCCTTTTATGGGTGGAGGGTGCGGCCAAGGGGAGGGGAGTCCCTCCCCAAGTCGGCCTTGGCTGGCGCGCCGGCTTGGGGAGGAGACTCCTCCCTCAAGTCGGTTCCCAACTCCTCTTGCTTGTTTCCCACAGTTTCTTGTTTTAGCCGTTTGACTTTCAAACTGGACATTTGACTTTTCTGTTTTAGGATTCAATTTAATCCTTTATTTGGAACAGCAAGAACACTTAGTACATGATGCAATCATTCCAATATGTAATGACACATTCATGTACCCCTCCCCCCCGGAGTGCCGGACAATCCGGAACCTTCTAGAACATTCCCGATGAAAACACCGGAATCATTTCCGAACTCCGAAACGGGACTTTCCTTATATGAATCTTATTCTCCGGACCATTCCGGATCACCTCATGATATCCCGCATCCCATCCGAGACTCCGAACAACATTCGGTCTCTTTCTCATAATACTATAACTACTCAAACAACGTCGAATCCTTAAGTGTGTCTCCCTACGGTTCGTGAATTATGCGGACATGATCGAGACACTTCTCCGAACAATAACCAATAGAGGAATCTGGAAATTCATATGGCTCCCACATATTTCTACGATTACTTTGCGATCGAATGAACCACTTACATACGATACCAATTTCCCTTTGTCTCACGATAGTTTACTTATCCGAGGTTTTGATCGTCGGTATCTCTGCATACCTAGTTCAACCTCGTTACTGATAAGTACTCTTTTCTCGTTCCCGTGATATGTGATCCCTTGTGAGCCAGTCACATGCTTGCAAGCTAATTGGATGACATTTCACCGAGAGGGCCCAGAGTATATCTATCCGTCATATGGATGGACAAATCCCACTCTTGATCCATGTGTCTCAACCAATACTTTCCGAACACTCAATGCCACCTTTATAGCCACCCAGTTACGGTGTGGTGTTTGATGTCATCAAAGCATCCATCCGGCAAAGGTGATATGCATGATCTCATGGTCGAAGGAATTAGGTTACTATGTATCAGAAAGCATATAGCAATTGAACTATTTAAAATGACTTGATCTTTATGCTACGCTTATCTATAGGAGTATGTCCATCACATCATTCTCCTAATGATATGACCCTGTTGTTAATAACATCTCTATGTTCATGATCAGGAAACCATGATCATATATTAACCAACAAGCTAGTTTAACAAGAGGCTTTACTAGGGACTCTTATTTTAGTTTACAAATCACACAAGTATTAATGTTTCCTGTTAATACAATTATAGCATGGTATGTAAACATTTATCATAAGTGTGAAGATATGATAATAACCACTTTATTATTGCCTCTTGGGCATATCTCCAACAGTCTCCCACTTGCACTAGAGTCAATAATCTAGTTTCAAACCTTTGTGTATATAACACCAATGGCTTTCCGGTGTTGTATGTACATGATTGCTAGTGGTCAACTGATCTCCGGATCTGACACTTCCAGGTCCGTGTGTAATTGCATGTATTTGCGTCTCTACGCATCACTCATTCTCTAATGAGATGGGTTTGTATAAATTTGGTCCTTTGGTGAGACCTTTAGTTCTTTAGGGTTAAAACATGTTGATAATATTGTCGTACAATATATCTTCATAGTATTATCCCGCTATGAACTACACCTAGTTTGATAACAAACTACTTGACACAAATGCCCTCTTCAGCTGCTAAAATAGCAGTCATATACTTAGCCTTTTGTTGTAGTATCTGTCACAATGTCTTAACTTTGGAACTCATCCAAATCCATATGGAACATACTTTCCATTATATTGTGCCACCCTTAGTTTAGATTGAGATAAACTTAATTTGCACTTTGTGACAAAACTAGTATCAATGTAGTACTTTTACAATGAACTAACCATCTATTTGTCACTTCTACAAACAATATATTCTTAGTTCTTCCAAAAGATCATAAGAATATCCTTACTATTGTCCAATGATCATCTTATGAATTATTCTGGTATATGCTCATAACATTTAGAGCATAGGACATATCTGGATATGTACATATCACAGTATGATTGATATAAATGATCTTTGTGATTTCATACATCAAGTATCAATCTATACTTGATTATTTGTTTCACTTTACCAAATGTCAATACACTTGAATATATCAACATTGAACTTATTCAATCCTTTCTGTGCGACAAGAAACTTTCTTGTAGTTTCTATATTGAACTCATTCAATATCTCGTCTATGTATTTCTGGCACAACCATATTAACGTCTATTGATGCCAAATATTTGGGTTTTGCCTAAGTCTTTCATCAGGATGAAATTCTTAATATGTGTTAATAAAAGATACATTATTTCCAATTAACAATATGTCTTCCACATAATTTATTAGAAACATGTCTTAGCGCTCCCACTTAATTTCTTGCAAATGCAAGCATCTTCATTGTCTCTAATGAAATTTTAAACTCCTTTAACAGTTTCATCATAGTGAAGATTCCAACTCCGCAATGCTCACTTCAACCATTGAAGTTTGCATATGCTTTTAGCATCCTTTGAATTAACAAAACCCTATGGACCGTGTTATGCACATGTCCTAGGTAACGATTCTATTAGAAGAACTTGTTTTGTTTATTCAACTACCATATAACAAATTATATGTAGTGGTTGCTACATTAATCCGTCTAGACTAAATATCACTATGAAAGATCAAATCTTGTCATAGTCAACCTTTGAACATTGTTGTGAACTCTTTCCCAACATGTCGACTATTTCATAGATGTGAAACATCCATGTCTATTTCTTTATAGATCCAAACACAACTGTAAGGTCTTACACCTTTCTTGAGGGTCCTTCAAGTTCAAAACTTGATTTCTCGTGTATGGAACTATCACGGATTTTTATGGCTTCAAGCCATTTGACGGAGTCAGGGCCCATCATCGCTTCTTTGCATGTAGTCGGTTCATTATTCTCAAATAATGATTCAACCCTCAAATCTTGGTATTTGATTGTTTACCCGACCTACTTATTTCAATAGGAACTTAGATCTCCGTGACCACAACCTTTGAGGCACGTGAGCCATGAGCATTGTTGCTGCCTCCGGAACACTTTTCGGCGCTGCGCAACTTTGATCATATAGCTAAGGTTCTTTTAACTTTATCAAAGTTCTATTGTCCTCCCACTTAACTTTTCACGAAAAATTCCTTCTCAAAGAAACTTGACGTTCTAAGTGACAAACACTTTTGTCTCCGATGTTATGGAGGAATACTTAACAAAGACAGGTTCAACCGACTTTGGTTGCAAACATCTTTCTTATGTATAGCATACCAATGTTTAAGAAAGGACTACTTGGGTTTTATCCCAAACCATAACTTTATATGGTGTCATTTCAACGGATTATGATGAAGCTCTTTTCAGTGGAAAAACGGTAATCTCTAAAGCTTTTAATCTTTAAAATACAATGGCAGTTTTATGAATTACACCTTCGATCTTACCATGTCAAACAAGGTTTAATTACATATCTCGAACGCTCCATACTCTTATGGTGTTTCGGGAAATGCAAATCCACGGAACGATTCCTTAAATCTTAGGTATTATGCTAAACTCTGTAACTCAAATATCTTCCTTTATGATCTTTATCATAAACTGTTTATATTCTTGTTACAATGATTTTGCACTTCATCTTGAAAGTCTTTGAACTTTTCAAATGTTTCATACTTCATCCTTATTAAGTAAATATTCATATATTCACTCAAATTTTCGGAGAAAGCATATGAAGTTGAAATCCATCGCTCTCGACTACACATAATGGACTTCGTACAACAATATGTACAAGTTCCAATAAGCTAGTCATTCGTTCCCTTTTGGCCTATGAACGAAGTTTTAATTATCTCTAGGAAAGCTTCACAAGCGTCATTTGATCAAAATCAAAAGACTCCAAAATTCCATACACATGGAGTTTCTTCATGTTTTCTTTCAAATATAATTTAAACGGCGATGTCACTTCCTAAGTGATCTTTCAATCAATTTGTCTTTCGACATTTTTAGCACTAGTTTATGGATGTGATTTCTCCAACGAGATTTGTGAATCATCCATCTTTTATGGATTACGACAATTATTTGAACAACCCTTTTTGTTCTCATAATACCTGATAAAACAAATCTTGAAGGCAAACTTTGATGTTTAATGAGCAACACAATAACCCTTTATTTGTTCTCGATGAACATCATCACATATTCTTTTGCTAGTTGCTTAGGCCATTGTAGTTCATGAATTGTGTTGTTTCGTATGACGATTCACACCAACAAATTCAGTATCAAATACTTAAGAACCACATTGTTTAATAAGCAAAGAATATAGCCATAACATGTATATCATCTATATACTTAAGCTGAATAATTCTAGTCTTTTCTTTTCTGCCACATATTTATGAGATTCTCATTCAGTATTTCTGTTTGAAAGAATCTATCAACATCAATAGTGGAGTCATACATATGACACATAGTCCAAAGCGTGTATAGTTAAATACCAATATCTTTGGACTTGCACTTTGAAGTAGATCACCATTATCAAATGTTTGGTGTTCTTTCAAATTCCTTTCTTTAGTAATCTCTTGGTGTAGTAAACATTTTACCTACATCAAATATTCACCCTCATCATGGATTTATCCATGATCAAGCTACTTTTAGCTTGTAACGGTGAAACGCGAGTATAATGTTGCTCTCCAAAACCTTTTGGAGGATTAGGACAACTAGTGTCTCCAACCTTTTGCAAATTCTCATCAAATATGAGAACATGACTTTTGCCATATTATACTCTATCATGTTGCAACCAAAACTTCGTTTCAGATATCACAATATCTTCCACACATCATGGTTTCTGAAACAACTCTTTCAGATCCTGGATAACCTTGATATTAAGACAATCCTTTGAATACCAAGAATCATGGAGACAAACATGATACTCATACACTAACACTTGGAATTGTCACTCTTGTTTTAATACCAATTATTAAACTTCATGGAGTAACCGGAACTTACTGAAAGTTTGCAATAGGACTTTTAAACTTTAGATTAACACTTCAAAACAATACAATACCAGTTCGTAAAGTAACTAACCAGAATTCTATAGTTCTATCATCTCAATTATAACTAAGCGTAAGGTGGTAAACGGATGCCAATGACTACAACAACTATGCAAATTCACTTTGATTTAGTTTATGATAAATTGAGTTCTAATTAATAATTAAATTAATCTAGGTGAACTCCCACTCAAAACAACATCCCTCACATTGTTTTAGTGATCACACGAACCAAATCCACCATATCAAAACCGATCATCACGAGAGTTGATGTAGCTTCAATGGCGAACAATCAACATGTTCATCATATCTACTATATGACTCATGCTTTACCTTTCGGTGATCCGTGTTCCGAGACCATGTCTGTACATGCTAGGCTCGTCAAGATCAAACCTTAGCTTCCGCATGAGCAAATCTGGCTTGCCCACGTTGTATACACTTGCGGAATCTAACACACCCGATCATCACGTGGTGCTTCGAAACAACAAGCTTTAGCAACGGTGCCAACTAAGGGTGAACACTTTATGACTTGAAATTCATGTGCATGAGGGATCATCTTATAATGCTACCGTCGTCTACTAAGCAATACAAGATGCATAAAGGATTAACATCACATGCAATTCATAATATGTGATATGATATGGCCTTTCTTCTTGTGCTTCCGATCTCCATCTTCAAGCACGAACATGATCTCCATCATCACCGGCATTGCATCAAGGTCAATGACGCTGCTCCATGGTTGTCGTCCACCGGCTTCAACTATTACAACTACTTTGAATAGACACGCGGGTCTTAACAGAAATTAAAGACAACCATATGGCTCCTGCCGGTTGCCGACTTACAATAAGGAACATTGCATACATCATATATAATCACAATCATGGCCATATCACATCACTGCACACCCCTGCAAAACAAAGTTAGACGCCTCTACTTTCTTTGCATATTTTACGTGGTTTGGGGCTTTCAATAAGTGTCGTTCTAACTTACGAACAAGAACCACAACATTGATACTAGTATTGTTAATCACCCGTTGTAAATTGGATCTTAACTATGCTAGGAGAAACAGGCACCCGCAAAGCCACTTATGCAATACAAGTTGCATGTCAAGCGTGGAGCAAGTCTCATGAACGATGTCATGTAAGGTTAGCCCGGGCCGCTTCATCCCAACATACCGCAAGATGCAAAGTACACAAGAAGCAATCGACAATAAAAGCATCAACGCCCACAATGACCATTGTGTTCTACTCGTGCAACAGATCTACATATAGACACGGCTCTGATACCACTATAGGGGTTCGTAGCATGGAAAACAAAAATTTTCTATCGCATACAAACAAACAAGCCAAGATCTATCTACTAGATTGTAGCAACGAGTCAATGGAATAACTTACCCTCGAAGATTCCAAAGCGGTTAACGAGAGCAGATTCTCGTGGGTGATGTAGTCGTACTCTTTCCGATCTCAAGATCGTGTAGACGATCCTTCCGGCGCTGCGTTCCGGCAGCGCTCCCGCAGTCGGTCACACGTTCGGTACTCGACGAAGACCTTCCTCTCCCTTGTTCCAGCAGGCAGCGGAGGTTGTAGCACTCTCCTCGCGATTCCGGCAGCACAACGGCGTGGTACCGGAAGTAGAGGGGAGATCCCGCAGGGCTTCTCCTTAAGCCGGAGCGAGTATGGTGGAGTATGAGAGAGGGCTATTAGTGGTCTAGAGATTAGACACACCAATTAGAAGGCTCTAAACCGCAGGCTAAAGCAATTAGAAGCTCTAAACCAAAACGGCTCTAAACCGGAGATTAGAGGTAGAAACTTGTGTGTCTAGAGGAGGAGGCCCTGCCCCTCCTTTTATGGGTGGAGGGTGCGGCCAAGGGGAGGGGAGTCCCTCCCCAATTCGGCCTTGGCTGGCGCGCCGGCTTGGGGAGGAGACTGCTCCCTCAAGTCGGTTCCCAACTCCTCTTGCTTGTTTCCCACAGTTTCTTGTTTTAGCCGTTTGACTTTCAAACTGGACATTTGACTTTTCTGTTTTAGGATTCAATTTAATCCTTTATTTGGAACAGCAAGAACACTTAGTACATGATGCAATCATTCCAATATGTAATGACACATTCATGTACCCCTCCCCCCCCCTCCCGGAGTGCCGGACAATCCGGAACCTTCTAGAACATTCCCGATGAAAACACCGGAATCATTTCCGAACTCCGAAACGGGACTTTCCTTATATGAATCTTATTCTCCGGACCATTCCGGATCACCTCGTGATATCCCGGATCCCATCCGAGACTCCGAACAACATTCGGTCTCTTTCTCATAATACTATAACTACTCAAACAACGTCGAATCCTTAAGTGTGTCTCCCTACGGTTCGTGAATTATGCGGACATGATCGAGACACTTCTCCGAACAATAACCAATAGAGGAATCTGGAAATTCATATGGCTCCCACATATTTCTATGATTACTTTGCGATCGAATGAACCACTTACATACGATGCCAATTTCCCTTTGTCTCACGATAGTTTACTTATCCGAGGTTTTGATCGTCGGTATCTCTGCATACCTAGTTCAACCTCGTTACTGATAAGTACTCTTTTCTCGTTCCCGTGATTTGTGATCCCTTGTGAGTCAGTCACATGCTTGCAAGCTAATTGGATGACATTTCACCGAGAGGGCCCAGAGTATATCTATCCGTCATATGGATGGACAAATCCCACTCTTGATCCATGTGTCTCAACCAATACTTTCCGAACACTCAATGCCACCTTTATAGCCACCCATTTACGGTGTGGTGTTTGATGTCATCAAAGCATCCATCCGGCAAAGGTGATATGCATGATCTCATGGTAGAAGGAATTAGGTTACTATGTATCAGAAAGCATATAGCAATTGAACTATTTAAAATGACTTGATCTTTATGCTATGCTTATCTATAGGAGTATGTCCATCACATCATTCTCCTAATGATATGACCCTGTTGTTAATAACATCTCTATGTTCATGATCAGGAAACCATGATCATATATTAACCAACAAGCTAGTTTAACAAGAGGCTTTACTAGGGACTCTTATTTTAGTTTACAAATCACACAAGTATTAATGTTTCCTGTTAATACAATTATAGCATGGTATGTAAACATTTATCATAAGTGTGAAGATATGATAATAACCACTTTATTATTGCCTCTTGGGCATATCTCCAACAATGAGAGACCGGAGACCTTCCTCTATTACTTATGTAACATCCAAGACAAGTTCTACATGCTAAAAATGGTGAATGGGTGGAGAAATTGAGGTGGGAAGGAGAAGATCCCGACTAGATCTAAGGAGGAAGAAGAAGGGGAAAGTGAAGTGTGGGGTGGTGGATGGTCACACATGTGCACATAAAGTGGAGCTGCCAAAAAAAATCGCCACATCCGTGGCGCACTAGGCCCCAGTGCGCCACAAGGATTAGTAACATCCGTGGTGCACATGCCATAGTGCGCCACGGATGTGTCTGGCCGTTTCACAGCAGAGAGGGGCATGCGCTTAGGCGTAGCGCACCCCCTCCATGTGCGCCACGGTTGACACTAATAACCGTAGCGCATCTACCGTATGTGCGCTATGGATGTCTGGCGTGCGGCCAACAGGGCGCCTGACCCACACATATCTGTGGCGCACTATGGTCATGTGCGCCACGGTTGTTCTAGTTACTAGTAGGGCACTGCCCTTTGGTGAGCCACGCATGTTTTAGCCGTGGGGCACTTCAACCATGTGAGCCACGGATGTGCTGATTACCTATAGCCATTTTCCTAGTAGTGTTGATTACAAAGCTCATGACCATAATATGATCATGCATAGAGAGAGAGATGAACACATAGCTACCGGTAGAGCTCTTAGCCTCGAAGGAGAACTACTCCATCCTCATCATGGGAATCAGCAACGGCGATGGAGATGGTGATGGAGATCGATGGAGATGGTGGTGGAGATCGATGGAGATGGCTCTGGGGGCACTTCCCCATCCCGGCAGGGTGCCGGAACAGAGACTTTTGTCCCCCGAATCTCCCCTTCGATAGTGGCGGCGCTGCCGAGGTTTTTGTGGATGTATGTTGGATGATTTAGGGTTTCTGCATCGGAGGCTTCTTATAGGCGAAGAGGCACGACGATGAGGCAGCCAGGGGGCCCACACCCCCTGGTGGAGCCACTAGGCTGGACCCACATCACCCTAGGGTGAGGACGCCCTGGTGTCCCCCTCCGTATCTGCTTCGTGTTTCCGTGTTGCTCTAGGAAAAATAGGCATATTGGCTTTTGTCCCGTCCAATTCCGAGAATATTCATTTTTTAGCTTTTCTGGAACAAAAAACAGCAGAAAACAGGCAGCTGACACTGTGGCGTCTTGTCAATAGGTTAGTTCCAGAAAGTGTATAAAAATACCTCAAAGTATAGACAAAACATAGCAAAGTTGATAATAAACAAGCATGGAGCATTAAAAATTATAGATACGTTTACGACGTATCAGCCGCCCATGAAAGCAAGCTCATCTACCCGTGGAAGCAAACTCGGCCATCGCTCGAAGCAAGTTCGATAGCCGCTGGCAGCAACCATGGCTGCCCATGGCAGCAAGGTCGGCTGCCTATGGAAGCGACTTTGCCGGTGGCCGGCAGCACAAGGCAGCGATTGTGCTGCACGGAGGTCGCCGGGGCGAAGGTGGCCAGGTGTCGCTGGAGACGGAGACGGAGGTTTCTGGGGCATAGTTCGCCGGAGACGGGGCAGAGGTGGACAGAGGTCGCCGGAGACAGGGCGTAGGTCGCCGGGGCGGAGGTGGACAGAGGACGCCTGAAATAAGGAGGTGGCTTGCGAGCAAACGGAGGAGGACCTGGCTGGCGGCTGCAACGCGCTGGAGGCGGGCGACGGAGCAGCGGTTTAGGGCGTCACGGACTGCAGAGGAGGCGGGGTAGTTGGGAAGAACGACAAGATAAGAAGCAGTGGTGGGACCAGGGAGCGTGTACGTCGCGAGGAGGCTGCGCGTGCAAGGAGGCGTGGAGTCAGCGACCCGGACGATGCAAACGCCCCATCGTCCGGGGGATATATATCATTTTCCTTAAAATAAACCTTAGCTAGGGCATCTGACGGCCGGCACGGCTACAGTGGCGTAGGCGATGCCGACCATGGCCCTGGCAAAGTACGCCGACGGTGGTGGCTGCTGATGGTGCCCCGCGGTCTGGTCTCTGCCAATGGTGGGTAAGGGTGCAAGGAGCCCCCCCGGAGATCACCCCGAACGCAGCCCAAGCCGACATCGACCTACAGCGTAAGGATGGGTCGGGAAAATCCAGTTGAAACCTTCAAAGATCAGTACGCCCCGTCAAGAAATCAGCATGCGCCACCAAATCCTCTAGAACCCTAATCGCCTCTTGGGAGACTCCTGGTTTTCCGGGCACGCCTCAAAACCTACCCTTTTCTCTAGCACAACAAGGAGGGCTATGCGTTGTAAATATAAAGTGGCCAGACGCATAGAGTTTTTTTTTCCATTTTTGCCGAGTGTTTTTATGTACTCCCTCCGATCCATATTAATTAATTTTGATTTGTTAAAATTTAGACGAACCTATATACTAAATAGTGTCTAGATTCATTCAAATCTAAACAAGTTTGAGTCAATTAATATGGACCAGAGTACCAATAAGTGTATTTTGGATTTTTGCAAAGTGTCATTTATTTACAAAATGTATTTTTTCTGTTTGCCAAGTGTCCTTTTTTGCGAGTGTCCTGTAGATGACACTCGGGAGACATCGGGAAAAATTACATTAGGCAAACACGTCGATCGACACTCACAAAAATTCAATTTTCCGGTAGAGCATGGACCTGGCATATTTGGATTCTAGAATCCTCATAGAGTCACGTACTCACGTTATACTAATCGTATTCCGTGCTGCCGAACGCGACTGGGGAAAATGTCTTCATTTAGTTTGGACACGCAACCAAACCCTACAATAACATATATCTGGCGCGCGCGGCTATAAATACCTCTAAGCCACAGCTGCGAGAACCTCCATTCTCCACCGCTTTCCCATGCACGTTACCTCCACAAGACATTCAGAACCGAGAACGGAAACAGCCATTATGGCGTCCTCTCGCGTCCTCCAACAGATCGCGCTCTTCCTCCTCGTCGCCGCCGCCGCCACCGACGCGGCCACCATCACCGTCGTCAACAAGTGCTCCTACACGGTCTGGCCCGGCGCGCTCCCGGGCGGCGGCGTGCGGCTCGACCCGGGCCAGTCGTGGCCGCTCAACATGCCGGCCGGCACCGCGGGCGCCAGGGTGTGGCCGCGCACGGGGTGCACCTTCGACGGCAGCGGCAGCGGCAGCTGCATCACGGGCGACTGCGCCGGTAAGCTGGCCTGCGCCGTCTCGGGCGAGCAGCCGACGACGCTCGCGGAGTACACGCTCGGCCAGGGCGGGGCCCAGGACTTCTTCGACCTGTCCCTCATCGATGGGTTCAACGTGCCCATGAGCTTCGAGCCCGTGGGTGGCGCGTCGTGCCGTGGCGCGAGCTGCGCTGTGGACATCACCAAGGAGTGCCTGTCGGAGCTGCAGGTCGCCGGAGGGTGCGCTAGCGCCTGCGGCAAGTTCGGCGGCGATACCTACTGCTGCCGGGGCCAGTTCACGGACAACTGCCCGCCGACGAACTACTCCCAGTTCTTCAAGGAGAAGTGCCCTGACGCCTACAGCTACGCCAAGGACGACCAGACAAGCACATTCACCTGCCCGGCCGGGACAAACTACCAGATCGTGCTCTGCCCTTAGAGGAAGCACGTAACGTATATAGATACTCCTATAAATAAGCTGCTACTTGGATCAATATGTGCTAGTACTACTCTACGTAGTCTTCTACAAGCAGTGAGCATTGGTCATCTGTATGTGCTATGCAACATGTGCATGCACATGGCTGTATATCTCGATCAATAAACGAATAATTATTATTTCTATGTCATTTGATGTCTTCTTCGCGAGGAATATGATTTTTTTACAAAAATAATTATCAATGGTAATACAAAGAGCCCAAAAATAATAAAGATTACAAATAGATACCAACTAGGAACGAATACAACTATTGGAGCCAACCAGGTGATGGCGCACTCCAAGCTAAGCTATTACCAATGATGAAAACCATATATCAGAAGAGTTGGACATGCAACCACACTAATGGACATCAAAACATACCAAATTACACGCGCGCCGGAGCTAGGGTAGAGCAAGAACTTATTTTGACTTTACTATACCGCCGTAGTCTCACCATCCCGAAGAACACACAAAAAAGTAAAACAAGAACCGCAACCCTCCCATCATTGAGAAGCCGAGTTTATCGCACCTCCAATCCTAAAAGACTGTCGGAGGCGGGACGAACCGGCGGTATGGCAGGCTGAGGGGAGAGAAACCCTAGCCGATGGCCTTGTTTTTCTCCTTTATATCCTCACGCATGATGTTTCCTGGTTTCTTCAAACCATTTAGATTTTCTCACTTCACACTAGCCCCTCAATCTCCATCTTTGTGTACGACTAGTCAGTTGGACTTTTGTCCGATTGAAACGGCCGAAGGTATGGAATTCTCAAGACACTAGTGGAAACGAGGTCTTTTGTTGATCCCGAAAAGGGGCTTTAACACCTACGAACCGGTGTTAAAGGGGGGGCCGTACCAGCGTGGCCCCTGCGGCATTAAAGGAGCCCCCCCTTTAACACCGGTTCGTGGCTGGAACCGGTGTTAAAGGGGGGCTGGGTGGTGCGCGCGGGAGGAACCGGTGTTAAAGGGTGGGGCATTTATTTCATGCATTAAAGGGGCATTTTTAATTCAAAAAATATGATATGAATTTAGAAAATTCATATCTTTTTCATTTCAACTCAGAAAAATATGAATAATATATCATAATTTTCATAAAAATAATTTCTATCCATTCATGTAAATCATTTTATATTTACTTTACATGAAAATTTTCAAAATAATTAAAGCACTTACATATAAATTTTGATTATTCAATTCAAACAAAAATAAATTGTTAAATACTAAAACTTTGAACATAAGAAATATTAAGCATCTAAAAAATGATTTTTATTAGATCAAATCATATTTTAATGCCGCATATTTTGTATTAACATTGGTCATAACATTGGTCATTTGACAAATGTTTGACAAACGGGACGCTCCTCCCGTAGATGATTACGAGGCAGAGCTACAAAGAAAGGCCAATGAGATGGGGATGACTTATATTGCATACTTGAACGTCATGGGAGACAACTTGCCCAAATGCGATGTCAACCCCATACAGCCATGGAAGTATGGGAAGAATCTAGTCAAGAAAGAGGAGCTCAAGAATCTACCAACAAAGATGCGAAAATTGCACAAGTGGTACATTCATTTCTGCAAGACAAGAAAAGAAGAATGGATCACGGCGCATATAAGAGATCAGATTTTCTTGTGCGGAGACGACGCGATCGACTTCAACATTCAAGACTTGCATTTTCTATTCAATCAGAAGGAACTCGACAAATCTGCCATCAGCCTTTATTGTGTGTAAATACTATTTCTGTAATTTTTATCTCGTCTCATTCACTTCATTAATTGCATGTATATATATATATATATGCTCACCATATATGTATATACTATTATGCAGGAAAAAGGTTATGGAATGCATGAAAGGAGGCACTTTTGACATTGGGTTCGTTGACCCAAATAGAGTTCATGAAGAAGTGGTAAGAGACAAACCCGGGCAAACAGAAGATTACTTGCTAAAGTCTTTACTGAGACAACAAACCAAAAGGGAAATACTATTGCCTTACAACTTCTCGTGAGTACTGTTACCCTCTCTCTTGTACACATTCTGTTTCGGCTTACTCGATGTTAAGTGTAACTGATGATGAGTTATGCGCGCATAGATTCCACTTTATTCTGCTAGTCATTCAACCCGACTCAGGAAAAGTCCTTGTCATGGAATCGTTACGAAAAGAAAAAGAGCTATGGGCAGACTTTAGAGAGATGCTCCAGAGGTAATTTCAATCATATTATCGCAATAGATCGGCAACTTTCGTGACAATAAGTAATTACTTACTCCTTTATCCATTTTCTTTGTCGGACAGGGTTTGGAAAATGTTCACGGGCAGGGCCGTGGGTAAATGGTCAGAAGAACTAAAATTTGTAGACCAAAATGTAAGTAATACTAGCTAGCTTCCAATTCCATTATATCATGCTTTATTGATTATTATTTTGATTGAACTCTCTATTCTCGTAAAGTACGCGCATCAGGGATACGGCAATAACTTATGTGGGTACTATGTTTGCGAGTTCATTCGCAACACGATATGTGCGACGGGCCAAGCCGCACTAGAACAACTTAGAGTAAGTAAACAAAGTCCACAACATTATTTTATTACCATCAATTGTGTTGAGTTTTATTCTTATATATATATATTGACGACCCATTCTTCATATATATTCAGATCGAACGGATGCGGGACCAACTCCTACCATTTGAACGCATACGAGCCATTCAAGAGGAATTGGCGGGGTTCATACTTGATGAGGTCGTCACGCCTGGCGGAGAACTCTTTAGATATCCACCAAATGAACGATGACGATGTATGTGCCGATGACGATGTTTGTGTATAATAATAGTTGCTTAATTATTCATGTACTCGTATGTACCGATGACGATTTATGTGTATACCGCTCCCGATCGATTCCCCCTCGCTCCCCCCCCCTCCCGCAGAAATACGCCCAGAACGGGGCAGAGGCAGAAGTCTGCCGCGACAGAGATTTAGGCCGTTTTCCTGCTGCGGCAGAGTTCTGCCGCGGCAGAAAAACGGCCTAAATCTCTGCCGCGGCAGAAGAACCTTTAACACCGGTTCCAGATACGAACCGGTGTTAAACGGGGGGGTGCCTGAGGCCTGTGGCAGCCCCACGTGCGCCACCCTTTAACACCGGTTCGTATAAAAACCGGTGTTAAAGCCCCCCCTCTAACACCGAACACTCAACAGCGATTGGGGAACCGCTGTTAGAGGGCCCTACCAACCGGAGTTAAAGGAGGGGGCTCTGCATTAGTGAGATTTTATTGGGCCGGTTCTCTAGCATACGCACAAGGCTTGCGCACGTGCAGGCACGTACGGCAAGATCGAGGCGTCACGTCACCTAGCTACATACGTCCTATGTAGGCCTGGTATCGATAGTCCAGCAAAATTCCACGATCCGTATACTTAATTAACACTATGTTGGACTGTATTAATCTTCTTCCGCTGGACGAGAGACAAAGGTAGGCTTGCATGCATAGAACATCAGTGTCCAGTGAAAAATACGGAGATATTTATGGCCCTGTAGAAAAAAGAGGAAGAGGACGAAATTATTGAACAAACCGAAGTGGATGATGTATACCATCACGACAATGATCTCTCCGTGTCATGCGCCATCCATCCCGCGCAAAGAAGTACTCCCTCAGTTTAGAAATATAAAATGTCTTAGGTTTCTAAAGTAATTGTATCTAAATATCTTTTAGTATATACATTTATTTGAAAAAAAGGGTGTCTAGATACTTTAGCTTCACTAACCTAAAACATCTTATATTTTTAAACGGAGGGAGTACATTAGTGGAAAAAGGACTATAGTCTCGGGTTATAAGAGACTTTAGTCTTGGTTTTATATCCGGGACTAAGAAATCGAGACTAAAGGCCCTTACCTTTAGTCCTGGTTTGCTACACTCCGGAACTAAAGGATACCACATGGCCGTTTTTGCAGCATAGGGGATAGAGGACCTTTAGTCCTGGGTTATAACACGGCCCGGGACTAGAGATATTTTTCAATTTTTTTAATCTTTTTTCAAATTTTGTTTTCGAATTTTTTCTTAAACTTTTGAATTGTTTGACTTATTAATCCTTTCATTTGGAACATTTTTAACACTAACTATACTTAATCTTAGGTCAAATTATACTTATGGTCAAACATCCCGCTGTCACCCATCCTAACACTAATCCTTCTCAGCACGCTTAACTTATCAATCAGGATGTCTTTGCGCGAAACCCACTTGTACATTGTTGTCAACACTACCATATCAATTTTATTAGCCCATATCAATATGTCATACATCTTTATTTTTTGAAATTACAAACAATTATTTAAGTAAACAACAATAAATAAGTAATAACAATATTTTAATCTAATGAAAGTAAAAAACTAAATAAAATAATATTGTATTCATTTTTGTCATTTATTCATTTAATATGGCATAAATAATATTTTTAAATCTATAAATCGAAATTCGACAAATAATATATCCATTATTATCAAAAAAATGTGAGGAATCAAAATATGAAATAAAAATTGCTAAAAAAATATTTTTTTCCTTTTTGAATTTTAAAAATGTAAAAGAATCAGAAAAATGTGAGGAATCCATTATTTGGAATTTTAAAAATCAAAAAAGTGAGGAATCCAAATAAGGCTGTTGAAATCAAACTCAAAAAAAAAATCCGTATATTTTGATAGGTTGTACTTTTTTTCGATATCGTATGCAAAATTTATAGCCATTTTAAGTTGCCCGCGTTCGTACCCTTTAGTCCCAGGCTGTATCACGATCCGAGACTAAATGTCCGAAATAACCCAGGACTAGAGTTTTCTCGGGCTCCTAGCCGCTCAAAACGGTACAAACCGGGACTAGTGCTCATACTAGTCCCAACCCGTAATAAATCGGGACTAGTGTTAGACTCTGGATCAAACCGAAGCACCTTTTTCTACTAGGGTAGTAAGCACATCACATCCTGCTGTGTGCGGCACGCTCCACTTAGGTTACTCAAATGGTTTGTTTTAATCCTTTTAGATCGGCTAGATCGTCTTGGGGATAAGAAATGGGTCGTGGTCCAGCCGACCAGGCTAATGTGTCCAGTAGCTAGTCCCAGACGGCCTATTCTCCAAACTATTTTTTCAACCATTTACACTAATTTGAAAACATAAATTACAGAGGAAAAAAAACAGAACAAAACCCTAGCTACGGCCGTTGCATGCGTCGTCAATGGTAACGAATCTAGCTACTCGTCGTTGTCCATCGAGAGGTTGATGTATGGCGGCGGTGTCCATGGGCCCTGTACTAGCCACGCTGGTGGCGCCGCCCGGCGGTGGAACCTCCTGCCGAATCCACGTGGCCTGCCCTAGCACGTGCGGTTGCAGCAGCGGTGGAGGTGGCAGCTTTGCCTGGTGCGTCGCCACCATCGCAGTGCGCTTGATGACGTCCTCCAGCCCGACCCATTTCTTGTCCTCCTCCTAACTAGAAAACTCGATGGTGCGTGCAGTGGCCGCCTCCTCGTTGTAGTCTAGCGGGAGGGCAACACCGTCCTCCTGCTTCACGACGACACCCGTGCCGTCGCCATTGTCAAAGTCCTCGTCGTCGTAGTGCGCGGACAGATTACCGTATTCTTGCCCCGACTGAAAATCGCCTCGGTACGAGCACGCCTGTCTGTAAGGTTCGCAGCATAGAAAACAAAAAAAATTCCTACGATGGGAACAATTGTACCAAGATCTATCTACTAACTACAAACAACGGGTGGATATACATCCATAGAATACATACCCTCGAAGACCGAATAGCGTTAACGAGGTTATACTAGTGGATGATGTAGTCGAACGCTTGCCGATCTCAAGATCGAGAAGAAGTCCATCCGGTCCAGCAGGTCCAGCACCATCTAGTCCAGCATCGCAAAGCAGTGGTGCATCCGTGATCGCACACACATCCAGGTACCCTGACAACCTCCACGCACTCGCTCCAGGGAAGCAGCGGAAGCAACAAATCCTTCCAGAAAAAGCCACCATAAACATGTATCTCGCTGATCCGAGACCATGGGGAAATTCTAAAGGGGGAGAGAGATCCTTCATGAGAAGGTGTGAGTGAGAAGTGAGAGGAGGGGGTCCTTTTATAGGGGAGGGGGCAGCCCAAGGTAACCCCAAGCACAGGGTGTGAAGAGCAAGCAACAAGTTTTCCCTCAGTTGAGACCGAGGTTATCGAACCAGAAGTAGGAAGGAAACGTCACACAGGTGTTGCAAACAACGTGGAGACCTACACAACACAAACTCAAGACTTTGCCCCAACGAACAGTGAGGTTGTCAAGCTCACCGGTTAGCTGTAACAAAGGATTAAATATATGGCGTGGAAGGTAACGGTTTGCAGCAATTAAACAAGTAACAGTGGAAGATGTATCAATGGTAAAGATTGGACCGGTGTCCATAGTTCACTAGAGATGCTCTCCTTAGATAAACAACATGGCATGAAGGATAAACAAATTACAGCAGGGCAATTTACAGGAACTGAGCAAGGCATAACAATGCAATTACTAGTTAGAAAGATCCTATAAGGTTGATTGGGCAATACAACAAGATACATAGACCGTCATCCAACTACATCTTTGACTAGAAGTCCACCTTCAGGTTATCATCCGAACCCCCTCCAGTATTAAGTTGCAAGCAACAGACAACTACTTTAAGCAAAGTGTGTAAGGTAAATAGTCCACATGTTCCATGAACAATAGACCGTTGTTTTCTCCCTAGTAGCAATAGCACATCTACAACCGAAGAGATTATTGTCACTTCCCTTGGAAACTAGAGGCATGAACCCACTATCGAGCATAAATATCCCCTCTTGGAGTCACTAGCAACTACTTGGCCAAGATAGCTACTAACAACGGAGAGTATGCAAGATCACACACAACACAGACATGATAGAATCATAAAGACAAAACCATTAATCAAACCAACATAATAATCTTAATATCTATCAGACCCGTAAACACAACATGCATGATTACAAATAGATTAGATCATGATCATGAACGGAGCTCACAATATCTATACATGAAAGCATAAAGGAGGAGATACAACCATCTAGCTATTACATGGACCCATAGTCCAAGGTGGAACTACTCACGCATCATACCAGAGAGAAGGCCTCCGGGATGATCTCCCCTCCGGCAGGGTGCCGGCAAGAACTTCAGATCTCCCCGATCTAGGGACGATGGTGGCGGCGGCTACAGACAGTTTCGTGGAGATTTGATCGGGTACTCAGGGTTTCTGCATCGGGTGCTTCTTATGTGCGAAGGGGGAGACCGAGGCGGCCGCCAGGGCAGGCAAACCCTAGACAGGCACGGGCTAGGGCCCACCCGCACCTAGGGTTGGTCTGGCCCCCCTGGCTGGCCTCTTGGGCTCTCCTCTGGACTTCTTGTTCCCCACGGAAAGTAATTGACTTTTTCCTTTGTCCCATCCAATTCTGAGAATATTTCTTTACTAACTTTTCTGAAACCAAAAACAGCAGAAAACAGGCATCTGGCACTGTTGCAACTTGTTAATAGGTTAGTACCAGAAAACATGTAAAAAGCACCTCAAAGTGTGGACAAGTAAAGCAAAGTAGATACTAAACAAGCATGGAGCATAAAAAATTATAGATACATTTCCAACGTATCAAGATCCCCAAGCTTAACTCCTGCTCGTCCTTGAGTAGGTAAGTGATAAACAGAATAATTTTTGAGGTGACATGCACCCTCACAATAAAGATCCAACCATTTGCAAGCATTGAAAGTTGGGATCAAAGAACTCTAAACATGTGCATGAAAGATGGAGTTCTAACAATAGGACATAGTAACTATGCATGCAACATGACAAGCTACAAACAAAGATCATGAATAACATGCATTGAAAAATGTTTGTTTGTTTCACATGCAGAAAACATAGCATAGTGGCAATCAGCTTGTCCCTCATAGAGTAGCAATAAAATGCATAGGACACCTGCAAATTTCACAAGGGTGACTAGAAACAAGTAGCACAAGAGCAAGTAATAACACAATATGCATCAATTAATAACCTTTGGAACACTGCACACAGAATGACAACTATGCTCTCTTAATGGTGCCTAAAGGTAGAAGGTGGAGACTCAATGGTGGTGGAAGAAAGGCCTTTTTGTAAAAGGAAGCAGGGATTGCAAGTTTCAAAAAGAGCTTCCAAAAATTATGGTACTTGTTAGGTTTCAGCTCTCATTGCCCCTATCATAAGCATCTTGAAGTGGTTAAGGTTAAAGTGGCAAAGCTGGTGTATATGCTTGACGAAGTATAAGCTGGCAATCTTAAGTCCCTTGAATACGAGGGCCACACCTCATGCATATTCAAATTTGGGTCCAGGTAAGTTCTTGTCACTGTAAGTATTTGCATATCATTGAGAACCGCCAACGGGGTACCCCTTGCACATGGTACAGGAGCTTTCCCATAACCAAAATTACAAGTCAAGCAGACAATGAGCATCTTAGCAATCTTGTTATTTACCATATGCATATCTTTTTATTGAGGATGCTTCATATATAGCTCATTATGGTGATGCTGCAAGTTTCCACCATGATTAGGCATGGCTTAGGCTAGCGGCCAAGGAGTTTCTCTAACACAGAATACAAACTCCATGGACTTACAAGTCCCCTCTTTATTTCACACCTGTGACATTCATAGACAAAAGAACATGAAATCAACTGAGTGCAACAAGGTACAAGTGCAATGTTGAAAATGTTCCCCGTGACAACACGGTTCTGCTAATTCCAACTTATAAGTGCAAGCATATAAAACAAAGTTGTCACAATGGTTCAACTTTATTAGGGGCAAAGAATAAAGTGTGGCATCAAGTTCGTGAGGGCTTTAATCACTAAGTTTTCACATAACAAAATAGTTTTTAATTGGAAGCTAGTTGAAAATAAGAATATACTTGAAATGGTGTAACACACCATGCATAGGAATTTATAGTGGACACTTTGGAGTAACTTGGTTTCTTGGGAGTTGGAGGCATGAGTAGAACTTACTCATACAAGTGGAGGCTAGCAAAATACTGGGAGCAACCAACTAAGAGAGCAATAATGGCCAAAATCATGCAGTGCATCAAAGCAAACTAATCAAAGCAAAGAGTGGTACTACAAGTCAAGGACTAAATGATCATAGAGGCTAATGGTGACTTGTGAGAGTCATAACATGGTGTGAGCATGTGCCAAGTCAACCCAAGCAAAGCATCAAAGGAGAATACCACAATACTGTGCTTTTGCATGCTAAAACAACACATAATTTCTTCAAGGCATACTAAGCAATCCCAATTGTTTGGAACAATACATGCTACAACAATAATCACTAAGCATAATCCTAAAACAACAGCTAGCATTTCATGCTAAAGTCTAAGTCACAGTCAATGCAAGCTCCTCTTGCACTTCAAGCAAGAACTTACTATCCCTTTCCAAACACCAACCAAACTTACTTGCAAAACAACACAGCAAAAACGGGGGTCCAAACTTATTTATTCAAGAAAACTAAACAACCTAAGCAAAGAAAACTAAAACTAAGACGCTCCAAGAACAACACAACTGTGCACGAAACAATAAATACGAGGTGTCTAGACAGACCTGAGATTTTTATTGATGAAGGGGATGCCTTGGGCATCCCCAAGCTTTGACGCTTGTAACTATTATATATTTCTTGGGGTGACACCATGGTGGCATCCCCAATCTTGATGTTTTGTCAATTCTTCATCTCATTGCATCATTCTCTTCTCTACACCTAAAATTTTTCCTTCATAGAAAACTTCACACAATCTTCATTAGCAACATTAGTGTATTCAAAAGATATTAGACCACTGGAAAAGCTTTGGAACGGCAATGATTTTCACTAAAAACAAAAGCTACTGTAGTAACTCCTTCAAAAAGATCAATTTACCTAAAGAGAACTCAAAAAGGAATCAATAAAAAGCAAATGCAAATAATGGCAGAAATCTGTCAAAACAGACCAGCAGGTAGAAATTGATTTTTTCGAACCTGTTATGTTGCTCAAATCAAAAAGTATTGAACTAATGCAAGTTATCTAACATACCGGGGGATTTATTCGTAAATTTTGAGCTCAATCCGAATTACAGAGCCGCCTCACGATTTTTTTTGGTGGAGGACAGAAATCTGTTTCGGTGCAGCAACTCCCTAAATCTTACTTCCCTCTCATTAAAGGTCATTCTTGGCACAAAAAGCAAACAAAAAGGATAAGGAGAGGTCATTACTGAAGTAATAACTTCCAAGACACAAGAAAACTCTTGGGTTATCTCCCAACAAGTACTTTTCTTTAACGCCTTTAAGTTACGCACAAGAAGCAAGAAGAATCAAGTGTTTTCAAATGAAGAAGCAACCTTATTGTTCTTTCCTTCCTTAACTTTCTTCTTCTCTTTAAGGAAGATATAATTACTTACCGGAGGAGCAAAGTGCATAATTCCTTTCCCCACATCTATCACTGCCCCAAGGTGTTTCAGTAGAGATCTTCCAAGTGTGATATGTCCCTTGCCTACACATTCAATAACAAGATAATCAGTAGTCACCATTTTTCCTGAGATTTTTGTAAACACACCTTCATGTATTCCCATGGATGATATAGTGGCATTGTTGGTAAGAGAGATTTCCTCTCCTCCTTCAATAATCCCCCAAAGACTCAAGGAATCAAAAATATGTTTAGGCATGAGACAAAATTCAGATATGATATCACAGCGAGCATCAAAAAGTGTAGTGTTTATTGAGACATTGATTGTGGGAAACCACTTTGATGGCTCAGAATTTATAGGAACATAATCATGGTAAGCCCTAAGAGTGTGATAACAACTATTCATAGCAGCAATACCGGTCTCCAGATGGTTCAACCTAGCAAAAATACTTGTGAAAGAGGAATCAGACTTGCCAGGTGTACCATAGATCATGATTAATTTCCTTATGACATCATAAGCTTCATCCTCGGTACATAACAAAAAATCTTTCTCAGCCACAACATCCAAAGCATATCTATAACGAAGAGCAATACCGCGGTAGGAACTATCAATAACCAAGCTGAGGCTTACCTCAGGCTCAGTTTCCCTCTGGAAAGCGGAGATTCTGGACCAAGCTTCCTTAAAACTTTATTCACTTTTTGCTTAAAAGTGGAGATTTCTACCATAGGGGAAATAAAGCTTGATCCAAAACCTGACATGGTAGCAACTAGAGCAGGAACTAATTTTTTGTGTTTTTGGATAAAGCAAGCTAACCAAACTAGACTAATTTTTTTGGGTTTTTTTGGAAAGAGGCAAACAAAACCAAGAAAAAGAAACAAAACAAACTAAAAACAAAGTAAAGAGAAAGGAAGTGAAGGACTCCCCTAGTGAACACGTCCTTAACCTCCCCGGCAACTGCGCCAGAAAGACTTGATGGTGCTTGACGTGGCACTTTGTTGGTAACCCCAAGCGCAGGGTGTGAAGAGCAAGTAGCAAGTTTTCCCTTAGTTGATACCGAGGTTATCGAACCATAAGGAGGAAGGAAACGTCACACAGGTGTTGAAAACAACGAGGAGACCTGCACAACACAAACTCAATACTTTGCCCCAATAAACAGTGAGGTTGTCAAGCTCACCGGTTTGCTGTAACAAAGGATTAAACGTATGGTGTGGAAGGTAATGGTTTGCAGCAAGTAAACAAGTAACAGTGGAAGATGTATCAATGGTAAAGATTGGACTAGGGTCCATAGTTCACTAGAGGTTCTCTCCTTAGATAAACAACATGGCATGAAGGGTAAACAAATTACAGCAGGGCAATTGACAGGAACTGAGGAAGGCATAACAATGCAATTACTGGTCAAAAAGATCATATGAGGTTGATTGGGCAATAAAAAAAGATACATAGACCATCTTCCAACTGTATCTATGACTAGAAGTCCACCTTCAGGTTATCATCCGAACCCCCTCCAGTATTAAGTTGCAAGCAACAGCCAACTGCTTTAAGCAAAGTGTGTAAGGTAAACAGTCCACATGTTCCATGAACAAGAGACCGTTGTTTTCTCCCTAGTAGCAACATCACATCTACAACCGAAGAGATTATTGTCACTTCCCTTGGAAACTAGAGGCATGAACCCAGTATCGAGCATAAATACCCCCTCTTGGAGTCACTAGCAACTACTTGGACAAGATAGGTACTAACAATGGAGAGCATGCAAGATCACAAACAACACAGACATGATAGAATCATAAAGACAAAACCATTAATCAAACCAACATAATAATCTCAATATCCATCGGATCCCCGCAAACACAACATGCATGATTACAAATAGATTAGATCTTGATCATGAACAGAGCTCACAAGATCTATACATGAAAGCATAAAGGAGGAGATACAACCATCTAGCTACTACATGGACCCATAGTCTAAGGTGGAACTACTCACGCATCATACCGGAGAGAAGGCTCCCGGGATTATCTCCCCTCCGGCAGGGTGCCGGGAAGAACTTTAGATCCCCCCGATCTAGGGACGATGGTGGCAGCGGCTACAGACGATTTCGTGGAGATTTGATCGGGTACTCAGGGTTTCTGCATCGGGGGCATCTTATAGGTGAAGGGGGATACCGAGGCGGCCACCAGGGTAGGCAAACCCTAGCCAGGTGCGGGCTAGGGCCCACCCGTGCCTAGGGTGGGTCTGGCCCCCCTGGCTGGCCTCCCGGGCTCTCCTCTCGACTTCTTGTTCCCCACGGAAAGTAATTGACTTTGTCCTTTGTCCCGTACAATCCGATAATATTTCTTTACTAACTTTTCTGAAACCAAAAACAACAGAAAACAGGCATCTAGCACTGTTGTAACTTGTTAATAGGTTAGTACCAAAAAAACATGTAAAAAGCACCTCAAAGTGTGGACAAGTAAAGCAAAGTAGATACTAAACAAACATGGAGCATCAAAAATTATAGATACGTTTCCAACGTATCAGAGGGTGCCCCCATCTCTCCCTCATTCATGTGGTGGAAGCTCCACTCACATAAACACACCTCCACTTACAATTCCACTCACATGCATTAATTTCCCACCAAAATTAATGCAAGCTCTCATTTAATAAAACTCTTTTATTTATTTTATTCACAATTTTGTTAATTACTCTAATTAACAAACATTCACATAAAACCCCTTATAACATTTCAATTTCACATGTAGAACCAGTTTTAGCAATTTCAAACAAAACGATTCCGGTGTCTAGTGAAATAAATTCCTGTGCTTTTTTTCTCTCTAGCATATCATTTTCTTCGAATGGTGTCGATATCCCTTAAGTGTGTCACCCTATGGTTCGCGAATAATGTAGACATGATCGAGACCCCTCTCCGATCAATAATTAGCAGCGGGACCTACAGATCCGTACTGACTCCCACACATTCAACGATGACTTCTGTGATCGTGTGAACCTTATACACATGTAACTCAATCCCTTTGTCTCGTGATATATTACATGTCCGAGATTCGATCATCGGTATCTCCATACCTAGTTTGATCTCTTTATCGACATGTATTCTTTTATCGTTCCTGTGATATAACATTCTAGTGATCAAATCACTTGCTTGCAAGCTAACTAATGTGATATCACCGAGAGGGGCCAGAGTATATCTCTCCGTCATCGGGATGGACAAATTCCACTCTTGATCCATGAGCCTCAACATAACACCTTCATAGCAGTGAACCCATCTTTTCAATCACCCTATTACGGTGTGACGTTTGATGTTATCAAGATACTCTTCCGGTGTTAGTGATTGACATGATCTCATGGTCTAAGGACTAAGACCACTTCGTATGATGTTATAGCAATATAAACACAATGACTTTGATCGTAGTGCTATACTTCGGATGAATGTTGATCACATCATTCCAATAATGTTGTGACCTCATTATTAACAACATCCAATGTCCATGATCAGGAAACCTTTGATCATCTTGTTAATCAACAAGCTAGTTTATAAGAGAGGCATAACTAGGAACTTTATTTTTGTTTATCAAACATACATGTATTAATGTTTCCGTATTAATACAATTATAGCATGCAAAATAAACATTTATCATAAATAAGGAATACAATAATAACCACTTTTATTATTGCCTCTCGGACATATTCCCTTCAGTCTCCCACTTGCACTAGAGACAATAATCTAGTTTGAAAAATTTGTGTATTGAACACCTATGACTTTCCAGTGTTCCATATACGCGATTGCAAGTGTTTAACATAATCTACGGATCTGACGCCTTCAGGTTCGTGTGTATTTGCATGTCTTTGCGTCTTTATGCATCACTCATTCTCCAATGAGATGGCATTGTATAAATTTGGTCTTTTGGTAAGGCCTTTAGTTCCTTGGGGTTAAATCATGTCGATACTATTGTCGTGCAATATATCTTTAGTGTTAACTCGTTGCGAACCACACCTTAGTTTGATAATAAACTGCTTGACACAAATGCCCTCCTTTGCTGCTACTGTAGCATTCATATACTTAGCTTTTTGTTGTAGTATCCGTCATAATGTCTTAACTTTGGAATTCATCCAAATCCGTCATGGAAACTTTCTTTCCATTTCATTGTGCCACCTATAGTTTAAATTGAGATAAACTTAATTTGTATCTTGTGAAAAAACTAGTATCATTTTTCAATGAACTATTTGTCTCTTATACAAATGGAATATATTCTTAATTCTTCCAAAATATTATAAGAATATCCTTACTATCGACCAATGATCATTTTATGATTCATTCTGGTATATGCTCATAACACTTAGAGCATAGGACATATCTGGATGTGTACATATCATGGTATGATTGATCAAACATTCTTGTGATTTCACTCATCAAGTGTCAAAGCACTTGAATTTTGTTTCACTTATCAAGTGTCGATACACTTGAATCTTGATTCAATTCTCTTCCATGCGACAAGATCCTTTTCTCGTCGTTTCTATATGGAACTCCTTCGATATCTCATATATGTACGTTTGGCACGACCATATTAGCGTCACTGTCTATCCATGTAGACATTCATGCTAAATATTCGGGTTTTGCCTAAGTCTTTCATCGAAATGAAATTCTTAACCTTTGTCAATAAAAGATACATCATTTTCAATCAACAAGATGTCCTCCACATAATGTATTAGAAATATGTCTCAGCGCTTCCACTTGATTTCTTGCAAATGCAAGCATCTTCATCGTCTCTAGATGGAAACTCCTTTAAGAGGTTCATCACGGTGAAGATTCTAACTCCGCGATGCTTACTTCAACCATTGAAGTTTGCATGCCATTTTTAGCATCCTTTGAATTAATAAAACCCTTTGGATCATGTCATGCACATGTCCTAGGTAACCATTCTTTTAGAAGAACTTTGTTTTGTTTATTCATCTACCATATTACAAATTATATGTAGTGGTTGCTACTTTAATCCGTCCAGACTAAATATCGATATGAAAGATCAAATCTTGAAATAGTCAACTCCTTGAACATTGTCGTAAAAAACTTTACGACATGTCGACAATTTCATAGATGTGAAACATCCATGTCTGTTTCTTTATAGATCCAAATACGACCGCTAGGTTTTTACACCTTTCCGGTGGGTCTTCCAAGTTCAAAAAACTTGATTTCTCGTGTATGGAACTATCACGGATTTTATGGCTTCAAGCCATTTGACGGAGTCAGGGCCCATCATCGCTTATTTGCATGTAGTTGGTTCATCATTGTCAAACAATAATGATTTACTCTCAAATTTCAGCATTTGATTGTTTATCCGACCTATTTGGTTCAATAAGAACTTAGACCTCCGTGACCATAACCATTGAGTCAAGTGAGCCATGAGCATTGTGGCTGCCTCCAGAACATTTTCTGGCACTGCGCAACTCAACACATTCACCTAAGATTCGTTAACCTTATCAAAGTTCTATTGTCCTCACTTAACATTTGTGAAAAATTTCTTATTCAAGAAACTTCACGTTTCAAGCGACAAACCCTTTTGTCCTTGGTGTTATGGAGGAATACCCAATGGTTATTCGAAATAACCTACAACGACATGCTCATCCGACTTTGGTTGTAGACATCTTACTTATGCTTAGTATACCAAAATTTAAGAAAGGACAACTTGAGTTTTACCCCAAACCATAACTTACATGGTGTCATTTCAACGGATCAAGATGGAGCTCTTTTCAGTATAAAAGTGGTAGTCTCTAAAGCTTTAATATTTTAAAACATAATGGCAGTTTTATAAATAACACCTTTGATCCAACCATGTTAGACAAGGTTTCATTACAATCTCAAACACTCCATATTCCTATGGTGTTTCGGGAGATGAAAATCTAGGTGTTTTGCTAAACTTGCAACTCAAATAAATTCCTTTATGATAAAATCATAAATTATTTATTTTCCTGTTACAATGATTTTCCACTTCATCTTAAAAGTCTTTGAGCGTTTTCAAATATTTCATACTTCTTTCTCATTAAGTGAATATTCACTCAAATTTCCGGAGAAAACATATGAAGTTGAAATCCATCGCTTACGACTACACATAATGGACTACATACATCGATATGTATAAATTCCAATAATTTAGTCGATCGTTTTTCTTTGGCCTTTGAACAAAGGTTCAATTATCCCGAGGAAAGTCTCACAAGCGTCATTTGATCAAATCAAAGACTCCAAAAATCCATAAAAATGGAGATTCTTCATGTTTTATTTCCAATATAATTTAAACAGCGATGTCACTTCATAAGTGATCTTCCAATCATTTGTCTTACGACATTTTAGCATTAGTTTTATGGATGTGATTTCTCCAACTAGATTTGTAAATCATCCATCTTATATGGAATATGGTAATTATTTGAACAATCTTTGTTCTCATAATACCTAATTTAAATAACTATTATTTAAACAAATCTTGAAGACAAGTTTGGTGTCAACGAGAAATACAAACAACGGTTTGTTTGTTTTTGATGAACATCATCACATATTCTCTTACTAGTTACTTAGGCAATTGTGGTTCATGAATTGCGTCGTTTTGTATGAAATTTCATACCAACCAATTCGGTATCCAATACCCAAGAACCATATTGTTTAACAAGCAAAGAATACAACCATAACATGTATATTATCTATATACCTAAATTGGATATTTCCAGTCTTTTCTTTTCTGCCAAATATATTTTATAGATTCTCTTTCAGCATTTCTTTTCCTTTTTAAAATAATCTATCAACATCAACAGTGGCGCCATATACATGACACATAGTCCAAAGCATGTATATTCAAATACTAATACCTTTGGATTTGCACTTTGAAGTAGATCGCCATCATCAAATGATCGGCATTCTTTCAAAATCCGTTCTTTAGTTATCTTTGGTGTAGTAAACACTTTACATACATCTTCTATTCATCCTTATCATGATGACTTTCATGATCAAGATAATGTAGCTTATAAAGGTAAATCATGAGTATAACATTACTTTCCAAAACCCTTTTGGATGATTAGGATGTCTAGCATCTCCAACCTTTGCAAATTCTCATCCAATATGAGAACATATATTATACTCTATCATGTTGCAAACAAAACATTGTTTCAGATATCGTTATATCTGCCACACATGATGGTTTCTGAAACAATTCTTTTAGCTCCTAGATAATCTTGATATTTAAATCAAGAATCATGGAGGCAAACATGATACTTAAAGTACTAACACTGGAATTGTTACTCTCGATTTAATACCAATTATTAAATTTCACAGAGTAAACAGAGTTTGCTGAAAGTTTGTAATAGGACTTTAAACTTTAGATTGACACTCAACACAATACGATACTAGTTCATAAAGTAAATATCCAGAATTCTATAGTTCTATTATCTCAATTACAACTAAGCATAAGGTGGTGAACGAATGCCAATGACTACAACAAATTATTCAAATTCACTTTGATTTAATTTATGATAAATTGAGTTCTACTAATCCAAATTAGAAATAAACTCCCACTCAAAAATGACACCCCTCGTGTGTTTTTGGTGATTACATGAACCAAATCCACTACACCAAGTCTGATCATCACGTGAGTCGGTGTAGCTTGAAAGGTGAGCAGCAAATGGGCATTATATCTTTCATATGACTCATGCTTAACCTTTCGGTCCGTGTTTCGAGGCCATGTATGTACATGCTAGGGTCGCTAAGTAAGAACCTTAGTATTCGCATGTGTAAACTGTCTTACACCCAAAACATGATCGTGGATCCAAGAACACCCGATCATCACGTGATGTCTTGGAGCGACAAAACATAATTGGTGCATACTTAAGGAAGAACACATTTTTATCTTGATGTTTAAACGAGGGATCATCTTTTTATGCTAATAAAACGCCAAACTAGCAATATAAGATGCAACAAACATCACATGTTAATAAGTAAAATGATATGGTTCTTGCACTTGATCTCCATCATGTGCATCGTGTTATGATCCTCATCATTCCTTTATGTGTAAGGAAAAGTTCTATGGAACTTACACGTTATGTGTGTTGTAAGAGTATCGACTTATACTTTTACTTACAACATCACCATATCATGACACTAGCCCAGCAACAATCTAAACTATAAGCCTCTAATTTATCCATTGCAAGTTTTACGTGGCTTAGGGCTTTCGAAGATAAAACATTTCTTACCTACGAACACGAACCACAACGAGGATAACCAAATTGTTGACAACTCGTTGAAAATTATATATTGACTATAGTAGGAGAGACAGACACCCGCTAGCCACTTATGCAATACTAGTTGCATGTCAAGCGTGGAAAAGGTCTCATATGCGAGGACATGTAAAGTTTGTCCGGGCCGCTTCATCCCACTATGCCACCAATATCCAAAGTGCAACTAAGAAGCAATAACATGATCATCATCGCCCACATATACATATGTGTACTACCCGTGCAAAGCATCTACGCATAGATCTGGCTCTGATACCACTACAGGGTTCGCAACATAGAAAACAAAAAATTTCCTACGATGGAAACAACTGTGTACCAAGATCTATCTACTAGATACAAGCAACGGGTGGATATATATCAATAGAATACATACCCTCGAAGACCGAATAGCGTTAACGAGGTTGTACTCGTGGATGATATAGTCGAATGCTTGTTGATCTCAAGATCGAGAAGAAGTCCATCCGGTCCAGCACTATCCAGTCCAGCACCGCAAATCAGTGGTGCATCCGTGACCGTACACACGTCCGGCCCTAACAACCTCCGCGCGCTCGCTCCAGCGAAGCAGCGGAAGGAACAAATCCTTCCAGAAATAGCCACCGGGAACATGTATCTCCCTGATCCGAGGCCATGGGGTAATTCAAAAGGAGGGAGAGACATCCTTCACGAGGAGGTGTGAGTGAGAAGTGAGAGGAGGGGTCCCTTTTATAGGGGGGTGCAGCCCAAGGGGACATGGCCGCCGGCCATGGAGGGTTCCCCCACCTCTCCCTCATTCATGTGGTGGAAGCTCCACTCACATAAACACAATTCCACTCACATGCATTAATTTCCCACCAAAATTAAAGCAAGCTCTCAGTTAATAAAACTCTTTTATTTATTTTCTCCGGAATTTTGTTAATTACTCTAATTAACAACATTCACATAAATCCCCTTATAACATTTCAATTTCACATGCAGAACCAGTTTCAGCAATTTCAATCAAAATGATTCCGGTGTCTAGTGAAATAAATTTCTATGTTTTTTTTTCTTTCTATGGCATATCATTTGCTCTGAATGGTGTCGATATCCCGTAAGTGTGTCACCCTACGGTTTGCGAATAATGTAGACATGATAGAGACCCCTCTCCGATCAATAATCAGCAGCGGGACCTGGAGATCCGTACTGAATCCCACAAATTCAACGATGACTTCTATGATCGTGTGAACCTTATACGCATGTAACTCAATCCCTTGGTCTTGCGATATATTACATGTCTGAGATTCGATCATCGGTATCTCCATACCTAGTTTGATCTCGTTACCGACATACTTTTTTCTTGTTCCCGTGATATAACATTCTAGTGATCAAATCACTTGCTTGCAAGCTAACTAATGTGATATCAAGAGAGGGCCCAGAGTATATCTCTCCGTCATTGGGATGGATAAATTCCACTCTTGATCCATGAGCCTCAACATAACACCTTCGTAGCAGTGAACCCATCTTTATAATCACCCTGTTACGGTGTGACGTTTGATGTTATCAAGATACTCTTCCGGTGTTAGTGATTGACATGATCTCATGGTCTAAGGACTAAGATCACTTCGTATGATGTTATAGCAATATAAACATAATGACTTTGATCGTAATGCTATACTTTGGTTGAATGTTCATCACATCATTCCAACAATGTTGTGACCTCGTTATTAACAACATCAATATCCATGATCAGGAAACCTTTGATCATCTTGTTAATCAACGAGCTAGTTTATAAGAGAGGCATAACTAGGAACTTTCTTTTTGTTTATCAAACACACATGTATTAATGTTTCCATATTAATACAATTATAGTATGCAAAATAAACATTTATCATAAATAAGGAATACGATAATAACCACTTTTATTATTCCCTCTTGGGCATATTCCCTTCACTGTCTTGCGTCATGCTCCCAGGCGAGGAAGTTCCACCACAAGTCCTTCCATAATCGCCCCATCAGCTGGCGGAGGTGGCACCGGCACCATGTCGGTGTTGAGGGGCCAACCAAAAGGGAAGGGAAACATCGTGTTGTAGCACGAATCTCCCTCGTCCAAGCGTAAAATGTAGTCCTGCATCGGCATGTACCGACAGTAGTGTTGGAATTTTGCCTAAATAGGCCCAGTCCATTTATTATATGCCAATAAATTTATAAAATCCTAGAGGCCCATTTTGCCCATTCATGCAAGACAAGAGCTGGGATAAATGTTTAGTCCCACATTGCTAGTTGAGTGGAAGTTGGACCAACTTATAAGGAGAGCTCTTCCACCACTTGTACGAGGTTGAGAAGAGAAGACAAATACACGCGTGCTCCTCCTCCTCCTCGCTCGCCACGCCACGCGCATTCGCCACGGGTTGCGGGAATCTCGCCGAGTCAAGCTTTATTTTTCCACGCATGAATGGTATATGAACAGTTGTACAGAAGCTGAAACGTTTTGCTCAAGTGGACTTTTAATACGAGTTAAATGAATACGAACTGAGTGGAGGCTGTCCGGTGGGTTGCCGCCTGTTCGCTTCAACTTCCGTCCATTCGTTTCATCTCCTGCCGCAGTTTGTCTGCCTTCCCCTCTGTGCCTATAAGAGAGAGGTCGCGCCTTCTCTCAGACACACCGCCACACATCATCGCATACTCATTTGCGCCTCCAGTTCCAGAGCACTGCGCTACCTAGATCTTCCCCATCCCATCTTGCGGCATGCACCACGAGCCGGGACAGTAGGCCTCCGAGACCCCGCTGCTTCAAGTCCGGTACGGGAGAAGGGCGATAAGGTTTTTGGGGAGCGCTATCGGCGCGACTACTGGCTTCATCATGGACTCCCTCTCGGATAGCGATTGCGCCGACGTCTTCCCCAACGAGGACTTCTTCCCCGACATCAGCACCCTCTTCCTCGATGACATGGCTAACGACGGTGCCAACACGAACACCGGTGGTTCCTCTTCTGTTGCTGCTGCCGTGTATGTTTTCTTTCTCAATCTTGTTCTGATCGCATCTCAAGATCTACGTCTTGCAGTCTGTTTGGCTACCTGTCTTAATATGTTTTCGCTATTTCACATGATTAGTATTTTGTCTATTATTCTAATCATGTTTTATCTAGCGTTTATTATGGGTAATTTGCTTGGTAAATTGCTCTTTTACTCAACAAGTAGTGCTCCCGAAGTTCGTGCCACGCCTCGGGTGCAGGTGCAGGTGCCACCGGACCCACAAAATTTTAAACCCGTGGAGGTTGTGGCAGATTTCGCTGGCATCTACGGGGAGCTGCTCTTGCCTGTGGTGGAGGCAACAGTGTTAGTGGTCGTCGAGGGTGGCGTCGGTCCAAGGATGAGCCTACCTCGTGGTCGTTGACCCTTTTTTTTTGCCAAGACGGCATCTTCATGGTACTGGCTAGGGCGATGGATATTGCTTGGTTAGAAGTGGCAATGGCGAAGGCGAGGTGTGTGGGCGAGAGATGGGCACAAGTCCAGTATAAGAATCCCTAGCCATCAATGCTGACACAGAGGCCAGCGGCTTCGACATTAATGCCGACGCAGGAGTTCAGGCAGCGCGTCACTGAGGTCAGTGCCGACATTGATGGCTAGGGGATACTAGGGCCGGTCAGCCTTATAACCGGTGGTCAGCAGCGATTGTAGGCGTTAGGCATGCGAATGACGTTGGGTCACTTCTAAGCGGGTCCGGTGCGAGCGAGAAAGGATACGCATGTTGTCCGCGATGCGTCTAGACCGATCCATTCGTGTCCCCAAATTTGGTGTATGGTTGGGTCGCGTCAAAGGCGTGGTTCGTTTGGGACGCACAGCCGTGGCGTGCGCGACATGTCCTCCTATATGCGCAGATAGGCTCGAACCGACTTAGACCGGATGAATCATGACACTTGAGATGCCCTGAGTTGTTTTTTATTCTGTTGTAATCTGCACTACCTGAATGGATAACTCGTCAAGTGTCGCGGACACACGGCAAATAGCCAAATGCACTTGGGAAAACACCGTCCCGAGCGCGACATTGGAAAGATTACCAGGCAAACAAGTACTTGGTAACATTTGAAAGATTGCCCGGCAAACAAATACTTGGTAAAAATCGCTTTCCCGAGTTTTTTTTTTCTTTGGACAACGCAAAGATGCGTTTGCCGAGAGGCCAAAGTCAAGCGGCAGCGTGCCTTCTTCTCCGCGAAACAAGTGGAGGGAATTGCGGGCTGGGCGTCGGTGCACGGTGCTGCGTGCTTCTCGTGTACTAGTACTGTGCGTCATAGCTCAGCCGAGTCCATCCGACCAAGTCTTGGCCGAATTTCCACATGAAAGTCGATCCACGCATTGCCGGCCTAGCTCATGCACCATCAAATGCTTTAATTCTGGTCACACCGTCGGATCGCTGGCCAATCAATTGGCGAGCTAGCACGAACTGTTCTCTCTGCGGTCGGGTCGCGAACTGCCAAAACCGGACTTGACTCTCGAGCCCTGGTTGATGACCGATGGATTGTCGAAATCATTTTTTTCAGGGATAGAAGCCTAAAAGAGCCCGACTTCGAATTAACAAAGACTTCAATTGAACCGGAGAATTAGGGAATCTAGGATAGAATAACGTCAGTCTTCTCGCAGAACTGCATAAGTTTTTTGTTTAGTTTTTTTTCTTCTAAAATTTCACCTTTCAATTAATATTTATCAACATTAGCACAAAGAGACATAAAAATAATAAAAATTACACAAAGGTTCATAGACCATCTAACGACCACTATAAACACCGATACAAAATAAAAACGCCATCGTCTTCGCCAATTTTCCTTCCAAATTTAGTTAACTTCTAATAATAGTTAGAGATGACAATAACATATAATTCATAGGCCCATCGATGAGGACAAGCGAGGGGAGCGACGAAACTAGGGACCGAATAATTAGGACCCCCAAATTACCATTAGTTAATAAGCTGAAGAAAACAATTAGAAGCAAGTCATGTACATCCGTGTGACGGAGAACCGAAGAAAACTGAGGGAGAACGGGCACACAACACCTACGGCAACAACGACTTCAACCGTTTCGCTCCGTAAGAAACGGATCAACGACCGCATCTGCCCCTAGCGACAACGCCAATCCGCTGGTCCTTGTCTCCTCCGTCCATCGCTCCGGTGACGGGAGGGAGTGGGGACCCTGGTACTTCAGCTCCTGTAGTTAGGGTTGGCCTAGTGCTTTCTTGATGTGATGTTTCCATGGGGGAGAAGGCGCCACGCTCGGAATAATGTGCATATGCTCTTCCTCCATCTTGACGTTGCTCTAACCGGTGGTGTTTGGGGGAAGGTGGCCCGGTTGTCTTGCAGATCTCTGGATCCGAAGAGATTCGTGTCTGGTGGCCGGCGGTTGGCACCCTCGTGGGTGGCGGTCTTTGATACGTCGGAAACGTATCTATAATTTTTGATGTTTCATGCTTGTTTAGTATCTACTTTGCTTTGCTTTGTCTTTCTTTGAGGTGTTTTTATATATTTTCTGGAACTAAACTATTAACAAGTTGTCACAATGCGAGTTGCCTGTTTTCTTCTGTTTTTTTGTTCCAGAAAGGTAGAAAATCAATATTCTCGGAATTGGACGGGACAAAAGCCAAAGTCAATAACTTTCCGTGAGGGACACGAATCCAGAAGAAGGGACGGAGAGGCACCAGAGGGTGGCCAGACCCTCCTGGGCGCGGCCAATCCTGGCCCGCGCCTGGGGAGGGTGTGGGCCATCTGGCCGCCTCCTCGGCCTCCCCCTTCGCCTATAAGAAGCCTCCGAACCAAAAACCCTAGGGAATCCAGAAGAAATCCACGAAACCTTTATAGCGCCGCCGCCACCGAAGGGAAGATTCGGGGGACAGAAATTCTCTGTTCCGACACCCTTCCGGGACGGGGAAGTGCCCCCGGAGCCATCTCCATCGATCTACATGGCCATCTCCATCACCATTGCTGATTCCCATGATGAGGAGGGAGTAGGTTCTTCCTCAGGGCTAAGGGCTCTACCGGTAGATACGTGTTCATCTCTCTCTATGCATGATCTTGTGGTAATGAGCTTTATAATCAACTAGATCTACCTTACTAATCAAGTGCTTCATTAGATCTCTGCTCTCCCCATGTGTGTGAAAGTGACAGCGTGCACGCCATGGCGGCACTTAGGTTTGAGTCTACATAAATACTCTTTGTGCTTTAATAGATCTATGCTTTTCCCCACGTGTGTGAAAGTAACAACGTACATACCGTGTGTGGCACTTTGGCTAGATTAAATATTTGTTATGAGTTATATTTGTAGTTGGATGTCTCTATGAAATTGTGGTATTTGTTGGAACCATATAGCGCTCAAGGTGACAATGTGTGGTTATCTAGATTAGGGAAGGCGGACTTTAAGGAGTGATGTTATAGCCCTACCAATGATTAGAGTGTCTAACCGGAGAGTAGTTAAGAGTAGTATCATGAAGAGAGGATATTTATATGAGAGAGTGTTCACTAGTGAAAGTATGATCCCTAGGCCTTGTTTCTAAACATTGAAACAATGTTTGCATCTAGATCTATTGCATGTTTTCTTGCTTTAGTCTTTACATCACCGTCAAGCTCTTTTCTAGCACCGTTACCACTTGTATTTCACTATCTCTTCACCGAACTAGTGCACCTATATTGGGTGTGTTGGGGACACAAAAGACTTCTTGTATCTTGATTGCAGGGTTGCTTGAGAGGGATACCTTTGACCACTTCCTCCCTAAGTTCGATAAACCTTGCGTAATCCACTTAAGGAAAACTTGCTGCTGTTTTACAAACTTCTACACTTGGAGGCCCAACAACTGTCTACAAGAATAGAAGTGCATAGACATCAAGCTCTTTTCTGGCCCCATTGCCGGGGAGGAAAGGTAAAAGACACTCACACACGTTACCCCACGGCAACATCAAGCCAGAAAGCTATTTTCTGGCGCCGTTGCCGGGGAGATAAGGTAAAAGGTACTCACATCCTCCGGTGTGAGTGCTCGAAGGTATTTCCTTTAGATTCTGCAATTTTGTCTTTTTGTTTCTTGTTTTAACTAGTTAGGCTTAATGGAAAACAACAACAAAATTAGAGAGCTCTATAGCATTTATGTTGAGTTAGGACATGATGTGTTTGAAGAGAAAATTAAAAAAGCTATGGAGCTTTATTTGCATGCTAATAGCAATTTTATTAGTATGAACTCTTTGGACACCATTATTGCTAATTCTATGGAAAATTCTAAGCTTGGGGAATCTAGTTTTGATGAAAATGATCTTTTTAGTCCTCCAGCTTTGGAAGATAGCTATTCCATTGCTTATAATGATACCAAACCTCCAATATATGATGATTACAATGATGAGTATGATATTTTCAGTCCACCTACTATTGAGGAGAAAAATTATTGTGATTACAATATGCCTCCTATATTTGATGATTATGGTGATGATAATAATAATGATAGCTATTTTGTTGAATTTGCTCCCACTACAATTAATAAGAATGACTATGCTTATGTGGAGAGTAATAATCATTTTATGCATGTGGCTCATGATAAGAATATTTTATGTGATAGTTATATTGTTAATTTTATTCATGTTGCTACTGAAAGTTATTATGAGAGAGGGAAACATGGTTTTATGCATCTCAATAATATTAAGTTTCCCCTCTTTATGTTGAAAGTCTTGAAGTTGCACTTGTTTTGCTTTCCTATGCTTGGTGCTTTGTGCTTTCATGAATTGTTTCTTTACAAGATTCCTATGCATAGGAAGTGGGTTAGACTTAAATGTGTTTTGAATTTGGTTCTTGATGCTCTCTCTTACTTCAATTCATATTTCTTATGGGAGCATCTTCTCAAACTATCAAGCCTAACTTAAAGGCGGTAAAGAAAAGTACTTGTTGGGAGATAACCCAAGAGTTTTCTTGAGTCTTGGAAGTTATTACTTTAGTAATGAACTCTCCTTATCCTTTTTGTTTTCTTTTTGTGTCAAGAATAACCTCTAATGAGAGGGAAGTAAGATTTGGGGAGTTGCTGTCCCGAAACAGATTTCTGTCCTCCATCATAAAAATTCGCGAGGAGTCTCTGTAACTTGGATTGAGCTCAAAATTTATGAATAAACCCCCCAGTATGTTAGATAACTTTCGTTAGTTCAAAACTTTTTTATTTGAGCAATAGAAGATGTTCTAAAAAAATCGGTTTCTACCTGCTGGTCTGTTTTGACAGATTTCTGTCATTATTTGCATTTGCTTCTTATTGATTCCTTTTTGGGTTCTTTTTGGGAAATTGATCTTTTTGACGGAGTTGATACAGTAGCTTGTGTTTTTAGTGAAAGTTTTGTTGTTCCAAAGCTTTGCCTAAGGGTCTAATATCTTTTGAATACACTAATGTTGCTAATGAAGATTGTGTGAAGTTTTGTATGAAGGAAAAAAATTCAGGTGCAGAGAGAGAATGATGCAATGAGATGAAGAATGGACAAAAGATCAAGTTTGGGGATGCCACCATGGTGTCACCCCAAGAAATATCCAAGAGGTACGAGCGTCAAATCTTGGGGATGCCCAAGGCATCCCCTTCTTCATCAATAAAAAGCTCAGGTTTGTCTATACACTTTGTTTTTATTGTTTCATGCATTGTTGTGTTGTTCTTGGAGCGTCTTAGTTTTTGTTTTGGTTTTAGTTTTCTTAGTTTTCTTGAGTAAGTTGGTTGGTGAAGGGTTTCGCAGCATAGTAAATCAAAATTTTCTACGGATGCGAACGGGAAAAGCCAAGATCTAATCTAGGAGATGCAAACAACGAGGGGGGAATAGATGAGATCTTCATACCCTTGAAGATTCGCACAACGGAACGTGGTTGATGTAGTCGTACTCTCTTCTCCTCCTCGTGATCCGATCCGATCCAACACCGCAAGTGGCGATGCCTCCGAGAGATGCACACGTGCGGCACCTCGACGTCTCCTCCTTCCTCGGTCCAGCAAGTGGGGTGGAGAGATAGGTTGGATCTACAACACGACGGCGTGGTGCAAGCGGTGGAGAGTTTCTGCGGCAGGGCTTCGCCTACGCGCAGTCGGGAGGGAGAGAGAGAGGAGGGCAGCAGGGCGGCTAGGGCTTGAGGAGGAGGTGTGGGGAGGGTGTGCCCCAGCCCTCTTTATATAGAGGGGTGGGCGGCTGGCCCTTGCCCCTCCCCCAAGCCCTAGGGCCAGCGACCAAGAAGGGAGGAGTGGGGGGCAAGTCCCCCCCCTTCTAGAAGCTCCCCTAGGGTTTCCCCTAGGGCTTGGCCGGCTGGGCCTATGGGGCCTTGTGCCCCTGGCCCAATGCGGCCAGGGCACTCCCTCGTAGGCCCACGCCCCCTCCCGACAAGTGGGGCCATGTTGGTCCCACTCCGGAAGGTTCTAGAAGCTTCCGATACAATACCGAACAATCCGAAACAATTCTGAACTCCAAAATCTGCTTTGCCTTATATGAATCTTATTCTCCGGACCATTACGGAACCTCTCGTGATGTCCTGGATCTCATCCGAGACTCCGAACAAAAATTCCTAAACCAATTATCCATTCTATCCTAGCGTCAAGACACGTTAAGTGTGTGACCCTTTGGGTTCGAGAATATGCAGACATGATGTTCTATCAATAATCAACAGCGGGGTCTGGAAACCCATATTGATTCCCACACATTCATCGATGATCACATCGGATGAACCACGATGCCAGGATTCAATCAATCCCATATATATTCCCTTCATCGCGCGATATTTTACTTGCCCGAGATTCGATCGTCGGTACCGGCATACCTAGTTCAATCTCGTTCACAACAAGTACTTTACTCGTTTCGTAATCCGATATCACTTTGTGATTAACTCCTTAACCACATGCTTGCAAGCGGTGTTGATATCGATTACCGAGTGGGCCCGAAGTATATCTCTCCGACTTGGGAGGGACAAATCCCATCTCGATACATACAACCCAACAGGTACTTTCCGATCACCTAAGAGACACCTTTATGATCACCCTCTCATAGGATGACGTTTGATGACCTCAAAGCTTTCTTCCGATACCAGGGAGTTGCATTATCTCATGGTCTAAGGAATACAATATTTGACATATATAAGAAAAGCTTTGCAAAGATGAACACGATCTAATTGCTCCGCTTAATTTGGGTTTGTCCATCATATCATTCTCCCAATGATATGATCTCATTATTAATCGACAACTCATGTCTATGGTTAGGAAACCTTAACCATCATTAATCAATGAGCTAGTCCATAAAGGTGTACTAGGGACACGGTGTTGTTCACAAACCACACAAGTATTAAAGTTTCCGCTTAATACAATTCTAGCGTGGAATATAAAATTTATCATGAACAAGAATTATAATAATAACATCTTTATTATTGCCTCTAGGGCATAATTCCAACAGTCTCCCACTTGCACTAGAGTCAATAATCTAGTTTACATCTGGCAACAATCTAACACCCATGGCACTAAGGTGCTGATCGTGTTTTGCTCGTGGAAGAGGTTTATTCAATGGATCTGCGACATTCAGATCTGTATGTACTTTGCTAATCTTCAGATCTCCATCTGTTATATAATCTCGGATTATATGAAACTTGCGGTTGATATGCTTGGTCTTTGGATGATATCTTGGTTCCTTAGCCAGTGCTATGGCGCCAGTGTTGTCACACAATATCTCCAATGGGTCCAAGGCACTTGGAACCACACCAAGCTCAGTGATGAAGTTCCTAATCCAAACTCTTTCACTTGACGCTTCTGCAGCAGCCATGTATTCCGCTTCTACTGTAAATCCCGCGATCACGCTTTGCTTGCAGCTTCTGTAGCTCACAGCTCCTCCATTCAAAATATAAACGTATCCTGTCTGAGATTTAGAATCATCCTTGTCGGTGTCGAAACTAGCATCGACGTAACCCTTTACGACGAGCTGTTCATCACCTCCATAGACTAAGCACATCTTTAGTCATATTTAAATACTTTAGGATGTTCTTCACGGCTGTCCAGTGTTCCACTCCTGGATCACTTTGGTACCTGCTCGTCAAACTAAGAGCATTGGACACATCTAGTCTAGTACACAGCATGGCATACATGATAGAACCTATGGCCGAGGCATAAGGCACTTTGCTCATAGCTTCTCTATCATTTACCGTAGCTGGACACTGAGCCTTGCTCAATATCTTACCTGACAACTTAGGCACTGAACCTTTCTTTGCCTTATCCATTCTGAACCTTTTCAGAACTTTGTCCAGGTATGTACTCTGGCTTAAAGCTATTAGGCGTCTTTGTCTATCTCTATAGATTTTGATGCCTAATATATAAGCAGCTTCCCCTAGGTCTTTCATTGAAAAACATTTGTTCAAATAACTCTTCACATCGTTAAGCATGTCAATGTCATTTCCAATAATCAATATGTCATCCACATATAGTACTAGAAATGTCACTGAGATCCCACTCACTTTCTTGTAGATGCAAGCTTCGTAGCAATTTGGAACAAATCCAAAGCTCTTGATCACTTGATCAAAACAAAGGTTCCAACTTCGAGATGCTTGCTTTAGTCCATAAATGGAACGCTGAAGTTTGCACACTTTATCAGCATCCATAGGATCAACAAAACCTTCGGGTTGCATCATATACAACTCTTCATCAATGTTGCCATTGAGGAACGCAGTCTTGACATCCATCTTCCATATTTCATAATCATGAAACACAACAATTGCTAATAAAATCCGAATGGACTTAAACATCGCTACGGGAGAGAAAGTCCCATCGTAGTCAACACCTTGAACTTGTCGAAAACCTTTCGTGACAAGTCGTGCTTTATAGACAATAACATTACCATCCGCGTCCGTTTTCTTCTTGAAAATCCATTTGCACTCAACGGCATTTCGGTCGTTAGGAGGGTCCACCAAAGTCCATACTTGGTTTTCGCTCATGGATCCTAATTCGGATTTCATGGCCTCTACCCATTTCTCAGAGTCTAGGCTCATCATTGCTTCCTCATAGTTTGCAGGTTCACTGTCATCTACTAACAAGACAGTTAAGACAGGGTTGCCGCACCACTCAGGAGGGGCACGCGACCTTGTCGACCTGCAACGTTCAGTAGTAGCATCGTCCGAAGCTTCATGATCCTTGTCATTAGCTTCCTCTATTGTTGGTGCAGACGACACTGGAACAATTTCAGGTGCTGCGCTACTCTCCAACTCAAGAGAAGGTTCAATAACCTCGTCTAGCTCTACTTTCCTCCCACTCACTTCTTTCGAGATAAACTCCTTCTCAAGAAATGATCCGTTCTTTGCGACAAACACTTTGCCTTCGGATCTGTGATAGAAGGTATACCCAATCATTTCCTTAGGGTATCCTATGAAGACGCATTTCTCCGATTTGGGTTCGAGCTTGTCTGGCATCAACTTCTTGACGTAAGCTTCGCATCCCCAAACTTTAAGAAACGACAACTTAGGTTTAGCACCAAACCACAGTTCATACGGTGTCGTCTGAACGGATTTAGATGGTGCCCTATTTAAAGTGAATGCAGCGGTTTCTAATGCATAACCCCAAAATGATAACGACAAATCTGTAAGAGACATCATTGATCGCACCATATCTAATAGAGTTCGATTCTGGCGTTCAGACACACCATTGCGCTGTGGTGTTCCGGGTGGCGTGGAGTTGCGAAACTATTCCGCTTGCTTTAAGATGCATGAGAAAATTATAACTCAAATATTCACCTCCACGATCGGATCGTAGAAACTTAATTTTTCTATTACGATGGTTTTCCACTTCATTCTGAAATTCTTTGAACTTTTCAAATGTTTCAGATTTATGTTTGATTAAATAGATATACCCATATCTACTCAAGTCATCAGTAAAAGTGAGAAAGTAGCGATATCCACCGCGCGTCGAAACACTCATTAGTTCGCATACATCGGTATGTATGATTTCCAACAAGTCCGTTGCTCGCTCCATCATTCCAGAGAACGGGGTTTTGATCATCTTGCCCATGAGGCATGGTTCGCATGTGTCAAATGATTCAAAATAAAGAGACTCCAAAAGTCCATCAGAATGGAGTTTCTTCATGCGTTTTACACCAATATGACCTAGACGACAGTGCCACAAATAAGTAGTATTATCACTATCTACCTTGCATCTCTTAGCCTCAATGTTATGGATGTGTGTTTCATCCCTTTCGAGATTCAGAAGAAATAAACCATTCAAAACAGGTGCATGACCATAACAGATGTTACTCATATAAATAGAACAACCATTATTCTCAGATTTAAATGAATAACCGTCTTGCAATAAACACGATCCGGATATGATGTTCATGCTCAACGCAGGCACATAATAACATTTATTGAGGTTTACAACTAATCCCAAAGGTAAAACTAAGGAGTGTGTGCCGACGGCCATCACATGAACTCTTGATCCGTTGCCAACGCGCATCGTCACCTCATCCTTCGCCAGCCGCCGTCTATTCCATAGCTCCTGTTTCGAGTTACAAATATTAGCAACTGAACCAGTATCAAATACCCAGGCACTACAACGAGGGCTAGTAAGGAAAACATCAATAACATGTATATCAAATATACCTTTGATGGTGCCAGCCTTCTTGTCTGCTAAGTACTTCGGACAGTTGTGCTTCCAGTGACCCTTGTCCTTGCAATAGAAGCACTCAATGTCCGGCTTAGGTCCAGACTTGAGATTCTTCTCAGTAGGGGCAACGCGCTTGCCGCCGCCTTTCTTGAAGGGCTTCTTTGCACCCTTACCTTTCTTAAAGCTGGGGGATTTTTGACCATCAACACATGATTATCTTTCTTGATGTCCACCTCCGCAGCTTTCAGCTTAGCGAAGAGCTCAGTGATCGTATCAGTGGAACCAATCTGATTATGAGTAACTACAAAACCTTTGTAGCTAGGAGGGAGTGATTGCAGAACCCTGTCAATCTTGAGCTCCTCTAGAATCTTGCAGTACAGTTGCTCAAGGCGTTGAGTGTAGCCCGACATCTTTATGGCGTGCTCACTAACGGAACTCCCTTCCTCGATCTTGCAGTTAAAGAATTTCTCAGAGATATCATATCTCTCAGAACGGGCCTGAGTCTGAAACATAGTTTTCAGTTCCTCAAGAATCTCAAAGGGCCCGGGGAAATCCTCAAAACGATTTTGAAGGTCCGATTCCATAGCAAACAACATGGTGCTCTTAATCACACCATAATCATCTTTGCGCGACTGATAAACAGCTTTCTCATCAGCCGGCGCATCTACAACAGGGGCGTCACCTAGCGCTTTCTCAAGGACATAGTCCTTTTGTCCGCCAGCGAGAATGATTCTCAGATTGCGGAACCAGTTGGTGAAGTTAGACCCATTGTTCTTAAGATTTTCTTTCTCGGCAAAAACATTGAAGTTGAAGTTGGACTTAGCCATTTGATCTACAAAATTTGCAAGTACAATTTAGCCTATGTTCATGATAACTAGTTCAACTTAATCAAATTACTAGATGAACTCCCACTAAATTCAACATCCCTCAAGTTGTTTAGTGAACATGATCCAAATTCACCACACCTAATCCGATCTTCACGAGAAGAGATGTGGTTTCAATGGTGGACAACAAAGTGTCAATCATATCATTCATATGACTCGTGCTTAACCTTTCGGTTCGTGTGTTCCGAGGCCATGTCTGTACATGCTAGGCTCGTCAAGTCAAACCCAAGTATTCCCGCATGTGCAAAACTGGCTTGCACCCGTTGTATGTGAACGTAGAGTTTATAGCACCCGATCATCACGTGATGCTTGAACACGACGAACTTTCGCAATGGTGCATACATGGGGAGAACACAGTTTTATCTTGATCTTTAAGTGAGGAATCATCTTATAATGCTACCGTCGCGATCTAAGCATAATAAGATACATAAAAGGATAAACATCACATGCATATAACTTTATGTGACATGGTATAGCCAATATTCGCGCAATGATCTCCATATTGTGCGTGCCAGCATGATCTCCATCACTCCACCATGATTGCCTCCACCACGAATAGCAACTACAACTATTGCTAACTACTTAGCGATAAAGTAAAGCTATTACATGGCGTATAAGAAGTTGACACACAGGTCATACATAAAGACAACCATATGGCTCCTGCCGGTTGTGTACTCATCGACATGCAAGTCGTGAAACATTACAAAACATGATCATTGCATACAACATACACATCACATCTTGGGCCATACCATATCACAAAAACACTCCCTGCAAAAACAAGTTAGACGCCTCTACTTTGTTGTTGAATGTTTTACATGGCTTATCAGAGTAGCAAGCTAAGAACGATTCTTACCTACGAAAAGCCACAACGATGATATTATGGTTGCCAAAATCCGGTGTAAATCCCATGACAACTATAGTGAGAGAAACTGGCATCCACCAGCCGCATGTGTGGAACAAGCCACACGTCAAGTGCGGAGCCGGTCTCGCGAACGAGGTCGCGTAAAGTTGGCCTGGACCGCTTCGATCTCACTATCCCGGGTCATAATAAGTACACAAACAAGAGGCTTGCAATAGAAAACATCAACGCCTGCAACAAGCATGTTGCGTTCTACTCGTGAAACACATCTACGCATAGATCTAGCTCTGATACCACTGAAGGGTTTCACAGCATAGTAAATCAAAAATTTCTACGGATGCGAACGGGAAAAGCCAAGATCTAATCTAGGAGATGCAAACAACGAGGGGGGGGGGGGATAGATGAGATCTTCATACCCTTAAAGATTCGCACAGCGGAACGTTCAACGGAACGTGGTTGATGTAGTCGTACTCGCTTCTCCTCCTCGCGATCCGATCCGATCCAACACCGCTAGTGGCGATGCCTCCGAGAGATGCACACGTGCGGCACCTCGACTTATCCTCCTTCCTCGGTCCAGCAAGTGGGGTGGAGAGATATGTTGGATCTACAACACGACGGCGTGGTGCAAGCGGTGGAGAGTTTCTGCGGCTGGGCTTCGCCTACGCGCAGTCGGGAGGGAGAGAGAGAGGAGGGCAGCAGGACGGCTAGGGCTTGAGGAGGAGGTGTGGGGAGGGTGCGCCCCCATCCCTCTTTATATAGAGGGGTGGGCGGCTGGCCCTTGCCCCTCCCCCAAGCCCTAGGGCCGGCGTCCAAGGAGGGAGGAGTGGGGGGCAAGTTCCCTCCCCCTTCTAGAAGCTCCCCTAGGGTTTCCCCTAGGGCTTGGCCGGCTGGGCCTATGGGGCCTTGTGCCCCTGGCCCAATGCGGCCAGGGCACTCCCTCATAGGCCCACTCCCCCTCCCGACAAGTGGGGCCATGTTCATCCCACTCCGGAAGGTTCTACAAGCTTCCGGTACAATACCGAACAATCCGAAACAATTCCGAACTCCAAAATCTGCTTTGCCTTATATGAATCTTATTCTCCGGACCATTCCGGAACCTCTCGTGATGTCCTGGATCTCATCCGAGACTCCGAACAAAAACTCATAAACCAATTATCCATTCTATCCTAGCGTCAAGACACGTAAAGTGTGTGACACTTCGGGTTCGAGAATATGCAGACATGATCTTCTATCAATAATCAACAGCGGGGTCTGGAAACCCATATTGATTCCCACACATTCATCGATGATCATATCGGATGAACCACGATTCCAGGATTCAATCAATCCCATATATATATATATTCCCTTCGTCACACGATATTTTACTTGCCCGAGATTCGATCGTCGGTACCGACATACCTAGTTCAATCTCGTTCACAGCAAGTACTTTACTCGTTCCATAATCCAATATCACTTTGTGATTAACTCCTTAACCACATGCTTGCAAGCTGTGTTGATATCGATTACCGAGTGGGCCTGAAGTATATCTCTCCGACTTGGGAGGGATAAATCCCATCTCGATACATACAGCCCAACAGGTACTTTCCGATCACCTGAGATACACCTTTATGATCACCCTCTCATAGGATGACGTTTGATGACCTCAAAGCTTTCTTCCGATACCAGGGAGTTGCATTATCTCATGGTCTAAGGAATACAATATTTGACATAAGAAAAGCTTCGCAAAGATGAACACGATGACACGATCTAATTGCTCCGCTTAATTTGGGTATGTCCATCATATCATTCTCCCAATGATATGATCTCATTATTAATCGACAACTCATGTCTATGGTGAGGAAACCTTAACCATCATTAATCAATGAGCTAGTCCATAGAGGCGTACTAGGGACACGGTGTTGTTCACAAACCACACAAGTATTAAAGTTTCCGCTTAATACAATTCTATCATGGAATATAAACTTTATCATGAACAAGAATTATAATAATAACATCTTTATTATTGCCTCTAGGGCATAATTCCAACAGTCTCCCACCTGCACTAGAGTCAATAATCTAGTTTACATCTGGCAACAATCTAACACCCATGGCACTAAGGTGCTGATCATGTTTTGCTCGTGGAAGAGGTTTCGTCAATGGATCTGCGACATTCAAATCTGTATGTACTTTGCTAATCTTCAGATCTCCATCTGTTATATAATCTCGGATTATATGAAACTTGCGGTTGATATGCTTGGTATTTGGATGATATCTTGGTTCCTTAGCCAGTGCTATGGCGCCAGTGTTGTTACACAATATCTCCAATGGGTCCAAGTCACTTGGAACCACACCAAGCTCAGTGATGAAGTTCCTGATCCAAACTCCTTCACTTGACGCTTCTGCAGCAGCCATGTATTCCGCTTCTACTGTAGATCCCGCGATCACGCTTTGCTTGCAGCTTCTCCAGCTCACAGCTCCTCGTACCGCTTCGCACCACCTGTCTCGCTGACTGGTGGGGACACCCACTTAAACTCACCCGCGTGTGCGTTGTGCACCGTGGTCCGGCCCATTTACATTCCCGCATGCCCCAGTAGTTTGAATTTAGGTTTATTCATTTAGTTTCAAACATAGTTCTGTACCTAGATTCAAAAATCAACCCAGGTCGATTTACTGAACCAAATTGCATGAAACCAATTTTGTTAGAAAGGTACTACAATTCTTAATCCAAGCCCGTTGGAATCAAACCATTTAGATTTGTAGATCACCTATAGTACAAATAACAAGGCAAAAGCTTTTCTGCATTCAAACATTTTTCAAAATTCAACCACAAAAGCTTTTGAGTTGATTCCAACTCTCAAAAATCACATTTAACAAGACCTTTCCGAATACATAAAAATATCTAGGTTTACTTGCAAAAATAATGAACAAGTAATAAAACAATGCCCCATAGGCATTTCTAGTCACTTTAATTAATTAAAATAAAAGGTTAAACCTTATTAATTTGGGACACCACTTTAAATCACATTCCCATGTACTGAAATATGTGATGACATGTGTCAACATGATCCCATGTTTTAGTTGGAGAATATTAAATCATAAGTAGTTTTTAATGAGTAGAATTTACTTTTCCAAAATAAAATAAATAAGACGAGTGCTTGATGATTATAATGTTTGTGATGATGCTAGATCATCTAGTGAAAACCTTGGTGTGATAAATAAAAGTAGTTAAGTATTGTTTGGTAATTGTGTACCTCGTATTTATTTATAGACACTAGTACCGAGCAAGGATACGAGGAGGAAGGAGAATACCACGAGGAACAAGCCGAGGAGAACTTCAACCACTGTGTAACACCCTCAGAATCGGACCTATGCAAGTTTGGGCAAAATTCACCAAACCCGCATAGAAACGATTCAAAGGTGCCCACCAGGCACTTTCGTGCGGGTGGAAAACGAAGTAATAACATTACACAACAGTCCTCGATGGGACCCACAAAACAGATATATACAGCAGCGACTCAAAGAGTCAAGAATACAGATATAATATACAAAGATCCAAATCACCTTGAAAATAGCAGAGCGTCCGACTACGGACAAGATGCAAATGGGGCTAAGAGCCCTGAAGAATAACCAATGGCGTCCATAACCCTGCCCAGGCCAAGCCGGAAGGGTAACCCTGCTAACGGCGTCGATCTCAAAACCTGCTTAACAAAAGGGGTGCCGACAAAGGGCAAAGCAGAAAAACAAAGAAGGAGCGTCAGTACTGAGGCCAGTACACGGCGAGGCTAGAATTCGGCGGTCCTCGCCTACATAGGTATGGTGGACTGAAGCGGCAGCGGCAGCATGCACTAAACAACCTATAGAGACTCGATACAACTGGCGGATATCAGAGAGGGGTGAGAAAGACCTATTCGGATCCAACCTGTTACTAGCATCAAACAAACCCATCCTGGCGTTTCCCCCTCGAGACCAAACGAGGAAGTCAACCGAGGAACTCACACAGTTGGCAGTTTTATTTATTCGGTTATCGTTGCAGCAATTACTAGTCAAGTATAGATAATCATCCTGATAAAGTAGGCGGTGGGCACTTTTAGTTAACCATTCCGTTATAGTTGCAACACTTACTAATCATATACAGATGACATGAGATAAACCCAAAACCCAGCAGTTGTTGGCACTTTTATTCAGCCATTCCGTTGTAGTTGCAATACTTACTAGTCAGATACAATTGTCGCAAGCGACAACCAAACAAGCAATTGTGGGCAGTATTAATTAGCCATTCCATTATAGTGAAACTGATTACTAGTCATTATAAGTCAAATTTATAGCAGTAAACTTTAGTTATGCTTGTCTATGATCGAGAAACTGTGCTCCAAGTCGTCCATATCCGCGGACACGGCTTTCAGAAAGTTTTACCCGGCCGGGGTGCACCAATAGCAACACACACTCGATCAACCTCGGAAAAACCAAATCAAAACCCAACGAGGCCTTCACGACAAAGCAATCACAAGATTCAGAAATATTTCAGGGGGCCACCCCTTAAGTAGATCCCGCAACGGAGTAAGCAAGCTCCGAGACGGCCTCAAGGTCTGCGACAATGGCTGTAAGCGACTGGGAACCCGAAAGTGTGGCTGGGCTTGTCGATACCGCGTAAACATTCCGCTTCCAAAACAGTACAGTGTGCAGTACCTCGCACAATCGTAAATAAAGCAGTAAAGCATGGCATAAGTACATGATCGTAAATAAAACCTCAAACTAGTTTGTGGCCCCAAGAAATAAGACGGAATCAAGCTCTGGCTAAGGGGGGTCCCATATACCTCCCGGATGTGGATAGCGCGATAAAACAAGGAACAGGAATCAAGTACTCGGGGTCTTACGGGACACAAGTGGGCGTTCGGAAACCAAATATTATCTATCACCCACCGATGCCTCTGCTTAATTCAATTTTAGTTGTTAAACAGAAATTAAGGTGAACAATAAGTAAAACTATGATCATCTCCAACGGCAACAGGCGGCAATACATCAACAACTGTGGCACTGGACGAAACGCAACAGCACTTGAGCAAGCGACTACGACGCGCAAGTCCCACTATCTACCAAACAACGGTTAATAGGAGGTGTCCAAGGCAATATAGAGCTGCACGGTATATCACAGGTACGGAACTAAAGCATCGCAACACAGATATCAATAGATCAACAGGAGGGAAGTAAATACTATAAAAGTAAGATAGGTAGAAAGGGGGAGATGCTCGCCTGAAAACATGTCGAAGGGTTCAACCGGAGATCGGGGCGAAGCTCACATCAACTCAACGGCCTTACCCGCGAAGAAGCAAAACGCTAGAAGAAACACCGGATGCAAGATTTAATACAACGGCAGAAGATCGGCATGATGCATGCATGATGTATGGCATGGCAAAGGTGCGATGCAATTAGGGCATATTAAGCGGAACCGGGGTCCCGACAATTAATTAGATGGTTCAAGTTGTTTAGAAACCCCGCATTTTAAATGTTGTTATAACAAGGCAAGATAAGATACCGGTTCGCTACACAAATTTAAATGAGGCCAATATGAGACCAGATTTGCCCGCATATGGGCCCCATATTTAATTATTAGGTGAATCGGCGTAAGGCCCCCAACCACAGATATGCATGCGAGTATGACATTTCAATATGCAACAAGTTGTTATTATGTTATAAAATAGGGTTTCGGGAAGGGGTTCACACATAGGGGTCGCGACGGACTTGGGGTTCCGGGGTTCGGGGTTGGTCTCGGGGTCCAGGGGTCGACGGTTCGGTCTCGGCGGGAGCGTTCTCGGATAACTAGGGTAGATCTTGTCGTTGCGAGGTTCTTGTCGGGTCCTCGAGTCGGGGCGGTCTTGGCGTTCGGGAAGCGGTTCTTGTCACACCTGTGTTCTTCGGGTGTTATGGCGACGATCTTGTCGTTTCGATGTCGGGGTCTCGAAAAATGGAGCGAAGCACTTGGCGTTCCGGTTTTCTCGGCGTCCTCGGTTCCGATTGTAGATCTCGGCGTCCTCGAAGGGGTACTTGTCGTATCCGTGTCGACGAACTTGGCGTTCAGGGGGGAAGATCTCGTCACTCCAGGAGATCTTGGGTTCCTCGTCGACGGCCTTCGGTTACGGGGGTTTTGGCGGTGTTCGGGTTCGGATCCGCGACGAAGGCCTTGGGGGCACCATGTATATGTACATCCTTCGCATCCATCGGCATCTAGCCGGTCTTGTCGGTGAACTACCGTGTACGAAGATCTTGATTCTCCGTGGGTTCTGGCGTCCCTCTTGAGCATCGAGGATGTTGTCCCGGTACACTGTTGCCATACTCGTCAGATCTGGAGCTGGACCTGCCCACCGGAGAGAGCAGGACACGCATGAAGGAGGGTGCCGACGAAGACCGGCGCTGTCCGCGGGGTTCGGGCACGCGAGGAGCGGAGGACGCGGCTCAGCGGCAGGTGGAAGGGAGGCCGACGGGGCCGGGTGCAGAGCTCCCTGGCGCGAGCAGAACCAAGCGGCGGGGGTGGGGCTACGGCGGCCTGCGCGAGGTCGGGGAGACGCTGGCTGCTCGCCGGAGGGGAGGCGATACGCGGGGCGGCGGCGCGCGGCGGCGTCCTGCGGGGTAGCCTGGCGGGGCCGGCCCCAGGGAGGCGACGCGGCGGCGCGCCGCGGAGGTCGCAGGCGGCCGGAGGAGGAGGGCCGGGGCGGACGGGGTCGGCCTGACGCGGGGCGGGCGCCGGAGCTGGCGCGACGCGAGCGCGGCGGCGAGGTAGGCGGCCGGCTGGGGGCGGAACCGAGGAGGCTGACGGCGAGGCGGCGCTCGCGCGCGGCGGAGGGGCTCGGAGGGGCGGCCGCGGCCGCGGTGGAGGCGGTGGTTGAGCGGGGGCCGACGGGGAGGAGGCTGGAGAGGCGGTGCGGGAGCCGGCGGCGGGGATGCGGCGCGGCCTGGGCGCGCCTGGGGAGAAGCAGAGGCTCGCCGGCGACGGCGGGGCGCCGGAGAGGAAGGAGAAAGGGAGAGAGGCGGGGCAGAGCACGTGGGGAGGAGGGCGACACGGGGATGGGTGGTTGCGGGAGCGCGCGGCGACGGAGCCAGAGCTCGGGGGGCGGACGCGGGAGCGCGAGGAGCGGGGCGAGGGCGACTGGGGAGGTCGTCGGTGGCGGGGTGCGGAGGGCGGTGGAGAAGCATCGGGGCAGGGCGACGCGGAGGTAGGGGAAGGAGAAAGGAGGGAGGCCAGGCGCGTGTGGTAGGGTTTGAATGGTTAGGGGGGAGGGAAAAGGTGAGGTGTCGGCGACTGGTTGGCCAGGGTGATGTGGCTATTTGGGTTGGGTAGGAAGTTGGGTAACTTAGGATTTAGGTGGGGCTGGACGGTTGGGCCGATTGTTAATCTGGGGTGGTCGTTCGGGTCGATCTGGCCCGTTCGACTGCCCCTACTAAAAAAATAATATATTTTTTATTTGTTTTGTTAACACCTTTTGCAAACCGATAGTACTCAAACAAAAATAATCCGGGGACCGGGCTTTGCATTTGAATTAAGATGGGGCGTTTGGAAAACAAATCGGGGTTTGCGAAAATAGTTTTAACAAACAATGCATGATGATGACGATGCAACGCACAAATTCAACACGATTTTCTAGTAGTGGTTTTGCGGGATGCCACACACTGCTCTGCACAAGGCAAGCTACTGACTATGCAAGCCTAACACTACAAGTTACCTTAGAAAGCTTATACTAATATCTTATCAAACCTCACTATACCAGTTGACTTAGCAAGCTAATCCTTGCAAGCTTACACCACTTGATACCCCATCCTAGTTTTACTTGCGAGCTTAGTATTTTATTTCTTTATCAAAGCTTTCTAGTTAAGCTTACTTGATAAATTGAAGAGCTTAGAAAGATTATTTAAAGGTAGCATAAAGAGAATAAAACTTGACCTAAGTTAGATAATCTTGATGTCATCTTGAGGCATGATATTGAACCTAGATAAGATACACTTGTTTACCACCCCTCATTAGTGTTTACCCCCACTTGTAGATGCTACTGCTAAGCATGAAACTTGATCACTTTAGATGGGAATACTTGGTGAAAATGATTATGAAAACCTTAGAATGACGAGTCATTCTAATGAAATATTTTGACATGTGTTCTTGAAGACCAGATGATTTTGATGATGAAATTGTTGAGGCATGAGCCTTAGCCCTTTATAAAACTGATGCTTGTCTGGATGCGATACCATTCCAATCTTACCGTACAACCACAATACCCGAAATTTGGGTAGGGCTTGATTGGAAATTTATATATCTTAGTATGGGTTCCCTTGCGGCCAAGGTTTGAGCTGAGGATACCTTGTTAAGATTGTCCACATGTGTAGTTCCCAAGATACAGTTGATCATGGTTGGTGACATGGCTATACCCTGCGGGTACACGACCTCAGCATACCTGGTCCAGCCCAAGGAAGGCCCACGACAAATATATGCTGGCCCATGAAGACTTTCAGGTGGCCAGGCACCATGACACCTTCGGATCCTTGGAGAGCAAGACTAGAGTAGATAGAAAATTCAAAGGGGTAAACCCTAAAACCTGTAACCGACTCGATCTGTGCCTGGGACCTTCCTACTCTATATAAAGGCCAGGAGGGCATGACGAGGAGGCTCTCTTACAATCTCTCGCACACCACCTCATACACACCTCCACGCCAGATTGCATCTACGCACCCCTGTAACCTTCGGTTCCGCCGTAATCAAGAGCAGACAAGCAGGAGTAGGGTTTTCCCTCCGGGGGCCTGAACTTGGGTAAACCTCATGTCCCCGTGTTTCTTGTTTGGTAACCGTTCCGTGATCTCTAGCATCCCCATCTTCTTCAAAACCCAAGTCCATAACAATGGGCATTGACGAGATTAAACCTCGTCAATTGGAGTTGTCTGTGGGAACTAGGGACGCTGATTGTGCGATCGTGATGGTTCCAACCCGAGCAATCTACAACTCCGCGATGACAGATAGTCATCTCCTCTTCGGCACCTTCGACTTCACCACCCACTCACCGGCCACCCTGAAGGACTTCAAGCCCGTTGGCGACGGACTCGAGATCTTGTTCGGGAGCTTCTGCTTCCAGGTAGGGCAGACCAACACTCTCCGCCTCCCAGAGCGGGTGCCTCTGCCGTCGATCAGGCCTGCTTCATGGGCTCCACACCCCGTGCTACGCACATCACCATCGACAGATGAGTCCTATGACAACAGCAGCTGCAACTCAGATCTGTGCGATCCACCATCGGATGAAGGGACCTACGGTTCCGGATCCGGAAGCTGCGGTAGCAGCAATCCGATCTACGAACGCTACCAGTGCGCCGTAGTCATCCAGAGTGACGTCGATCAGGAACACAATCCGCCACCCAACCCACAGGGTAGAAACAGTGGGAACAGAAGAAGCCAGTCCCCCCACCCAACGGGGATAACACCGATCGGGTCATCCACCTCAGCGAGGAGGGATGGGCTCAATCACGCAAGGCCGTCACAGGAAACAAGATCTTGTCCGCCGATGCCTCACAGGACCTGCTGATGGCGTACCACATGCTCCTAATCGAGGAGCACAAGAAGCAGGGGAAAAGAGGTGCTTGACAAGCGCGAGCAAGGATCCTCGGAGTCCAGTGCGCGGTGAGCTACGCTCTCCGCCATGAGCATTGGCTCTAGCTCGCACGGCAACCATGGCAACAAGCACCGTTATCGGATGGAGAACATGGAGTCCAAGGAGCGTCGCGAGGTGACTCGGGCCCTCAACGCGTCCTTCATGGAGATGGACGCCGATGGCAACGTCATACCAAAGACACCTCAAGCCACAATCATGGCGGCCACCACGTACCTCGCGTCTCACCCACCTCCGGAGGGGAACCCGAAAAGGGCCATGCACAAGTCCGCGCTTACCAGACTCGGACTTGTTGAAGCTGCGCTCCATGGAGAAGCTCCTGCGGAGCCAAATAAGAAGGCTATGGTCAAGTTCAACCGTAGCCCCACACCTTCATCCGAAGATGAAGAGCACGACCTTCCTCGAAGGCACAAGAGCTTGCGCCATCGCATCCGCGATTACGACGCCCGAAGCAAGCTCACCCAGCGCAAAATAGACAAAGCACGCGCCAAGCGCACATGCTCGTCTGAATCAGAGATGGACGAAGACGAAGGACAACTCTGCGGAGCACGATGCTTCAGCAGATCTTTTCGGCGGACACGGATGCCACGAAATTTCAAGCTTCCTTCGGATACTCTGAAGTTTGACGGTACACAGGACCCCAAGGCGTGGCTCAGCGACCACCTGTCGTCCGTCAAGCTACACGGCGGGAACAAGGACACCGCCCTGCAATGCCTCCAGCTGCAGCTGACAGGCGCAGCCCGAATCTGGCTCAGCAGCCTATCATCGGGATCCATCCGAAGTTGGGAGGAACTGGCATACAGTTTCATCCAAAACTTCAAGGGCACCAGCAAGAGGCCAGCATCGATGGAGGAGCTGCGGGCCTGCACCCAATGAACGGGCGAATCCATTCGCTCGTACATACTATGCTGGTCCAACACCAAGAATTCCATGGCGCACATCTCCGAGGAGAGAGCTATCGACGCCTTCAAAGACGACGTCAAACGCCAGGACTTCAAGGAAGAACTTGGGAGCGTCAAGCCCAAGACACTTGACCACCTCATGGACATCGCCAACAGGTGGGCCGATGGCGAGGACTCCGTCCACCGAGCGCACTCGGAGGAGGAAGATGACTATGGCCGGCGATGTGAACGCCGCAGCAAGAGAAGATCGCGCGTCTATGACGATCGCGATGGACCCGACATGGTCGCGGCTGGCTACGCCGACCGCCGCAGCGACGGCAACCGCAGCAACAACGGATACCGTGGAAGCAACTTCTGGGACGGAGGACGCCCAACGTAGTCATGGCAACGCCGCGGCCGTGACGACAGACCCTCAGCATACGACAAACTATCGGGTTCATGCTCCATCCACTTCTACATCGACAAGCAGGATGTCAAGAAGAAGGCAAGCCACATGCTCAAGTACTACCGCGAGTTCCAGAAACTCAGCGAGAGCATGGCCCAGATGAGGCAGCAAGCCCTGAACCCTAGATACGGGAACGCACCCGCACCAGGCGAGATCACACATGGAGCTCCTCCACCACCACCTGCGGGAGGCCTGAACCACCCAATCGCACCCGCGTAGAATAACGGTGGGCACGGGTACCCCGCGCCGAAAGGATCACTGATGATCCAAAAAGGGCGCCCAACGAATATGGTGCAGAAGAAAATCACCCGTCAGATCAATCTGGCCGTGACAGCACCACCTGCCATCCCTGAGTACCTCAGTGGATCGGAGTCCTGCATCACGTTTAGACGTTCGGATCACCCTTGCCAGGTCCCTTGCCAAGGTCATGCTGCCCTGGTGCTTGAGGCCCAGATCGGAGGGTTCGACATGAGCCGCGTCTTCATGGACGGCGGCAGCGGCATCAACCTGATGTTCGCTAGCACCCTAGCAGCAATGCGGATCCCGCTGTGCAGCCTGGAACAGTTAGACACAACGTTCCATGGCATCGTCCCAGGAAAGGGAATATTCCCCCTGGGAAAGATATGGCTCGACGTCATCTTCGGCAAGCTGTATAACTTCCGATGCGAGCGACTCGAGTTCGAAGTGGTGGACTGGCCATCACAATACCATGCCATCCTCGGGCGCGTGGTATTCGCAAGGTTCCTGGCAGTACCGCACTACACGTACCTACTACTCAAGATGCTAGGACCCAGGGGCGTCATCACGGTCCACGGGAGCTTCACCCGATCGGACCACTGCAACAGGGACTTCAACAGAATCTCCCAGTCATTCGGCATGCAGGAGGAGCTCGTAAGGCTCTGCGAGGTGACGGACAATAGGACACCCCCAGTCGCAATACAGAACGCGGCAGACATGTCATTCGACTCGACCGTCAACACAAAGAAGGTGCAAGTCCACCCTACGGATGCCTCCAAGACGGCGTTGATCGCCAATGATCTCAGCCCCGCATAGGAAAGCGTGCTCATCGAATTCCTCTGTGAGCGCTGGGAAATCTTTGCCTGGTGTCCTACGGACATGCCAGGAGTTCCCAGGGAATTCGCCGAGCACGCACTCAACGTCTTTCCAGACGCCAAGCCCGTCAAACAGTCCATCCGACGACTGTTCGAACCTCGGGCCGAAGCCATAGGAGCCGAAGTCAACAGACTACTTGCTGCAAACTTCATCAGGGAGATCAAGGAGAGCGAGTGGCTCGCCAATACCGTGATGGTCCCCAAAAAGGACACGGACATCCTACGGATGTGCGTGGACTTCACATCGCTGAACAAACACTGCCCGAAGGATCACTTCCCCCTCCCTCGGATCGATCAGATAATCGATTCGACTGCAGGATGCGAGAAGCTCTCCTTCCTCGACGCCTACTCAGGCTACAATCAGATTCGACTCAAGGTTGAAGATCATGAAAAAACGGCGTTCATTACGCCGTTCGAAGTGTTCTGCTACAACACAATGCCTTTCGGGCTGAAGAACGCAGGTGCTACGTAACAGTGATGCATGCAGGCATGCCTGAAGGACCAGATCGGCCGCAATATCCAAGTCTATGTTGACGACATAGTCATCAAAACAAGGGAGGCGAGAATGCTCATCAACGATCTCCGCGAGACGTTCGATAATCTTGACCGCTACAAGATCAAGGTCAACCTTGAAAAGTGCGCCTTCGGCGTCCCATCTGGCCAGCTGCTCGGCTACTTCATCTCCCAGCGAGGGATTGAGGCGAACCCGAAGAAAATCCGGGCCATAATGGCCATGGAAAAACCGAAGAACCTCAAGGGCGTCCAACAACTTGCCGGGAGAATCGCGGCATTGAGCAGATTCATCAGCCGCATGGGTGAAAAGGCTCTGCCATTCTACCAGCTGCTACGCAAAGAAGACAAATTCGAATGGACGCCTGAGGCGGACGACGCATTCGAAGATCTAAAGCGGCTGCTCTCTACTTCGCCGGTCCTGGTCACGCCAAAGGAGCACGAGCCTTTACTGCTGTACATAGCAGCCACACACCAGGTGGTAAGCACCGTAATGGTAGTCGAGCGACCTGAAGAAGGCAAGACCCATGGGGTCCAACGCCCAATCTACTACCTCAGCGAAGTATTGACACCGACAAAGCAGAGGTACCCTCACTACCATAAACTCGCCTACAACGTGTTCATGATGGATCGTCGGCTGAGCCACTACTTCCTGGAGCATCAGGTGATGGTCGTGAACGAAGCACCCCTGAACAACATCCTGAACAATCCGGAGGCCACAGGACGCGTGGCCCTGTGGGGCATCGAGCTTTCACCTCTAGACATCGTCTATGAGAAGCGCCACACGATCAAGTCTCAGGTCCTCCCGGACTTCCTCATACACTGGATGGAGCTGGAGCTGCTAGACACCCTAGACATGACACAGTCATGGAAAATGCACTTCGACAGCTCCAAGCGCGAGGCCAGAGCAGGAGCCGGGGTCATACTGACCTCCCCGCAGGGCGACAAGATGAAGTATGTCCTCCGGATGAAGTTTCGAGCTTCCAACAACGAAGCCGAATACGATGCCCTCAGCCACGACATGAGGATGGCCAAGATCTGTGGCGCAACACGCCTCATGATCTACGGTGACTCCAACCTCGTCGTCCAGCAAACGATGAACGAGTGGGACGCGCACGCCTCCAACATGATCGCGTACCGCGCACTCTACAATGCACTCGAAGGAGACTTTGATGGCTGCGAGCTTCGGCACGTTGGAAGAGAAAGCAACGAAGAGGCCAACAGACTCGCCAACATCGGCTCCACCTGTGCACGGGTGCCGCCAGGTGTGTTCCTCGAACAGATCTGCGTACCATCCATCAAAAGGAAATTCCCTAAGGGATCACCCGAAGAAGCAGAACACTCGGGGGCTGCGCTAACGGAAGGACAGGAAGGACCCGAAAAGCTTGACATAGAGGTCGCTGTGGTCAACCTGATGTAGGTCATGGCAGTCAAAGAGACTTGGACGCGGCCATACCTCCGGTATTTGATAGACGGAGAACTACCTGATAGCCCGAAAGATGCCTGACGCATATCTCGCCGGTCCAAGGCCTTCACCATCATTAACGGCGAGTTGTACAAGCGCAACATTTCGGGTGTACTACAAAGGTGCGTCACCATCGGTGACGGCAAAACTATACTCCAAGACATCCACGAGGGCATCTACGACCATCATGCGGGCAGCCGCTCCCTCGTCGCCAAAGCTCTACGAGCTGGATTCTACTGGCCAACGGCCATGAACGACACCAAGGACATCGTCCGAAGATACAACGGGTGCCAAAGGTTCGCCGACAAACCGGACGCACCCGGATTAGAGCTCAGGCCCATACCTTTGGCCTGGCCCTTCGCCCAATGGGGAGTCGACATGATCGGCAAACTGCCAAGGTCCTCAAAAGGAGGTCACGTCTACCTCCTGGTCGTAGTCGACAAATTCGCCAAGTAGTTGAGGTCATGCCCGTCACTAACCAAAAGGGAAAAACTGTCATCAAGTTCTTTGAATCCATTGTCTACAGGTTCGGCGTGCTTCATAGCATCATCACCGACAATGGGTTGAACTTCATCTCCAAAGAATTCCAGGACTTCTGCGAAGACCTCGGAATCAACATCACATACGCCTTCGTGGCGCACCCACAAACAAACAGGCAGGTCGAGAAGGCCAACGGCCTCATCGGCGCTGGCATCAAGAAGCACCTAATGATCCCACTCGAGCGGCTCGCCGGAGCTTGGACACAAGAGCTGCCCTCTGTCCTATGGAGCATGCACACAACGCCAAACAGCTCAACCGGCTACACGCCTTTCTTCATGGTGCACGAAGCCAAAGTCGTGCTTCCAGCAGAGGTACGCCACAAGGCCCAAAGGTCGTTGATTATAGCAAAGTCAAATCGACGGCCGCACTCAAAGACGCCATCGACACAGACGAGGCGCGTGACATAGCAGCAGCTCGATCAGCGGTGTACCAACAGAGTCTCCGCAACCACCACAGCCGATGGCTGCGCCCAAGGTCCTTCGTCGAAGGAGACCTAGTCTTGCTACTCAAGCAAGAGCGACCGAAGAAATTCGAGTCACCATGGGAAGGACCCTACATCGTCACCGAAGTCATCCCAGGTGGCGCCTACCGCCTCAAGCACATGGAGTCTGGAGTCGCATACTCCAACCCATGGAACGTCGCACAGCTGTGACGCGTCTACCCCTAGCTACCTCCCTCTTTTACTTTCAATAAGGCTATTCAGCCAAGGCTACTCAGCCAAACAATGTACCTCCTCCATTACGATATGAATAAAGCTAAGTGTCTCGCCCCAAAATTTTGTTTATTGTTCGCATATTACTCCATGTTAAAACGCACTCGGGGGCTCCCCCCACCTCACGACTTCGTCGACTGAGGATAACGCGTGTACACCTGAGTAGCTGACCATGTTAGGCTAACGAAAAGGGCACATATACAAACAAAGCACTACGTGGTAAACAACAACATAACCTTTCCAACAAAGGGCACAACACGCCCAGTCAAATATATACAAATTTTACATCTATCTTTTTTACAGGTCCTACCTATTCTGAAGAATAACCTGCGCACGCTACTCAAACAGATCTACGATTTGTTCGGCATACTGACTTACAGCTGCATAATGTGGACGCATATCCCACTCGCCACCATCCAGTCGAGGAGGCGGCCCAGCCGCTACAACAGACAGATCTACATCAGGACGATGTAACCGCACAAGGGAGAGCGCGGCCTTCACCCCCGCGACAAGCTGATGTCGCACCAGTTCCCCGACATGATGCACATTCCGAAACTTCGCCAGCAGGCCAGAGAGAGTCGACGGTGCATCGTCCAACGGAAACATTACATGCAGAACAGACGCCAACGAAGACTTCACCTGACGCAGCACCCGCGATACCTGGTGGACACGATACTGCACTGTCGCAAGGACCACGGCACGGTCATGGTCCATCCAAAAGAACCCGCCGGCCTCCATGTCCTTCTGAGTCAAGCAGTTGATCCGAACAGCAACACGCTCCTTTTCCTCCCTCGGAGCAAGGTTAGTACCTGCAATACTCGCAAAAAAAAGTAAGATGAAAGGCCAACAGGCACATCCGAAACAACGAGCAACAGCTCGAAAAACACATACTGAAGCTGTTCGGACAAACCATGCAACTCCGCCATCAAGTACTCCTCTTTGGCAGCGCCTCGCTCCGCCTTCGATTTCCAAACATCGACGTGGCCACGCACCCCAAGCAACTCTTTCTCAAGGCCACGGATGCGGTCTCGAAGAAACACAAGTTGCGACGCACCATACAGGGATGGCCACAACTGCGGTGTAGGAGAGTTATCAGCGGGATCATCACCTGAAGGCCCCTAGAGTAAAAGAAGACAAAGATATGAACAAGCAGACGAAGGAGCACAGAACTCGGAAATTCATTATGTGCAGCAAAAATCCACTGCGTGGCACAAGGATCGTTCATAGACATAATTACAATGAAGGAAACAAAAGCTATCCTACAACTACAAGGCCTAAGAAGTTGCATCCTGAGTAGCCTCGGAGCCGGATTGCCTCCCCTTGGCATCTCCCTGCTTCCTCAATGCGTACTCAGCCAGCAAGTCAATCAACTTCGGCCCATAATGCTTACATCGAGCAGCATAGAGGGCGAAGGATACCTCGGATCCGTCAGCAGCCGTCGGCATCCAGGAGGTGACCTGATGAAGATCCAGCTCCGCTCCAGACGCCAGGGCCATCGCCAACCTGACGGACGCGCCAATGCCTTTCTGCTTGAGCTTGTACGCCGCAGGCACTTCGGCTGACAACGCATCCTCCAAGGCATCAACATCCTCGAGGGCGACGCCCTTGGGGACGATCTCATTGTAGAAGCGCCCGAGAACCTCCTTGGCTTTGGCAAGCGAGCCGACCACGATACTGCAGCGGTCTTCGACCGCCGCAGCAGCATCATCTAGAGCACTCCCGTGCTCCAGAGCACCGCGATGAAACTCGATTCCCGCGGCATCTAAAGAAACAAAAGAAGCAGCATAAATAAAAGAACAGCAAGGAAAGACAAGGAAGCCGAAAAGGGAAGACGAAGCAACTCACCAAAAATAGCCTTGGGAGCTGCCATCAGCTTGCCGGCTACCTCTCTCGCGTGCGAAGCCGTGGCGGTGGCGAGCTGCTCCTCGCGGTCCGTCGCTTATTGCTGCAGGCGCTCCTTGGCCGCAGCTGCGTTGGCTAGCTCCTCCTCGAGGCACCCTTTCACAGCAACGGCATCCTCGGCCTTCTTCTCCGCTCGCCCGAGGCTCGTTTTGAGTGCATCAAGCTCACGGAGGGTGGTATTGTTGTCCTCTGCAATCAGTAGAACACTCATCAGATCACAGACATGAAATTCAAGAGGAAGCAAAAAGATCAACTCATGTACGCACCTTGAAGCCGTTTGAAGATGGCTTCCAACGCCAGGTGCTGCTGCACCAACTGGTTGGCGCCGTGCACAAAAGGCTGCAAAAGATACAACCCGTCAAACAAAGACACGAGGGCTACGCCCAAAGAACGAGCAAAACAAGTTACGCATACGAAAAACGCTCGGGGGCTCCCCCCGAGACTCAAAGAAAAACGATCAGCAGATCTTCCTACAGATACTCGGGGGCTCCCCCCGAGACAAGAAACAAAAAACAATGATCTGCAGATCATCCGAAAAGGCTCGGGGGCTCCCCCTACGACAGAAAACAAAATTACTTACGTGGTTAGACGACAACTCTGAAGGTTTGCCCGCAGTCTTCTGTGGGACAACCACCCGATCCTCCCGTGGATAAGGGTTCAGAGAAGCGCACTCACAGGTGGCCACCGTCTGAGGAGGAGGAGGAACAACCTTCGACTCCCCCACCATCTCCCGAGCGCCATCGCTGGAGGAGCTATAGATAGAGTGGCAGCAAAGTAAAAAACATTAGACAAGAGCAATCAAAGCAAACAGACAAGAGAAAGCAAAGAGCAATCAAAGTAAACTTACGAGTCGAGCTCGCTCAATTTGAAGACAGGCGGGGTCCTCCTGCCCTTCTTCTCCTCTTTCTTCTCTTCCTTCTTCCGCTTCGCCGGTGGGTGCGGTGACACAGCTCGCACGAGAACGGCAGGAATTGGACGAGAAGAGCCCCCATGTCCATCACTGTGATGCTCAAGGCACAACGGGTTCCTAGGCGTCGGAGGAGTCGAAGCATCCGATGATTCGCTGGAACTTCGTGTCCGCTTGCGAGTGTGATCCTCGCTCGACTCGTTGGCATCTTCGGCCGATGACCACGCTGATGGAAGTTCAGACATGGAGTCCACCACCTCATTGTCCGGTGCATCCGGAAATAGTTCGGGAAGTGGTGGCGACATGCCCGGCACCTTGAACTCCTGCACAAAAGAAGCAAATTTGTCAGCACACAAGTAAATAAAAGGAAAACGCAGTCGAAATAAGCGCTATGCGCATGTCCTAGATCTACACCTGCGGAACCGGACTAGAAGCGGAGAACGGAGAAGTCAGCGACTTCCCCGGGATATCCTCTCTAGCCTTGTACTTTAGCATCGGGCGAAGGATCCCGTTGAGATCTCCCTTGGAGAATTCCTCAGCCGAAACCCTAGTCGGATCACGGCGACCAGCATAAAGGAACATCGGGTGTACCCTAGCCTGGAGCGGCTGCACCCGACGTTTGAGAAAGGTGCGGATGATATCCACACCGTTCACCTCTTTATCCGGGGTCAGTTGAAGATCCTCCACTCGATGATAGAGCCCCTCAATCTCTGCCACCTCACCATCCAAGATCTCGTTCTTCCAGGACCTTTTCGGCTCGATTTTCTAGGAGGGGTCAAAAGGAGCAAGTCCAAATTCCTGCCCAGCCACCGTGGAGTCGCGGATGTAAAACCATCGCCTCCGCCAGTATTGGACAGATTTGGACATAGAAAAGGAGAAGAAAAGAAGATTGGATTTGAGGGAGATGATGCAAACCCCAATGGGATAAAAACCATCGGAGCCAGATTGCCTCTTCACGGAATAGAGTTTCCGGAAGAGGCCAAAGTGCGGCTCGATACCGAGCCAGCACTCGCAGAAAGTGACGAAACAGGCAACATGAAGAAGAGAGTTGGGAGAAATGTGATGCAGCTAGATACCATAAAGGAAAAGCAATCCATGAAGGAAATCGTGGACTGGGAAGGAAAAGCCCCGAAGGACAAAGGCGACGAACATAACCCAAAACCCAGCGGGGGGGACAGGGAATTACCTCATTGCCGGGAATCTTGAAGGCCTCCCTATCCTGCGGGATCAGGCCCCGTTCACGGAGCTTGCGGAGATCACTCTCACGCGCCTCCGATCGCCGCCAACCACCGTCGATGACATGGGTCGCGGCAGAACCCTTCTTACCACCAGCGGCAGCACTGGTGCCAACCGCAGAGGAGGACTTCTTGGGCTTACCCATCGTAGTGCAGCGGCGCCGGCGCAAATCACGAAGGATCAAGGAAGGAAATGCTCGGGGAAATTCCAGCGTGCAGTGAGAAAGCTCAGAGAAGATGGGAGCAGTGAAACAAGAATGGCTGCGGTGAAAACAAATTCACCTTTCCCCAATGATTATAAGGACGAGGAAGATGCACGATGCCCGTCCATCGGGAAGACCTAGAGCCAACATCAAGATCTGGCCGTCCATGTGTCAGCACAGCAGCGAACCGTCGCTCAGATGCCGTCCACTATGCACGAAAATTGAGGGGACGCCGTAATTATCTCCACGTCGCGCGTTACCGGTCAACTCAAAGTCAGAAGGTGGGACCCATGTTCGTCTAGTCACGTCATCTCTGGCGCCGCAGACGCTTGAGGTCACCGATCGTCAGCACTGACATCATCAAAAGCTATACTAGCAACGGTTAGAATTCTTCGGCTACACAGCTAAAAGTACTCACTCGAATCTACGATTCGACTAACTACTCGGGGGCTACTCCTATCAGGAGCGCTGGCCGCGCACCCGAAACTCGAACAAAACATTATAGCACTAAACTATTTCTTTGAGTCCTACGCCGAGTCTGCGACTCCACTACGGACTCGGGGGCTACTCCCATAGGGATGATGGATTCAAGCATCCTAAAAATTTGTGTCCTACGGACCTGAAGCCAAACAACGGCTGAATTAAAGTCTCTGCTCGAGTCTACGACTCGAACAAACACTTGGGGGCTACTCCCATAAGGAGCGTTGGTCGCACACCCTATGAATTCTTCGAGTGTGATCCTTCGGATCAGCATGCAAAACTTTTCGGCAAATCTTCCCCAATTAACGCTAAGTGAGCAACGTCCTCCTTGGCCACCCGAAACACCTCTGTGGTGATAAACATTCGGATGTTGTGTTTGCGACACAAAGATAAGACCTACAGATATCATCTGATGGCCTGGTAACGCACACGACTACACTCTTCTAGTATGAATCCGTGCCAACAGGCGCGATAAAAAATCCCGACGGACACGTTGGGTACATCATTTACATTCAGTGGAATTCCACTCCTGTAAGTCCTCCGCGGCCTAAGTAGAATTACACCAGCATATGTTCCGAGTTCGAGTCGAGGGACTCGAATCTGAAGAAGATCGTGTTGTTTTGTCCTAAGACAGTTAACTAACCCTGATCCGTCAGGGGAGTCAGGCACATGCATCAACAATCCCTACACACTCAAAACATTCTCTAGACTGATAGAGATAGCTGCACCCGAAGGATTGAAGAGTCCTCAGTCGAATCTATGATTCGACTGAACACTCGGGGGCTACTGACATGGTTATACCCTGCGGGTACACGACCTCAGCATACCTGGTCCAGCCCAAGAAAGGCCCACAACAAATATACGCCGGCCCATGAAGACTTTCGGGTGGCCAGGGCCCATGACGCCTTCAGATCCTTGGAGAGCAAGACTAGAGTAGATAGAAAATTCAAAGGGGTAAACCCTAAAACCTGTGACCGACTCGATCTGTGCCTGGGACCTGCCTACCTCTGTATAAAGGCCAGGAGGGCACGACGAGGAGGCTCTCTTACAATCTCTCGCACACCACCGCATACACACCTCCACGCCAGATGCATCTGCGCACCCCTGTAACCTTCGGTTCCGCCGTAATCAAGAGCAGACAAGCAGGAGTAGGGTTTTCCCTCCGAGGGCCTGAACCTGGGTAAAACTTATGTCCCCGTGTTGCTTGTTTGCTAACCGTTCCGCGATCTCTAGCATCCCCATCTTCTCCAAAACCCAAGTCCATAACAATGGGCATTGACGAGATTAAACCTCGTCAGTTGGGAGGCCAAACTCACAGGAGAGGTGCCTATACTAGGGCGTGTAATCGAAAGGTTAGGATTGATTATCCGCATACTGAGTATGGTGAATTCAGGATTATTCCTGACGGCTGTATCGCATATTTTGGTGAAAGTGTACCACCTCTGCAGAGTGTCAAACTATTCGAATAGCCGCGTCCGCGGTTATCGATAGTTGGAGTGGCCATACTATTATGTTGTCAGATGTTTTCAAAATGACTTGTGAAATGATTTATGACTTTGACTTGACCACAACAGAGGTGTGATATGAAATTCAAGTTCCCACTTAGGTGTTATAAAACTTTCAACTAGCTTTCTTTGCTTTTGAACTCAGTAGAGGTAAATCTGGCTTTTTGCAAAACAACCTAGAGCCTAGCATTTCCTACTCAAAAACCACTTCACCTTTTAGTATTAGTTTGTGAGTACTTAACAAGTACTCATGGCTTTGTCCCTGGCTATTCCCGTGGCCAGACTATGAAGAGGACTATCAGAAGGACGGACAACAGGAAGGTTACGACAACTAGGATCATCTCCCATCGTTAGCATTGCCTGTGACCATGAAGATGGAGCTTCGCCCACGCCACCGTTATTATTACGTTATTCCGCTGCTATGATTGTATTAAGACTGGATCATGAGATCCTTTATTTGTTGTAAGACCTTGTGTATGGTTTGTAATGGATGAGGTACTGTGATATCCAATCTGTTATGTCTCACAAAAATGGTAATCCTGGGATTGTGATGTATGGCATAACAGGCATCTGGGATTAAAAATCCGGGTGTTGACAAGTTGGTATCAGAGCCATCCTGACCATAGGAGACCCTAGTTTAGAATGGACGTTTGAAGAAAAAACTTAGTTTCAAAACCAAGGAAGTGAGTATTTATGAGAAACTTATTCTCATTCTTACCACTTAGACTCTTTCATAAAAATTCATGTTCCTCAAAAATTCTTGCAAACTTCTATAAAATTTGGCACACTTGATCACTCTACTAACTTACTCATCCTACATTCTTATAGATGGATGTGAAGTATAGCAAGTTCTATCAGTTGGGAAATGGAGGAGACCTCATCTTTGTGCGTGACTTGTATTAGATTACGGAAATTCTGGAGCATTCGCACCCCGAGTTCTTCGGAGCTCAGCTCAACGATCAGGAAGGAGAGGAATTGCAATGGATGATTGTTGCAAGTATTCGAGGAAAGATTGAAGACCCCACCTCAGAGGGAATTCAGTTCACCTTAAGAGAAAACAACTGGCTAGATGGACTTGCCAGGGCCATGCAAGAAGCTCTTGCCCGTCTGTGTGGGCAGAGTATCAACCAGATCAAGGGGACCCGCTTTGATTTCTATCCAAGGTGTGATGTTATGGCACAGCCAGTGGAGGCAACATATCACCATGAGCTGAAGACTCAATTGGACCACCTCAGCTTCATGATGTATGACCGTTAGAAGGAGTTAGACAATGCCCACTCCTACGCCAACCACAAGTATGCCATCGCCGCCCAGAAGGATCAGACTATTGCCATGATGGTGAAGGATCGCCAGTCTCGTTGCCGTCAGCTCGACAAGAAGGAGCGCATCATTGCCCATCTTCGTCACGGGATCACAGACTTGGAGGAGACCATCCACGAGAGAGACATGCATTTTGAGGAGAGGGAGAATGTAGGGGAAGACCTTCATGGAGACCCCTACTCCTATCTCAGTGACGATGAGGACTTTCTGGAGGATCAGGCCATGGACTTCTTCACCAACGAGGATGACTTTGCCTTCATTAATGATGATGATGAGGATGAAGCCACCGATTCTGAGGAGTAGTAGCACTTGAGCACTAGCGTTAGTGAGTTGTATCCGGTCCCACTGTATCGTAGTTTCACAGAATGGTTCTTAAAACCATATGTTTTTCCTTGTTGTGGTGTGTGTTGTATTGTGTGAATAAATGAATGAAAAGCAAGTTGATAGAAAAATGTAAGTCAAACTTCAAAAAAAATCTCAAAACAAAAACCCTGAACCCTAGAAATTTCCCTCTTTTCTCATGATCTATCGCAATCTTCAGATGCCTCATGGAGTAAGAAATTCATCCCCGGACCCGATGTTGCAAATCTTGCAAATATTGGTTTCTGACCGCGAAGCTGAAAGAGCCGAATGTCAAGCCAACTTATCCACCCTTCAACACATAGCTCAAATGGCCAACAACAACAACCAGGGCCATGGAAATCAGGACAACCATGGATCAAAGCTCAAGAACTTCAAGAACACCAATCCACCCATTTTCACTAAGTCTGAAGAGCCCGTAGATGCCGATGATTGGCTGCAAACCATGGAGAACAACTTAGAAGTTGTAGGAGTGGAAGCCAACGAGAAGGTACTATTTGCCACCCACTACCTGGCTGGAGATGCAAGAGCATGGTGGAAGAGTGTTCGCGCCATGAATGGAGGACAGATGATTACTTGGGATAAATTCAAAGTCAAGTTTAGAAAACCCATGTGCCACCGGGTTTGATCAAGAGGATGCGAGATGAATTCAGAGAACTGAAGCAAGGGAGGATGATAGTAGTTGAGTACCGTGACAAATTTTTGTCATTGCCTAGGTATGCACCGGATGAGATTGATACCGAAGCCAAGAAGAAGGAGAGATTCTTGAACGGTCTGCATGATGAGATGCAGACAGTGTTAGTCAATATCCCATTTGCTGATATTGAAGCCTTAGTGGATTCTGTCATTCAGATTGAAGGCAATATCAACCAAGCTAATGAGAACCGCAAGCGTCGCATGATGCATCAACCGGGAACCCACCATACACCAAAGTATCTCCCCAACCCATCTCCAGGATTTGCCCCAAGAACCAATAGACCCCTGATGAATCGTCCGACCTACCCCAACCGTGGAGGAGGAAAGCCAAGGCCCGGAGGAAACCACAACAACCCCGGGAACCCCAGCAATTTCAACCGTGCACCGCCCAAGTTCAACAACAACAATGTCGCCACCAACACCAACACTCCCCAAAGAACTGGAAGCAATGTTGTGCCTGTTGCAGCGAAGGACAAGTCTCAGGTGACTTGTTATGAATGTGGAACCAAGGGTCACTATTCCAATGAGTGCCCCAAGAATATTTCCGCAGCCCCCAATGCAAATTCCCCATCTCAGCAGCAGCGTCGTGTTCAACCTTGAAGAATATTTGCCCTAGGGAACTCGCTCAACCGCAACGGCCGTCTCTTTCTCATGCATGCTAAAGAAGCCCAAGAAGCGCCAGATGTCGTGATGGGTATATTTTCTATTAACTCAGTACTTGCTAGAGTGTTGTTTGATTCTGGAGCATCGCACTCATTTGTTACCGAAGAATTTGCATGCACTAGTAATATTCAACCCACCAAATTGAAGCATGTTATGATAGTTCAAATACCTGGTTCAACCACCAAAGCTAGACAAATTTGCAAGGCCGTACCTTTCCAAATCCATGACATAGATTTTTATGCTAATCTAATAGTAATCGGAACTAAAGGTTTGGAAGTAGTACTAGGGATGGATTGGATGTCGAAGCATAAAGGATTAATCGACTGTGCCAAGAAAGCCATAACCATGACCAGTACAGCCGGAATATCAGTAAACCTTGCCCTGTCAATTCAAGTGCAACAAGAGTATAGCCCAAACAACCATTGACCAAGTCAGAATAGTCTGTGAATACCCCGATGTATTTCGACATGTTTTGCCCGGTATGCCCCCAGATCGGGATATCGAGTTTATCATTGAACTAATTCCAGGAACTGGACCCATAGCCCAGAGACCATATAGTATGAACCCATCAGAATTAGTGGATCTCAAGAAGCAACTGGATGCTATGCTGGAGATAGGATTGATCCAACCAAGTGCGTCGCCATGGAGATCACCTGTTTTATTTGTGGACAAGAAGGATGGAGGTAACCGTTTGTGTATTGATTATCGGAAGTTGAATGATGTCACCATCAAGAACAAGTACCCTTTGCCGAAGATAGAAGACCTATTTGACCAGTTGACTGGTGCCAAAGTGTTTTCTAAGATTGATCTTAGAACTGGTTATCATCAACTCAAGATTTGTGCAGAGGATATTCCAAAGACTGCCTTTACCACCAGATATGGATTGTATGAGTACACTTTCATGTCCTTTGGATTAACCAATTCCCCCGCTTATTTCATGAACCTCATGAATAAGATTTTTATGGACTTCCTAGATAAGTTTGTTGTTGTTTTCATCGATGACATTCTAATCTATTCCAAAACAGAAGAAGAACATGAGATACACCTAAGGACCATCCTTGGAACCCTTAGGGAGCATCAGTTTTATGCCAAGTTTAGCAAATGTGAATTCTGGTTACAGGAGGTAGGATTTCTCGGACATATTTTATTAGCCGGAGTAATTGCCGTTGACCCTGCAAAGGTGAAGGATGTTGAAGATTGGCAAGCCCCAACCACTCAAACCCAAGTTTGTGCATTTCTTGGATTGGCGGGATATTACCGCAAGTTCGTAGAAGGATTCTCGAGTATCACAAGACCCATGACCCAATTGCTGAAGAAGGATAATAAGTTTGAATGGACGGACAAATGTGAAGCGAGTTTTCAAGAACTCAAGAGGAGATTGATTTCAGCCCCAATCTTGATCATGCCGGATATTACGAAGCCCTTTGACGTGTATTGTGACGCATCCAAGATCGGTCTCGGATGTGTGCTAATGCAAGAACGCAAAGTTATCTCTTATCTATCCCGGAAATTGAAGCAGCATGAGCAGAATTATCCTACTCATGATCTTGAACTAGCAGTTGTAGTTTTAGCCCTGAAGACATGGAGGCATTACCTCATGGGAAACCGTTGTGAGATTTATTCGGATCACAAAATCCTGAAGTATATATTCACTTAGAAGGAGCTGAATATGAGGTAGAGAAGATGGATAGAGCTAATTAAGGACTATGATATGGACATCCACTATCACCCCCCTAACGCCAATGTGGTAGCAGATGCCCTTAGCAGATTGTCGTGCCGCTTGAATTCCATGATTATGAAAGAGAAACCAAGTTTACACAAGGAGATGGAGGATTTCAGAATGGAATTAGTAAGTGAAGGATTTTTGGATAGCATAGAACTTCAACCCAGTTTGATCAATAAGATCAAGGAGGCGCAAAAATGAAATGCTAGTATCGACGGAATTAAACATCGCATCAGTACAGGCAAAGTACCCGAATTTAGCGAAGATGAAGAAGCAGTTCTATGGTACAAAGGACATCTTTGTGTACCAGCAGACTTAGAATTGAAGCAAGATATTTTGAAGGAAGCCCATGATACTCTTTATTCTATCCACCCCGGAGGAACAAAGATGTATCAGGATTTGAAGGAGTAATTTTGGTGGCATAAGATGAAGAGAGAAATCGGAAGCTATATCGCCAAGTGTGATATTTGCCAGAGAGTTAAGGCGGGACATTAGCGACCCGTAGGACTGTTGCAACCATTACAAATTGTAGAATGGAAATGGTATTCAGTTGGAATGGATTTTATCACCGGATTGCCTACATCTAGTAGGGGAAATGACTCTAGTTGGGTCGTAGTTGATAGATTGTCCAAAGTAGCCCATTTCTTACCAGTCAAGACCACCTATCAGAGTTTGAAGCTAGCGGAGTTGTATATCGCTAGAATTTTCAGTTTGCATGGAGTCCCCAAGAACATTGTGTCGTATCGAGGAACTCAGTTACCTCGAGATTCTGGAAGAAAGTCCAAGAAGGATTGGGAACCAGATTGGATTTCAGCACAGCTTATCACCCTCAGATAGATGGACAAACGGAGCGAGTAAATCAAATACTCAAAGATATGTTGAGAGCCTGTGTGCTAGAGTATGGATCTAAATTGGAAGACTGTCTGCCTTTTGCAGAATTTTCATACAACAACAGTTATCAAGCCAGTTTACAAATGGCCCCATTTGAATTCATGTATGGAAGGAAGTGTAGTACCCCTTTGAATTGGTTTGAAGTAGGAGAGAGTTAGATTTTTGGACCCGACATCCTACGAGAAGCAGAAGAGAAAGTTCACAAGATTCATGAGCACTTCAAGAGCGCCCAATCCAGATAGAAGAGTTACACCGACAAAATACGTCGAGACCTCGCTTTCAATATCGGAGATTTTGTGTATCTCAAAGTGTCGCCTTTGAAGGGAATGCAACGTTTCCAGCTCAAAGTAAATTTAGCCCCCAGATATATCGGACCTTTCAAGATTCTGAATCATCGAGGATAAGTATTGTACCAACTGGAACTGCCAGAGGAGATGCCAGCAGTGCATAATGTGTTCCATATATAGTTGCTTCGCAAATGCCTTGAAGTCCCAGAGAAGACTAAAGTTGTCAAGAACATTGATCACCGAACCATAGAGATCAACGATGACCCGACGTATCCCAAAGTACCCATCTATATTTTGGAGGAATCTTTCAGAACCACTAGGATCCAAAGCATCAAGTTTCTCAAGATCCAGTGGAGAAACCACACTGAAGAAGAAACTACCTGGGAACGAGAAGATTACATCAAGACGGAGTTTTCTGATCTCTTTAAATCCTAGTTTTATTTTTCTTCTTTCTCAAATCTCGGGACGAGATTTTGTTTAAGGAGGGAAGGTTTGTAACATCCCAAAAATATTGAACAATTATTATCAAATCGGAATCACCAAAATTAGGTTGAACAAAAACTTGTTAATTATCATCATATGAATGCATGTGTGTAGGTGATGATTGTATGAATGCATGAATGGACTTGTGTGATTGTTGTGAATAGCAAGGAATGGTTTAAAGATGAAAACAACATCATCTAAATCAAATCCAAGCATAAACAAATCAAAGGAAATTCAAAAACAAACCAAATAAGGCAAATGGTCATTTTTGCCAATCTTGCTCACTAGGCCACTTTGAGTGTTTCTAGTCCAAGATTTCAAACAGAAACAATTCCATTTCTTTCCACCCCTTGCTAGACCAAGTAAAATTGAACCCAAGCCCACCTTTCAAACTTATAGAAACATTTGGAAACTTGATTCAAATGACAATTCAAAATTGAATCTAGTTCATATGTGAAGAACATCCATTCTCAAAAACCAACCAAACCAATTCACTTTGACCTTTCCAACTAACCAGAGACTACCTAGTATATAAGTAGTACACCCACCAGGTTTGAACCAAAAATTCAAATTCAAATCTCTTTCAGCCATTTCATCAAACACCTTGCAAACAGGAAACAAACAAACACAAAACACTATAGTGAGCAGTGATTTGGCCAACCTTGTTCCCGCTCTAGCTCACATCATGCTATTAGTAGATCATCTAGCTCAATTAACCAGCTTTAGCTCACTGTGAGCTTGCCATTGCCATCAACAGTGAGCATGTCGGGCCTCACCTTGCCACCCCATTGTCGACAGCAAGCTAGGAGCAGCACCAAGCCTAGCCACCTTGTCTGGGACATTGACCACCATACACCCCACCCCCTGTCCAACGCCAACGCCCTGCCAGCCACTAGACCACTATAGAACCGCCGTGCCCTATGCCTCTGTGCCATGCCGAGAGCGCGCCAGAGCACCGCACTCGACACGCACCCATAGACCGCATGCTGCCCTCGCTGCTCGCAGGCGTGATCACCACCACCCCAGCAACCCCGCAGATACGCCCATTCGTCGCCGCGTGAATAGGAGAGCCCGTGCGCCATAAAACTTTCCGTCAGACCCGCCCAGAGCATCGCAACATTCCGACCGTCTCGCACCACTCCATGCCTCGCAACCATGTCGTTGAGCTTCGCCAGGGAGCACAGTACCGCCCCTACTGTCGCCCATTCCATTAGCTCGTTGTGCCGACGACCACGACAAGCTCAGCCCGCGCCCTTCGGTCCCCTCTTGGCACTATCAATATAGGCCACCCCCGTTCGATTTTTGCACACCAACACACTCCCCTCTCTCTTAGAAGCACCCCAACTCATCCTCGGAGCAAGGCGAGCATTAGTTTGCCAAAATTTGGCTGGAGTCTGCCACGGAGGAGGAAGAAAGGAGCCATCAATTGGATCCACCCCAGGAGAAGACACCGGTACTAGGAGGTTCGTCGTCGTCGACTTCGTTGTTCGCCCCCATCGTCGACCCTTGCCTGAGCCCCGGTGAGACCTCGTAGACCCCCACTAGACGCGCTAGGGTTCTGTCTTGCTGGCGTTGCCCGACGGAGACGATAGGTCATAGCCGTTCGATTAGATGTTGATCGTGCGGTCCACATCACCCCATACCGCTTCGCACCCCCTATCTCGCTGACTGGTGGGGACACCCACTTAAACTCACCCGCGCGTCCGCTGTGCACCGTGGGCTGGCCCATTTACAATCCCGCGTGACCCAGTAGTTTGAATTCAGGTTTATTCATTTAGTTTCAAACATAGTTCTGTACCTAGATTCAAAAATCAACCAAGGTCGATTTACTGAAACAAATTGCATGAAACCAATTTTGTTAGAAAGGTACTGGAATTCTTAATCCAAGCCCGTTCGAATCAAACCATTTAGATTTGTAGATCACCTATAGTAAAAATAACAAGGCAGAAGCTTTTCTGCATTCAAACATTTTTCAGAATTCAACCACAAAAGCTTTTGAGTTGATTCCAACTCTTAAAACTCACATTTAACAAGACCTTTCTGAATATATAAAAATATCTAGGTTAACTTGAAGAAATAATGAACAAGTAATAAAAGAATGCCCCATAGGTATTTCTAGTCACTTTGATTAATTAAAATAAAAGGTTAAACCTTATTAATTTGTAACACCACTTTAAATCACATTCCCATGTACTGAAATATGTGGTGGTGACATGTGTCAACATGATCCCATGTTTTTGTTAGAGAATATTAAATCTTAAGTAGTTTTTCAATGAGTAGAAATTACTTTTTCAAAATAAAATAAATAAGACAAGTGCTTGATGATTGTAATGTTTGTGATGATTCTAGATCATCTAGTGAAAACCTTGGTGTGATAAATAAAAGTAGTTAATTATTGTTTGGTGATTGTGTACCTCGTATTTATTTATAGACGCAAGTACCGACCAAGGATACAAGGAGTAAGGAGAATACTACGAGGAAGAAGCCGAGGAGAACTTCAACCACTGCTCTGCAGAAGGAAAGCTACTAACTATGCAAGCCTAATACTACAAGTTACCTTAGCAATCCTCACTATACCAGTTGACTTAGCAAGCTAATCCTTGCAAGCTTACACCACTTGATACCCCATCCTAGTTTTACTTGCAAACTTAGTATTTTATTTCTTTATCAAATTTTTTTAGGTAAGATTACTTGATAAATTGTAGATCTTAGAAAGATTATTTAAAGTTAGAATAAAGAGCATAAAACTTGACCTAAGTTAGATAATCTTGATGTCATCCTAAGGCATGATACTGAACCTAGAAAAGATACACTTGTTTACCACCCCTCATTAGAGTTTACCCCCACTTGTAGATGATAGTGCTAAGCATAAAACTTGATCACTTTAGATGGGAATACTTGGTGAAAATGATTATTAAAACCTTAGAATGATGAGTCATTCTAATGAAATGTTTTGACATGTGTTCTTGAACACCAGATGATTTTGATGATGAAATTGTTGAGGCATGCGCATTAGCCCTTTATAAAACTGATGGTTGTCTGGATGCGATACCATTCGAATCTTACCATACAATAATAATACCCGAAATTTGGGTAGGGCTTGACTGGAAATTTATATGCCTTAGTATGGGTTCCCTTGCGGCCAAGGTTTGAGCTGAGGCTGCCTTGTGAAGTTTGTCCACCTGTGCAGTTCCCAAGATGAAAGTTGGTCATGGTTGGGAGGCCAAACTCACAGGAGAGGTGCCTATACTAGGGCGTGTAATTGAAAGGATATGATTCATTATCCGCATATTGAGTATGGTGAATTCAAGATTATTCCTGACGGATGTATCGAATATTGTGGCGAAAGTTTACCACCTCTGCCGAGTGTCAAACTATTCGAATAGCCGCGTCCATGGTTATGGACAGTTGGAGTGGCCATATTGTTCCGTTGTCAGATGTTTTCAAAATGACTTGTGAAACTATTTATGACTTTGACTTGACCACAACAGAGTTGTGATATGAAATTCAAGTTCCCACTTAGGTGTTATAAAACTTTCAACTAGCTTTCTTTGCTTCTGAACTCAGTAGAGGTAAATCTGGATTTTTGCAAAACAACCTAGAGCCTAGCATTTCCTACTCAAAAACCACTTCACTTGTTAGTATTAGTTTGCGAGTACTTAAAGAGTACTCATGGCTTTGTCCCTGTGTCAACACCCAGATTTTTAATCCCAGATGCCTGTTATGTCATACATCGTAATCCCAGGATTACCATTTTTGCGAGACATAACAGATTTGGATATCATAGTACATCATCCATTACAAACCATACATAAGGTCTTACACAAATAAGGATCTCATGATCCAATTCTTAATACAACTCAAGCAGCAGACTAACGTAATAATAAAGATAGCGTAGGCGAAGCTCCATCTTCGGGGTCACAGGCAATGCTGACAATGTGAGATGATCCTTGTTGTCGTAACATTCCTACGGTCCATCATCCTAGTACTCCTCTTCATAGTCTGGCCACGGGAATAGCCAGACACAAAGCCATGAGTACTCTTTAAGTACTCGCAAACTAATACTAACAAGTTAAGGGGTTTTTTGTAGTAGGACACTAAGCTCTAGGGTTGTTTTGCAAAAAGCCAGATTTACCTCTACTAAGTTCAGAAGCAAAGAAAACTAGTTGACAATTTTATAACACCTAAGTGGGAACTTGAATTTCATGTCACAACTCTGTTGTGGTCAAGTCAAAGTCTCAATTCATGTCATAAGTCATTTTGAAAACATCTGACGGGGGAACAGTATGGCCACTCCAACTTTCCATAACCGCGGACACGGCTATTCGAATAGTTTGACACTCTGCAGAGATTGTACACTTTCACCACAACATTCGATACATCCGTCAGGAACAAATCCTGAATTCACCATACTTAGTATGCGGATAATCAATCCTAACCTTTCAATTACACGCCCTAGTATAGGCACCTCTCCTATGAGTTTGGCCTCCCAACCATGATGAAAGAACATGTTGGGCCCCATGTGTGGTTTTGGTAATTAATGAAAATCTTTATGGACTAATGTGTGTATTAAGTTATACTTGTAGGATTTGTCCATTGGCATCGCTTGGAGCATGTGTTGGCTTCAAGGTCGATGAAATGCAAAGAAGATATGTTGGGCAAGCTCAATATGCGAGGTCGATGATGAGGAATTAAGAAAGGCGTTCCATCTTGAGAAGGGCAAGATTGTCTACATCGAGCTCAAGTGGAATGCTCAAGGCAAAGGTATAATATTGATAGGTTTTCCCTTTTGCCGGTATCACGTTGTGTGTGTGAGACCGGGTTTAGGATATATAACCGTACTATCAAGAGGGGCTCTCGTATGAGTAATTCGGTCACATCGTTCGGAGAGAGCTCAAACCTTTGCATAATTGCATCATCGTATTTGGTTGTTATTTGGTCTTATCCATGTGAAGATATAAAGCTTGTGGTAATCTCCATAACAAACTCTTGTTCATCAAAATCGGATCTCCCATATATATCTTGTTGCGATTTCGATTTATTCGGCTTTTCGGTTTCTCACCAAGTGAGGTATATCACATTATTCTACTTGATACTTTCTCACTTGTCGTCCTCCATCCAATGCAATTTGAATCGGGTCAATCGGAGCTTCCAGTTAAAAGTTATTGCCGTTTGAATATTTACCTGTTTGTTTGTTTTCTGGGCTGAGAGGTGTCCGGTACTACCGCCCGGGCCTGAAAACGGCCCATTTTAGTTCTGTCTCACTAGGTACCCAGATCCGGTACTACCGGCCGGCCCGGTAGTACCGCCGGATGGGCCGGTAGTACCGTCCGGCCCAGTTATTTTTCCAGAAATATCTACCCAGTTTCTTTTCCAGATCTAGATCTAGATGTTGCTTGTTGACCCCGCGGCGGCCGAGCTGGCCTTGCTGCGGGCGCTCGCTGGGCCCACCCGCTGCTGCTGCCGCTCTGTCGCGCCTGTCCCATTTGCCGGCTGACGCTGCACTGCTGCGCTGCCTTGCCGCAGCGTTGATCGCGCGCGCGCTCCCACCGCTGCCACTCTCTCATTCGCGCGCTCCTGCCCACGTGCATGCGCCCCGCTGAGCGGTGGGCTCGCCGCGCTGCGCGCCTCACTCGCTCACGCGCCGCTCGCTGCCCGCCCAGCTGCTGGCCCCGCTGCTCTCGCATGCGCGCGTGCCTGAGCCTAGGAGCTGCGCTGCTGCTGCTTTGGGCCTAGCTACTGCGCTCATGCATGCATGCAGCCGCTGGCCCCGCTTGCCCCTGCCCGCATGCGTTGCGCGCATTGCTGCCGCTCATCTCCTCACGTGCACTGCTGCTGCTTTGTTTTTTCTGGCGTTTTGTTGTTTGGGTCCGGTAGTACCGGTTAGTACCGTTCCGCCGAGAAAAATCATCCCAACGGCCAGATTTTTGGGGCCTCTATTTAAGGCTTTGCTCGTTTTGAGTTTAGTTTGCTCCTCTCTTATCTATTAGGCTAAACTTTGTCCACACTTGCTCTAAATCTTGAAGCTTGCCTAATCTTTTCCCTCCGATGATTCTTGCCCATATTTGAGTGGAAGAGAGAGGAGATCTAGCTCCACGTTTTGACCTAACCGATTCATCTCTTTGTGAGTGCATCTTTGGGGATCTAGATTTTGGGAGTTTTTATGTCTCTCTTTGATTCCTCCTCTCTTGTTCCCCCAATAGTTTTAGTAGCTTTGTTGGAACTTGAGAGTGAGGGATTTGAGCATCTTTGTGGTGCTCTTGCCATTTGCATTTGTTGCATAGGTTTGAGTTCTCCTCGGAGGATTTGGTTTGAATTGCTCATTGCAGCTTGTCCCTCTTGGGTTCTTGGAACCCTAGACGGTTTTGTAGCCTTGGTGGCATTGTGGCCTTGGTGGCATTTGTTGAGGCCTTTTGTGGCGTTTGTTGGGAGCCTCCAATTAAGTTGTGGAGTTGTGCCCCAACCTTGTGAGAGGTTCCGGTTGCCATCAACAAGTGCACCGATAGTGGAAGCGTGGATCGATCCCGTTGGGGTGAGATTCACCGGAGAATAAGGGAGGCCTTTTGTGGCGTTGGTGGTTTGATACCACCCCCTCTCCAAACGAGACGTACTCCATGTTGGGAGGAACTCGGTAAAATATCGGTGTCCCCGCGTGCCTCGGTTATCTCTATACCCGAGCTCTTTACTTATGCACTTTACATTGTGATAGCCTCTGTGCTTGAAGTAATATATATCTTGCTATCACTTTTTTGCTTGTATTGCTTAGCATAAGTTGTTGGTGCACATAGGTGAACCTTAGTTGTTCTTGGTTGTGCTTAACAAAGTAAACACTAGTTTTATTCCGCCTTTATTGAGCCACTCTAGGAAAAGTTTTAATCGCCTATTCACCCCCCCTCTAGGCGACATCCGTATCCTTTCAATTGGTATCAGAGCCCGATCTCTCATTTTAGGCTTCACCGCCTTGAGAGTAAAGATGTCGGCTAGGGGATTAGTGCACAAGGACACACTCACATTCGATGGCACAAATTATGATGCTTGGAAAATTCGCATGCTTAATTTATTTCATGAAATTCACCCAATTATCGAGGGATATCTATATGTGGGTCTCTCTTATCCTATGGATACCCAAAATGAATCTTTAGAGAAGAAGTTGAACTCTCATATAGATGCTCTAGCTACTAAAATTCTTTTGCATGTTGTGAGCAATGTAGTTCTTTCGTCTATCATGCCTTATTCAAGCGCTCGTGAGATATGGACCAAGCTTCAAGATAAATATAGCAAGTCCAACATTATTAAGGATGATTGTGTTGCTTCCACTTCCGGTCGAGATGAGTTGTCATCGTCTAACACTTCACCAACATGTGATTTTTCACAAGGTAATGATATGGTGAGTCGTGATAGAAATTGCAATATGGATAGTGATATTACTACTTGTAATCCTTCATCCTTATCTAGTTGCAATGATCTATCTTTGGACCTTAACACTTCTAGAACTCAAAACTCCTTGCTTGTGTTAATAGTCCTTGCATATCATGTAGAAATGACTTGAATAAATTTCATGATGATATGCTTATGTTGTCTTGTTGCCATGATAAAAATGCTTCCATTTCCTCTAGTGCTTGTGTTGCTAACCATGTAGAGTAAAATGAAGATTCTATGGTCCAAGACAAGGTCTCGAAGAGAGCTACAAGTGCAATCTCATTATCACCTTCCTCCGGTTCTCACATGTGCCTTATGGCTAAGGGAACAAAGGTAACCTCCTTGAATCCCATTGTATCTCATGACGATGATGAGGTTGAGAATGATAATGATGATTATAGAAGTAAGTATGATATTACCTCTATTAATAAAATGGGAGAGGTTGTCTATAGCGCTCTCTTCAAAAATAAAATTGCTTCCTCCAACTTTCTTGAAATCTTGAATTGTGCCATAGAAGGCAATGATCTTATTGAGGAGCAAGAAAACTTAATTGATGAAAAGTTTGCACTTGAGCGTGAGTATGCTAATGAAGTTGCACAACTAAAGGACTCCCTTGAAGAAGAACAAACCACCAAAGAATATCTTGAGGAGACTTTTACTCTAGAATTATCTAGAGTAAAGGAATACCATGATAGAGAACTTGCGGTGGCTAACTCCTTCAAGATTAAAAATGATGAACTTGAAGTTGCTTATGCTAAACTTGTTGAGGATTTTAAGCACCTCGAAAATGGCTCTCGGGTCGTTAAGAGGGAGCTCATCAAACTCACCGAGTCACATGAGCAACTTAAAGCTTCATATTTAAAAGAGCTTGACAAGTTGCCCTCACCTCTTGCTAATAATAATGATGCTTGTGCTACTAACTCTATTTCTTGTGAAGCATATATTTTGAAGAAGAATGTTGAGCTAAAGGCTCAACTTGCTTTGCTAACTAGCAACTATGGGAAATTAGAAGAAAGTCATGATAAGCTCTCGAGCTCGCATGAGGATCTTCTAGTCTCCCATGGTAGGTTAAAGTTAGCTCATGAGGTCATCGTGTCAAAGGTAACATCTAGTGGGCCTTCATGTGGACATTAGCACTACATCTACTCCAAATGTTATATTGCCATGTGCTAGTCCTTGTAATTCATCCTCTCATAACCATGTTATATCTCGTGATGAATTACAATCCATGCCTTGTTGCTCTAACAATGTAGCACCTACTTCCTCTAGTACTTTTGTTGAAACTAACCATGTAGAGGAAATCAAAGAGCTCAAGGCTCAAGTCACTTCTTTGAAGAATGACTTGAAAAAGGGTCATCAAGGGAAGGTCACACTCAACAAATCTTGAGTGTGCAAAAATCCCCCAATGACAAGAGTGGGCTTGGATTCAACTCCAATGTCAAGAACAAGTCCACTATCAAGTTGAAGCACAAGGACAACAAGAAGAATGGCCAAGATCAATTCAAGAATCCGGCCAACATTGTTTGCTTCAAGTGCAAGGAAGAAGGGCACCATGTCAAACGTTGCCATTAAAGAAGAAGTCCCTTGGCAAGAAGCAACAAGGGAAGGGCCTCAAGCTCTACATCTTGTTAGAGATGGGCCTCCTCCAAAGAAGACTCAAGCTCTTCCTCAAGTTGTTGCTTCATCCAAAAATAAAGATGGCAAGAGTAGAACTTGCTACATTTGCCGTAAGAAAGGGCACATTTCTTCCTCATGCACTATTGGTATCTCCTCATCCCATCCTATCTTGATTGATGATGCTTATTCACTTCGTAAGGATGAGGTTGGCAATGTGTTTGCCAAATTTGTTGGTGCTCAATGTGGTGTCAAGAAAAGAACCATTTGGGTTGCCAAGCCTATTGTGACTAACTTCTTAGGACCCAACTTGGTTGGGGACCAACAAGCCAAAACTTGATCAATAGGTGTGTATTGGAGGGCATTGGAGTTTTGGCTACAATATGAAGAATTGAGGGATCTTCATCAATTATTATTGTCAAGCCAAGCCATTTGGATTATCTTGATTATATTATATTTCCAATGTTCCTCCTTGCGGTAACATATGCTTAAGTCATTTCATTGAAAGTTACTCGCCCCCTTGTGCATGTGTTGGTTTTGTATCTTCCATGATTTTGTACATGTTGTGTTTCCACTTAATTATCTTGAGGTATCAATCATATTTGTGTATGATTAGGTGGCACACCATGTATGTGTGTTTCTTGTATTGGAGCCTTAATTGATTATATTTGATATCTTATTTGGCTCTTGTGAGAGATTAATGGATTATCCCATTTTGGAGGACTGTTATGCTTGGGCATTCCACAATCCTAAAATTGTGTGTACATGAGGAATACCACCTAGTGTTTATATTGGATTATTGTCAAGTCTCTATGTGGTACAAGTCTCATGAGAAATTTAAGTTTATAATGTCCATTAATTATCTCTATTTGTATCCTTTTGCCTCGCGTTGGTTTTATGGTAGTATCACATTATGGGGGAGTCATATGCTTAGTGCATATTACAATCCTAGAAAATGTGAATATTCGAGGTTGTGTCACTTAGAATTGATATTGATAATTATCTAGCGCCTATGTGACACATTTGCTGATACAAGTTCCAAAGTGCTTGAATGTTGTTGTTGATCATATTTTGGATCTTGTATATGAGAGTGTTTCTTGGTATGTGTTTCCTCATATTTAGATATATATATCCTCATGGAAACCATTTGCTTCAAGTTACTCTAATCACTAGTGATTGTGTGACTATTGGAAGCTACCAAGAATCTTGTTCGAAGTATCATGCTTAATTCTTATCTTTTGTTATATGCTTCTTGTTGTATCTATGATCTTGGATATCCATGCTAGCTACCTTGGGAAAATTATTCCCAATATTTCTTGTCCTTGGACAATGAGTACTCAATTTATGGTAGAATTTATTGATCATATTCACTTTGGCCCTTGTTTAATTTTATCCTATCTTTGGCCAAAAAAATGTCTTATGTTGTCTCCCAAGCTTCCTTGCTTCTTTTGGATCTTCTTATTTTATTCATATCCTCTACATCCTACCAATTATATCTCGGTAACAAGTATCTCTTTCTCATGCATATTTATCTTGCTTCCAACCTTTTGTAGGTTGCATCTTGGCATGAATTGTTGTAGTTGTATTTGTGTGGTTCTAGCCTTGGTTTTAAGAGAACTCTCTATTGTAAATGTGTATAAGTTGAGATGAGTGCATTTATTTGGGACTATACAAAATCAGGCATATGATCCACCAATCCCAAATATGTCAATCTATCAATTTTATTGCCCATCCTTTCCTTAACTTCTCTCATATGCAATAGTGAGATTTTGCTAGTTTTAGTGATACTTGTTGCCTTTCTCCATATATTCCAACTTTCTCCTTTTTCCCTTGGTGATAGTTGTAATATATGTAGTGTGTTGGTTTTTGAAGCCCACTAATGTACAATAAGATATATGTGAGCCTTTGGCCATGCTTCGAAGCAAAAATCTTATTAGTATATGTTGTGACTTCATTTTTGCTTCCATGTGCTTTATTGTATATCTTCCTTGTATGTGCTTGTTTCTTTATGGGCATATGTCTTTGTGATGTCATCCACTTAGAGACATATACACATATGAGAAGATAATTTTAGTTGATTTTTAAATCCTTGGAGACCACCTTTCTATTCCTTTTGATTCTTTGGTGGCTTCCAAATTTGATTGCCTATGAGTGCTTGTTCCTCTTGTTTGCATCTTTGGGCACTCATATTTATTCTCTCATGCCTTATATTGTTAAATGAACTTGCATGAGTGAGGATTCCATGATTATGCACCTTGATCCCAAATACAATTATCATAATTGGTGCATTATCTTTGGGGAGCTCATCTAATTCATCTAATAATGCACATTTGTCTTCTTTCTCATTCATTGTGTTTTAAATACTTATGGGGGAGCGAGGATTCCATATTTGTAAAATATGTATTCTAATGCATTTATTTTGAATTAATCTTGGGGAGCTTCTCTATTTGTTATTTAGAGCACTATTTTGCTCATTTCATAATATCTCGTAGTTTCCTTTTGAACTCATTTGTTGTTTTCAATTGATTTGTCGGATCTTGTGATTGCTTGCGTCATTTGTGATGCGTCATTTTATTTTATTCCTTGGCAATCTTCGGGTCCTCGATATAGTCCTACTCCCTCCCAAGTATTCATCATTGGATATGTGCGAAGGCACATCTTTGGAGGAATTATTACTATATTTGCCTTCTAGAACTTGTCACCCATTTGGGCAATCGATGCCAATGGGGAGAAGTTTTAGAGGGTTTAAGGGAAGTTGGTTTATGCATTGAGTTTGTTCTTGTGCATTTGCCTCTCATGCTCTTGGATCTTTGTTGTTGCTTAGCATGTGGCATATATAGAGGAAACTCCACCAATGATAATGATTGGCAATATATGCAATGAAATTCAAGTTCATCACACATACATAGATTGTGGGGGAGTTTGCTCTATATATGATGGTGGTACCAATATCACATACTTTTGTAGTATTCGATATTGGTATTACCATTTTATTCATTAATATTACTTATATAAACCCTCTTAAAGGGATTGTCATCAATTACCAAAATGGGGGAGATTGAAAGAACATGTTGGGCCCCCATGTGTGTTTTGGTAATTAATGACAATCTTTATGGACTAATGTGTGTATTAAGTTATACTTGTATTAATGACAATCTCTTGGAGAATGTGTTGGCTTCAAGGTCGATGAAATGCAAACAATATATGTTGGGCAAGCTCAATATGTGAGGTCGATGATGAGGAATTAAGAAAGACGTTCCATCTTGATAAGGGCAAGATCGTCTACATCGAGCTCAAGTGGAATTCTCAAGGCAAAGGTATAATATTGATAGGTTTTCCCTTTTGCCGGTCTCACGTTGTGTGTGTGAGACCGGGTTTAGGATAGATAACCGTACTATCAAGAGGGACTCTCGTATGAGTAATTAGGTCACATCGTTCGGAGAGATCTCAAACCTTTGCATACTTGCATCATTGTATTTGGTTGTTATTTGGTCTTATCCATGTGAGGATATAGAGCTTCTGGTAATCTCCATAACAAACTCTTGTTCATCAAAATCGGATCTCCCATATATATCTTGTTGCGATTTTGATTTATGCGGCTTTTCGGTTTCTCACCAACTGAGGTATATCAAATTATTCTACTTGATACTTTCTCACTTGGTGATAATCAATATTTCCACATTTTATTGGGAAGCCCTTGTCGTCCTCTATCCAACGCAATTTGAATCCGGTCAATCGGAGCTTCCATTCAAAAGTTATTGTCGTTTGAATATTTGCATGTTTTTTTGTTTTCTGGGCCGAGCGGTAGTACCGCCCGGACGGGCCGGTACTACCGTCCGGGCCTGAAAACGGCCCTTTTTTGTTCTGTCTCGTTAGGTTCCCAGATCCGGTACTACCGGCCGGCCCGGTAGTACCGCCGAATGGACCGGTAGTACCGGCCGGTCCAGTTATTTTCCCAGAAATATCTACCCAGTTTCTTTTCCAGATCTAGATCTAGATGTTGCTCATTGACCCCGCTGCAGCCGAGCTAGCCTCGCTGCGGCGCGCTCGCTAGGCCCGCCCGCTGCTGCTGCCGCTCTGCCGCGCCTGTCCCACTTGCCGGCTGACGCTACACTGCTGCCGTGCTGCCTTGCCGCAGCGTTGACCGCGCGCGCGCTCCCGCCGCTGCCGCTCTCACTCGCGCGCTCCTGCCTGCGCGCAAGCGCCCCGCTGAGCGGTGGGCCCGCTGTGCTGCGCGCCTTACTCTCTCACGCGCCGCTCGCTGCCCGCCCAGCTACTGGCTCCGCTGCTCTCGCATGCGCGCGTGCCTGAGCCTAGCAGCTGCGCTGCTGCTTTGGGCCTAGCTGCTGCGCGCATGCATGCAGCCGCTGGCCCCGCTTGCCCCTGCCCGCATGCGTTGCGTGCACTGCTTCCGCTCATCTCCTCGCGTGCACTGCTGCTGCTTTGTTTTTTCTGGCGTTTTGTTTTTTGGGTCCGGTAGTACCGGACCTAACCGATACTACCGTTCCGTCCAGAAAAATCATCCCAACGGCCAGATTTTTGGGGCTCTATTTAAGGCTTTGCCCGTTTTGAGTTTAGTTTTCTCCTCTCTTATCTATTAGAATAAACTTTATCCACACTTGCTATAGATCTTGAAGCTTGACTAATCTTTTCCCTCCGATGATTCTTGCCCATATTTGAGTGGAAGAGAGAGGAGATCTAGCCCCACGTTTTGACCTAACTGATTCATCTCTTTGTGAGTGCATCTTTGGGGATCTAGATTTTGGGGGATTTTGTGTCTCTCTTTGATTCCTCCTCTCTTGTTCCCCCAATAGCTTTAATAGCTTTGTTGGAACTTGAGAGTGAGGGATTTGAGCATCTTTGTGGTGTTCTTGCCATTTGCATTTGTTGCATAGGTTTGAGTTCTCCTCGGAGGATTTGGTTTAAATTGCTCATTGGAGCTTGTCCCTCTTGGGTTCTTGGAACCCTAGACAGTTTTGTGGCCTTGGTGGCATTGTGGCCTTGGTGGCATTTGTTGAGGCCTTTTGTGGCGTTTGTTGGGAGCCTCCAATTAAGTTGTGGAGTTGTGCCCCAACCTTGTGAGAGGTTCCGGTTGCCACCGACAAGTGCACCGATAGTGGAAGCGTGGATCGATCCCGTTGGGGTGAGATTCACCGGAGAATAAGGGAGGCCTTTTGTGGCTTTGGTGGTTTGATACCACCCCCTCTCCAAACGAGACGTACTCCATGTTGGGAGAAACTCAGTAAAATATCGGTGTCCCCGCGTGCCTCGGTTATCTCTATACCCGATCTCTTTACTTATGCACTTTACATTGTGATAGCCTTCGTGCTTGAAGTAATATATATCTTGCTATCACTTTGTTGCTTGTATTGCTTAGCATAAGTTGTTGGTGCACATAGGTGAACCTTAGTTGTTCTAGGTTGTTCTTAACAAAGTAAACACTAGTTTTATTCCGCCTTTGTTGAGCCACTCTAGGAAAAAATTTAATCCCCTATTCACCCCCCTCTGGGCGACATCCGTATCCTTTAACATGACCAATTGTCATCTTGTGTACTGTACAGGTGGACAATCTTCACAAGCTAGCCTCAGCTCAGACCTTAGCCGTGAGGGAACCCATACTAAGGTACATAAGTTTCCAGTCAAGCCCTATCCAATTTTTGGGTATTGTGGTTGTACGGTAAAATTGGAATGGTATCGCATCCAGACAACCATCAGTTTTATCAAGGGCTAAGGCTCATGCCTCAACATTTTCATCATCAAAATCATCTGGTGTTCGAGAACACATGTCAAAACATTTCAGTAGAATGACCCATCATTCTAATGTTTTCATAACCAGTTTCACCAAGTATTCCCATCTACAGTTGATCAAGTTTTATGCTTAGCACTAGCATCTACAAGTGGGGGTAAGTGCTAATGAGGGGTGGTAAACAAGTGGAGATTAATTAAGTTCAATCTCATGCCTTAGGATGACATCAATATTATCTACTTAGGCCAAATTTAATGCTCTTTATGCAACCTTCAATTATCTTTCTAGAATCTACAAGTCACTTAAGTAAACTCTAAGAAAAGCTTTGATAAAGAAATAAAGTATAATGCTTGTAAGTAAAACTAGGATGGTTTATCAAGTGGTGTAAGCTTGCAAGTAAAACTTGCATGGTTTGGCTTGCTAAGATAGTGGTATAAATTTGTTAGGTTGCAAGTGTTAGCTTCCCTTGTGCAGAGCAGTGGTTGAAGTTCTCCTCGACTTCTTCCTCGTAGTATCCTCCTTCCTCCTCGTATCCTTGGTTGGTACTAGCGTCTATAAATAAATATGAGGTACACAATCACCAAACAATACTTAACTACTTTCAATCATCACACATAGGTGTACTATAGATGATCTAGCATCATCACCTATCATTACAACATTAAAGCATTTGTCTTAGTTATTTTAATTTGGGAAAAGTAATTTCTACTCATTAAAAACTACTTAAGATTTAATATTCTCCAACTCAAACATGGGATCATGTTGAAACATGTCATCACCACATATTTCAGTACATGGGAATGTGATTTAAAGTGCTGTCACAATTTAATAGGGTTTAACCATTTTATTTTAAATAAATAAAGTGACTAGAAATGCCCGTGTGGCATTCTTTTGTTATTTGAACATTATTTATGTAAGTAAACCCATATGTTTTTATATATTCTGAAAGGTATGATCAAATGTGATTTTTGAGAGTTGGAATCAACTCAAAAGCTCTTATGGTTGAATTTTGAAAAGTGTTTGAATGCAGAAAATCTTCCGACTTGTTATTTTTACCAAGGTTGATCTACAGATTCAAATGATTTGAATCCAACGGTCTTGGATTAAGAATTTCAGTACCTTTCTAACAAAATTGGTTTCATGCATTTTGGTTCACTGAATCGAGCTGGGTTGAATTTTGAATCTATATACAGAACTGTGTTTGAAATAAATGGAAAAATATAAATTCAAACGGTTGGGTTGCACGGGAGAGGTTAATGGGCCGGCCCAGTGTCACTCTGCAGCGCGGGGTTCAGCTGACAGGGGGTCAACCAGTCAGTGGCTCATAACACGCGAAGCGGTACAGGGCTATGTGGGTCGTTGGATTAGAAGGGAGATTGACGGCTAGGGATCGTCGTCGACGACGAACCTATCACCGGCGAGCTCGAACCCTAGCGGCTCAGTGGGGTGCATAGGGGCATACCAGGGCTCCAGCGATGATGGCGAGGCGGGCAAACGAACGAGTGGTCGATGGAGAGCTCAACGACGGTCGAGGCAGCTCCGGGGGTGGTCGCAATAAGCAGCCCCCTTCTCCTCCAGAGGCGGCCTGCTCCGGTGCAATTCCGGCGAGCTGCTGCTCCTTGTGCTCCGGCTAGAGGGTGGAACGATCAGTGAGGTGAGGGGAGTGGAATGGTGTGCCTCAAACGGCTGGGGGTGGCCTCCTTTTATAGGCTCGACGGCGAGGAGGCGATGGTGGCGACATGGCTACGGGATGCTAGCGGCATGGCTGAGGGTGGCGATCGATGCGCGGTCTCCTCGCGATGCTCTAGAACTTAAATGCGGGCTTAGGGGCGGTGGTACACGGTCGGGCGAGGCTGGCGCTCTGAGCTGCAGAGGTGGCGTCTTCGACGGCGAGCGGTGGCTGTGAGGCATTGGGCGGCGAACGGGGATGTCTGGCATGTTCCTTGGGTCATGGCAAAGCTGTGGGCACGGGCTGCGCTCGAGGGGCGGCGTGTGCGCGCGTGCTGGGTGCGGCTCTCTGGGGCGTGCTCGGCATGTCGCAGTGGCACTGGGCGCGGGGCGTGCTCGGTGGTCAACGGCTTGCCTTGGATCGGGGAGGGGACAGTGGGTGGCGGTGAAGTGCTGGCTAGCTCCCAGACATGGCGAGAGAGGGGAAGGTGGTCTGTTGCGGCGGCGACCAAGTTGGTCGGCGAGGTGGCTCGGCTTGTTCAACATTGATGACAATGGCTAGTTTACAGTGAGGCTAAAGGTTTCCAACTAAGCTAGACGATCTACTAGATGGTTGCTATGAGCTAGAGAGGGAACAAGTTAGGCTAAAACATTATTAAAAAAAGTGAATTTGATTTGGTTTAAATTTGCCTGCCAAGTGTTTGATGAAATGGCCGCAAGAAACTTATTTTTGAATTTTGAAAAGATTTTTGGTGGGTGTGCTAGGCATGTGCTGGAGACTCTATGAGTGCTTGGGTTTTGAAAATTGAGCTTGTTTGAGTGGTTTTTGAAATAGTGGGATGTTCCCATATGAGGTAGATTCAATTTTAAACTGTCATTTAAACCTAGCATTTGAATATTTTTGGAAGATTACAAAGTGGGCCTTGGTACCTCATTATGAGTACTAACAAGGGGTGCAAAGATCCACAAATGTTTCTGTTAATTTTTGAGTGCTTGGAATAGCCAAAGTAGGCATGAGAGTTAATTTGGCCAAAGTGACCATTCACTTCATTTGTTCATTTTGAGTTGTTTGTCTTTGGGAAAAGTTTGGGAATGATTTAGATGATGTTTATTTCACCTAAGAATCATTTTACAAGCAAAGAAACACAGAACCATGGCAATTCAAAAGAATCCTAATTTTAAATACACATACATATGAATGCTCTCATATTTTTAAATAGGAAAGTTTTTGTTAACCCTAACTTTGATGATTAGCATTTGATGATCCATGTTTAATATTTTGGGATGTTACAAACCTTCCCCCCTTAAACAAAATCTCGTCCCGAGATTTGAAAAAGGACGAAAAAATTACCTAGGATTTGAAGATATCTGGTAACTCCGTCCTGATGTGATCTTCGTGCTCCCAGGTAGCTTCCTCTTCCGTATGGTTGCTCCACTGAATCTTGAGAAACTTGATGCTTCGGGTTCTGGTAGTTCTGAAAGCTTCTTCCAAAATACGGATGGGTACTTCGAGATAGGTCAGGTCATCGTCGATCTCTATGATCCGGTGATCAATGTTCTTGAACACTAAAGTCTTCTCCGGAACTTCGAGGCACTTGCGAAGTAATGAGATATGGAACACATTGTGCACGGCTGACATCTCTTCTGGCAATTCCAATTGATGCGACACTTCTCCTCGACGGTTCAGAATCTTGAAGGGGCTGATATATTTGGGGGCTAACTTTCCCTTCAGTTGGAAACGCTGCATTCCCTTTAATGGCGACACTTTTAGATACACGAAATCTCCGATATTGAAAGCGAGGTCTCGACGTCTCTTGTCGGCGTAACTCTTCTGTCTTGACTGGGCTGTCTTGAGGTGCTCACGAATCTTGTGAACTTTCTCTTCTGCTTCTCGTAAGATGTCGGGTCCGAAAATCTGACTCTCTCCTACTTCCGACCAGTTCAAAGGGGTGCGACATTTCCTTCCATACATGAATTCAAATGGGGCCATTTGCAAACTATCTTGATAATTGTTGTTTTATGAAAATTCTATGAATGGCAGACAGTCTTCCCATTTAGATCCATACTCTAACACACATGCTCTCAACATGTCTTTGAGTATTTGATTTACTCGCTCCGTTTGTCCGTCGGTCTGAGGGTGATAATCTATGCTGAAATCTAGTTGGGTTCCTAAAAATTCTTGGACCTTCTTCTAGAATCTTGAGGTAAACTGAGTTCCTCGATCTGATACGATGTTCTTGGGGACTCTGTGCAAACTGAAGATTCTAGCGATGTATAACTCTGCTAGCTTCGAACTCTGATATGTGGTCTTGACTGGTAAGAAATGGGCAACTTTGGACAATCTTTCCACTATGACCCAGATAGAGTCATTCCCCTACTAGAAGTAGGCAATCCGGTGATAAAATCCATTCCAACGGAATACCATTTCCATTCCGGAATCTATAGAGGTTGCAACACTCCTGCGGGTCTTTGATGTCCCGCCTTGACTCTTTGACATATATCACACTTGGCGATATAGCTTCCGATTTCTCTCTTCATCTTATGCCACCAAAATTGTTCCTTCAAATCCTGATACATCTTCGTTCCTCCGGGGTGGATAGAATAAAGAGTATCATGAGCTTCCTTCAGAATAACTTCTTTTAACTCTGAATCTGCTGGTACAAAAAGACGTCCTTTGTACCACATAACTCCTTCTTTGTCTTTCGTAAATCCGGGTACTTTGCCTGTACCAATACGACGCTTGATTCCATCGATGCTAGCATTTCCTTTCTGCGCCTCCTTGATCTGGCTGATCAAAGTGGGTTGAAGTTCCATGCTAGCCAAAAATCCTTCACTCACTAATTCCATTCGGAAATCTTCCATCTCCTTGTGCAAACTACTAAGGGCATCTGCTACCACATTGGCTTTACCGGGGTGATATTGAATGTCCAGGTCGTAATCCTTGATTAGCTCAATCCATCTTCTCTGTCTCATATTTAGCTCCTTCTGAGTGAATATATACTTCAGGCTCTTGTGATTCGAATAAATCTCACAACGGTTTCCTGTAACACCCCAGCATTGATTAACCTTAGATTAGGTTTTGTTTGTGCATCATGAGCATCATCCTCTAAAATGCAACCAAGAAAATAAAATGCAAACCCTAGTTTCCCTCTCTCCCTCTATTTGAAAAGCATTCAAAAGGGTTTTGAATATGTTAAAAGTTCCAAAAATTGTGGAGCCAAAATGGATTACAAGGGCTCATAAATATTTTACATATTTTATAAAAGTCTCTTATGCTTTAAAAGTAACCAAAACAGATTTGGAATTCAAATTGCAAAGAGAGAAATCAAAACAGAAATTGAAAAAGGTTTGACAGGAAAAAATGTATCTAGAGTACCCCCAGGCTGGCCCAGATCTTCTTCCTCTCTCCCTCCAACCTTCCCTGCAGCCCAGCAGTAGCCCAACTAAGGCCCAGGATCGGTACCCCTTCGTCATTATGTCGCTTTCGTTCCCGACGCCGAGTAACTCGTTGTAGCGCCGCTGTCCGTCGATCCGCGCCGCTTCCTCGCTGCCGTCCATCGCCTCCTAGGGAAGGATAAGATCATCGCCTCGACGCCCTGCCGTCCTCATCCGCTTTCCCCTCTTCCCCGAGACCTCTCTCTTCCTCTCTGGCTATAGGAACCGAACCCTAGGTGCTCGAGCTCCGATGATTCCCGCTATTCCGTGCCGCCCCACGCCACCTCGTGGTGCCTGGAAGCTCCGCCGTGGTCCCCTACCTCGACCCGTAGAAGGAATCGAGCTTGCCTGCCATAAATCGAGCTCACTATCTTCATCCCCTCCGGCGCCGGCCACCGTCTCCGTCGCCGATTATGGCCGTGTCCGAGCTCGCCCGACCTCCCCGACCCCGCAATCGCTTCTAGGTGAGCTCGCGGTCCTCGTGGACCCTATCTCTCGCCCCCTCTCGCTCTGGTTCCTCCTCCCCGTCGACCACATGCCACTACCGCTGCTCACCGTCGTCATGCTCCCCTCTTCGGTGACCCTTTCGAGGCGGCGCTGCTACTCTTTGGCTCGCCTCAACCTCCTCTCTCTAACGCGTGCACGCACACACCCTAGCTTGCCCTCTTCCATCGTTCCCCTCCGTGTCTGACGTGGTTTCTGGTGAGCCGACGTGGCGCCACCATGGCGTCCATGTATCGCTGACGTGGGCACTGATCAAGCCCGCCAGCATGGCTAGTTGACCTAGCACTGGGGCCCAATCGTCAGTGTCTGTGGGTAGACTCAACCTAGTGAAAAAAATATACCCACCTTGTGCTGACGTCAGCCTGACACAGTAATTCCTTTTAATAATTTCAAGAATTGTTTTAAATATTGTAAATTCAATAACTTTTAATCTATAAGTCAGAAAAATATGAATAATATATCAAAATGTTCAGAAAAATGAAACCCAGCTATATAAGCTATGATAATGCATTGTTAATCAAATTTCATGACAAGTTTAATTAGAAGAACAAATGCACCCCTCTCATATGTTCCGAATTTTCCCGAATTAGGGTTTTCACCCCTCAGAACCCCGTTTAAATTGCCGAGCATGTCTTAGGGTTACATTTCAAAGCAAATTAACTTGTCATATCATCATTCTTGTTTGAGCATTGCATCGATGCCATGTGTTGATTGTTTCCCCTTTATTTCCGGTGTTTCGTTCTTAGCGGTAGAATACGATATCGAGATCAAGATCGAAGACCGAGGACAACACTATCGAAGATCGAAGATCGACGAACAATACTTGACCAACTGTAACCAAGTCAAGTACAAGGATTCCGAAGATCTGCTTATCGGTTATCAACTGGCAAAGTCAAGCATAGCCCCACCATGATATAATCCTATGATTTCGAAAGCATTTCAATTCTTTCCATGATGCATACGATTCTAATGTAGTATTTTATCGATAGATTGAGTATCCTATTTGTTGCATACTCCCTTTGAACTTATATTACCTGATCCACTGCTCCTAGCATAACTAGGTTTGGCGTGTGTGCACTGCTAGAGCTTATATATGTGTCTGCTTAGCCATGCATAGCTGTCAGTTCTGGTCCATCCAGATGATGTATCAGATGTAGAGAATCTAGTATGACAGGAGAACGTGATGAGATGATATCAGAGGTGATATGAGTTAAACATTCTAAGGCTTGTATGGGAGGCCACGGTGGGATGTAGTTTTTCCAATCTCATTCTTGCCACTACTAGGACCCGATGTTCTTGCCTCTTGAACCAAGACGAGCGTACAACCACACGGGGCCTGGAAAACCCCAAGAGTGACTAACTTGCCTAGTAGATTCCATGAGTCACATAGTTTGGGCGTTCCATTCGACATATGCATAGAAAATCTTTTGAAAGATTTGCCGGGTGAAGTTGGTGCATTCATAACAGGTAGGTAAGCGTGGACCGGGTTGCTTGGGGTCGATGGAGCCCTTGTTAACCAACCTCACCTCACATATTTAAGTACCGGCTTCGGGATTTGACCCGTTACGGCGGAACCATACTTATTGCGTGACTCATGGTCTCGGCGAAAGCAAGGTAAAGGTCGTGTCTAACTACCCTCTATCGGCCCTCCAAGGAAGAGGGCTAATCTTAAGTGGCATTAAGAGAAGGTTAGTACATGTGGGTAAAGTTGTACACCCCTACAGGGTAATAATCTTTCGGAAAGCCGTGTCCACGTTTATGGACGACTTGGGAACAGACGTGATGATCATAGAGAACTTGAACTTAATCGTAAAACTTGATAGATCCATGTGTGCTTAAGGATGCTTCCTCATGGGTATGAGGGGGTGATCCAAGTTCAGATAATGATGATTCGGTGGATATAAAAAGATGATGATCAATATTTCGGAGATGTCGCTCTCTTACCCCTTTTAAAATACTCTGACTAGACGAGCTTCTTCTCCCTCTTGTTTTATAAACAAAAGTGGCTTTATGCATAGCAACCCCACCAGCCATAAGTCTTATGGAGTACACCCTGTACTCACCCTTGCTTTGTTGATACTTTTGGCAGAGCAAGTGTTCCCTGAAGACGAGTTCCGTACTACATCGACATCGACGAGTAGCTTGGGGTTCCCGGCCGGCAGCCTGGAATCTATGGGCTGGGACGTCATCGTTATGCTTTAGGCCTCTTAGGCCATTTGTTAAGTTTGCTATACTTAATAGCATAATTTTCCTTCCATTGTTTGATGTTTGTGGGCAGTGACCTCTGCTTGTAATAATTTGGTTCTCTGCTCAATTATGAGCTTGCTGTAATACATTTTGTGTCGTAGGGTCACTATTGTGTTACCAACTCTTCACTGGATATTCTCGAGCTCAAGGTTAAGCTTATGTCAGACGGAGGTCTGGGATTTGTTTAGCCCTGATCCCGGGGTTGTCACATTTCCCATCAGGTAATGCCTCCATGTCTTCAGGGCTAGAACTACGGCTGCGAGCTCAAGGTCATGGGTTGGGTAGTTTTGTTCATGATGTTTCAGTTGTGGAGATAGATAGGATATAGCTTTTCCTTCCTACATTAGCACACATCCGAGACCGATCTTGGATGCGTCACAATACACGTCAAAGGGCTTCGTGATATCCGGCATGATTAAGATTGGGGCTGAAATCAATCTTCTCTTGAGTTCTTGAAAAATCACTTCACATTTGTCCGTCCATTCAAACTTCTTGTCCTTCTTTAGCAATTGGGTCATGGGTATGGCGATACCCGAGAATCCTTCAACGAACTTCCGGTAGTATCCCGCTAATCCGAGAAATGCACGAACTTGGGTTTGAGTGGTTGGGGCTTGCCAATCTTCGACATCTTTCACCTTTACAGGTCAACGGCAATTCCTCCGGCTGATACGATATGTCCGAGGAATCCTACCTCCTGTAACCAGAATTCACATTTGCTAAACTTGGCACAACTTATGCTCTCTAAGGGTTCCAAGAATGGTCCTTAGGTGTAGCTCATGTTCTTCTTCTGATTTGGAATAAATCAGAATTTCATCAATGAAAACAATGACAAACTTATCCAGGAAGTCCATAAAAATCTTATTCATGAGATTCATGAAATAAGCGGGGGCATTGGTTAATCCAAAAGACATGACAGTATACTCGTATAATACATATATGGTGGTAAAGGCAGTCTTTGGAATATCCTCTGCGCGAATCTTGAGTTGATGATAGCCAGTTCTAAGATCAATCTTAGAAAACACTTTGGCACCAGTCAACTGATCAAACAAACCTTCTATCTTGGGAAATGGCTATTTATTTTTGATAGTGACATCATTCAACTTCCGGTAATCCGTACACAAACGGTTACCTCCATCCTTCTTATCCACAAACAAGACAGGTGATCTCCATGGTGATGCACTTGGTTGAATCAATCCAATTTACAGCATGGCATCCAGTTGCTTCTTCAGTTCTGCTAGTTCAGACGGGTTCATACTATATGGTCTCTGGGCTATGGGTCCTGTTCCAGGGATTAGTTCAATAATAAATTCGATATCCCGATCTGGGGGCATACCGGGCAAAACATCTGGAAATACATCGGGGTATTCACAGACTATCCGTACTTGGTCAATGGTAGGTTGGGCTATACTCTTGTTGCACTTGAATTGACGAGGTAAGGTTTCAAATACATGCTCGACTGATATTTCGGTTGTACTGGTCATGGTTATGGCTTTCTTGGCACAGTCAATTAATCCTTTATGTTTGGACATCCAATCTATTCCTAGTACTACTTCCAAACCTTTAGTTTTTAGTACTATCATATTAGCATAAAAATCTATGGCATGGATTCAGATAGGGATGGCTTTGCAAATTTGCCTAGCTTTGGTGGTTGAACCGGGGATTTGAACAATCATAACATGCTTCAGTTTGGTTGGTTGAATCTTACTAGTGCATGCAAATTATTCGGTGACAAATGAGTGTGATGCACCAGAATCAAACAACACTCTAGCAAGTATTGAATTAACAAAAAACATACCCAGCACGACATCTGGCGCTTCCTGGGCTTCTTCAGCATGCATGAGAAAAAGACGGTTGTTGCGGTTGAGCGAGTTCCCTAGGGGAAACCTTCTTCCGGGCTGAACACGACGCTGCTACTGAGCTGGGGCATTTGCATTGGGGGCTGCGGCATTCTTCTTGGGGCACTCATTGGAGTACCGACTCTTATTTCCACAGTCATAACAGGTCACTTGCGACTTGTCCTTTGCTGCAACAGGTACAGCATTGCTTCTAGTCCTCGGGTCAGTGTTGGTGTTGGCGGTATCATTGTTGTTGTTGAACTTAGGTGGTGAACGGTTGAAATTGCCAGAGTTTCCGGGGTTGTTGTGATTTCCTCCGAGCCTTGGCTTTCCACGGTTGGGATAGGTCGGACGGTTCATCGGGGGTTTGTTGGTTCTCGGGGCAAATCCTGGAGATGGGTTGGGGCGATACTTTGGTGTATGATGGGTTCCTGGCTGATGCATCATGCGGCGCTTGCGGTTCTCATTGGCTTGGTTGATCTTTCCTTCCATCTGGATGGCAGAGTCGACGAGGGCTTCAATATCAGCAAAGGGGATATTAACCAACACCGTCTGCATCTCATCGTGCATACCATTCAAGAATCTTTCTTTCTTCTTGGCTTTAGTGTCGATCTCATCCGGGGCATACCTAGCTAATGAAAAGAATTTGTCACGGTATTCCACTACAGTCATCCTTCCTTGCTCCAGTTCTCTGAATTCATATCTCATCCTCTTGATCAAACCCGGTGGCACATGGGTTCTGCTAAACTTGACCTTGAATTTGTCCCAGGTCATCATGTGTCATCCGGTCATTGCACGAACGCTGTTCCACCATTCTCTTGCATCTCCAGCTAGATAGTGGGTGGCGAACAGAACTTTCTCGTTAGCTTCCACTCTAGCGACTTCCAGGTTGTTTTCCATGGTTTCCAGCCAACCATCTGCATCTAGGGGCTCTTCCGACTTAGTGAAAACAGGTGGGTTGGTGTTCTGGAAATTTTTGAGCTTAGATCCATGGTTGTCCTAATTTCCTTGGCCTTGATTGTTGTTGGACACAGCTATGTATTGAAGGGTGGCTAAGTTGGCTTGACGTTCTGCTCTTTTAGCTTCGCGGTCAGAAACCAACATTTGCTGGATCTGCAACATCGGGTCCGGGGATGAACCACTTCCTCCATGAGGCATCTGAAGATTGAGATAGATCATGAGAAAAGAGGGAAATTTCTAAGGTTCAGGGACTTTGAAAAGTTTTTTAAAGTTTGACTCAGATTTTCTAGCAACTTGTTTTTCATTCATTCCTTCATAGCACACGATACAACACACACCACAACAAAGGAAAACAGATGGTTTTAAGAACCATTCTGGAAACTACGATACAGTGGGACCGAATAGAGATCACTAACGCTAGTGCTCAAGTGCTACTACTCCTTGGAGTCGGTGTACTCATCGTCATCATCGTCATCGATGAAGGCGAAATCCTCCTCATCTGTGAAGAAGTCCATGGCCTGATCTTCCAGAAAGTCATCATCATCGCTGAGATAGGAGTAGGGGTCTCCACGAAGATCTTATCCGGCATTCTCCCTTTCCTCCAACTGCATGTCTCTCTCATGGATGGTCTCCTCCAAATCCGTGATCCGGTGGTGAAGACGGGCAATGATGCGCTCCTTCTTGTCGATCTGACAACGACGAGACTTGCGATCCTTCACTAGAATGGCGATGGTCTGATCCTTCGTCTTGGTGATGGCGAACTTGTGGTTGGAGTAGTCACGGGCATTGTCTAGTTCCTGCTAACGATCATACATCATGAAGCTAAGGTGGTCCAACTGAGTCTTCAGCTCGTGGTGATATGGGGCCTCCATTGGCTGTCCCATAGCATCACGCCTTGGAGAGAACTCAAAGCGGGTACCCTTGATCTGATTGATACTTTGCCCACACAGACGGGCAAGAGCTTCCTGCATGGCCCTGGCAAGTCCATCGAGCCAGTTGTTCTCTCTTAAGGTGAACTAAATTCCCTCTGCAGTGGGAGGTTCAATCTTTCCTCGGAGACTTGCAACAACTAGCCACTGCAGATCTTCTCCTTCCTGATCATTGAGCCGAGCTCTGAAGAAATCGGGGTGCGGACGCTCTAGAAGTCCTGAAAGCTGGTCCAAGTCACGCTCAAAGATGAGGTATCCTCCATTCCCCAACTGATAAAACTTGCTGTACTTCACATCCATCTATAAGAATATAGGATGAGTAAGTTAGTAGAGTGATCAAGTGTGTCAAATTTTATGTATTTTTCAAGAGTTTTTGAGGAACATGAATTTGCATGAAAGAATCCAAGTGATAAAAATGAGAATAAGTTTTTGTAAATACTCACTTCCTTTGGTTTTGAAACTAAGTTTTTGATTCAACGTCCATTCTAACTAGGGTCTCCTATGGTCAGGATGGCTCTGATACCAACCTGTCAACACCCGGATTTTTAATCCCAGATGCATGTTATGCCATACATCGCAATCCCAGGATTACCATTTTTGCGAGACATAATAGATTTGGATATCACAGTACATCATCCATTACAAACCATACATAAGGTCTTACACAAATAAGGATCTCATGATCCAGTTCTTAATACAACTCAAGCAGCGGACTAACGTAATAATAAAGATAGCGTAGGCGAAGCTCCATCTTCGGGGTCACATGCAATGCTGACAATGGGAGATGATCCTAGTTGTCGTAACATTCCTGCGGTCCATCATCCTGATACTCCTCTTCATATTCTGGCCACGGGAATAGCCAGGGACAAAGCCATGAGTACTCTTTAAGTACTCGCAAACTAATACTAACAAGTTAAGGGGTTTTTTGTAGTAGGACACTAAGCTCTAGGGTTGTTTTGCAAAAATCCAGATTTACCTCTACTAAGTTCAGAAGCAAAGAAAACTAGTTGAAAGTTTTATAACACCTAAGTGGGAACTTTAATTTCATGTCACAACTCTGTTGTGGTCAAGTCAAAGTCTCAATTCATTTCATAAGTCATTTTGAAAACATCTGACGGGGGAACAGTATGGCCACTCCAACTGTCCATAATCGCGGACGCGGCTATTCGAATAGTTTGACACTCTGCAGAGATTGTACACTTTCACCACAACATTTGATACATCCGTCAGGAACAAATCCTGAATTCACCATACTTAGTATGCGGATAATCAATCCTAACCTTTCAATTACACGCCCTAGTATAGGCACCTCTCCTATGAGTTTGGCCTCCCAACCATGACCAACTTTCATCTTGGGTACTGCACAGGTGGACAATCTTCACAGGTAGCCTCAGCTCAGACCTTAGCCATGAGGGAACCCATAATAATGTATATAAGTTTCCAGTCAAGCCATACCCAATTTTCGGGTATTATGGTTGTACAGTAAAATTGGAATGGTATCGCATCCAGACAACCATCAGTTTTATCAAGGGCTAAGGCTCATGCCTCAACATTTTCATCATCAAAATCATCTGGTGTTCGAGAACACATGTCAAAACATTTCAGTAGAATGACCCATCATTCTAATGTTTTCATAACCAGTTTCACCAAGTATTCCCATCTACAGTTGATCAAGTTTTATGCTTAGCACTAGCATCTACAAGTGGGGGTAAGTGCTAATGAGGGGTGGTAAACAAGTGGAGATTAATTAAGTTCAATCTCATGCCTTAGGATGACATCAAGATTATCTACTTAGGCCAAATTTAATGCTCTTTATGCAACCTTCAATTATCTTTCTAGAATCTACAAGTCACTTAAGTAAACTCTAAGAAAAGCTTTGATAAAGAAATAAAGTATGATGCTTGTAAGTAAAACTAGGATGGTTTATCAAGTGGTATAAGCTTGATAGTAAAACTTGCATGGTTTGGCTTGCTAAGATAGTGGTATAAACTTGCTAGGTTGCAAGTGTTAGCTTGCCTTGTGCAGAGCAGTGGTTGAAGTTCTCCTCGGCTTCTTCCTCGTAGTATCCTCCTTCCTCCTCGTATCCTTGGTTGGTACTAGCGTCTATAAATAAATACGAGGTACACAATCACCAAACAATACTTAACTACTTTCAATCATCACACATAGGTGTACTATAGATGATCTAGCATCATCACCTATCATTACAACATTAAAGCATTTGTCTTAGTTATTTTAATTTGGGAAAAGTAATTTCTACTCATTGAAAAACTACTTAAGATTTAATATTCTCCAACTCAAACATGGGATCATGTTGACACATGTCATCACCACATATTTCCGTACATGAGAATGTGATTTAAAGTGGTGTCACAATTTAATAGGGTTTAACCTTTTTATTTTAAATAAATAAAGTGACTAGAAATGCCTATGTGGCATTCTTTTGTTATTTGAAAATTATTTCTGTAAGTAAACCCATATGTTTTTATATATTCTTGAGAGTTGGAATCAACTCAAAAGCTCTTATGGTTGAATTTTGAAAAATGTTTGAATGTAGAAAATATTGTGACTTGTTATTTTTACCAAGGTTGATCTACAGATCCAAATGATTTGAATCCAACGGGCTTGGATTAAGCATTTCAGTACCTTTCTAACAAAATTGGTTTCATGCATTTTGGTTCACTGAATCGAGTTGTGTTGAATTTTGAATCTATGTACAGAACTGTGTTTGAAATAAATGGAAAAAATCTAAATTCAAACGGTTGGGTTGCATGGGAGAGGTTAATGGGCCGGCCCAGTGTCACTCCGCAGCGCGGGGCTCAGCTGACAGGGGGTCTACCAGTCAGCGGCTCATAACGCGCGAAGCGGTACGAGGCTATGTGGGTCGTTGGATTAGAAGGGAGATCGACGGCTGGGGATCGTCGTTGACGACGAACCTGTCACCGGCGAGCTCGAACCCTAGCGGCACAGTGGGGTTGCATAGGGGGCATACCAGGGCTCCAGCGATAACGGCGAGGCGGGGAAACGAACGAGTGGTCGACGGCGAGCTCAGGGACGGTCGAGGCGGCTCCGGGGGTGGTCGCAATCAGCGGCCCCCTTCTCCTCTAGAGGTGGCCTGCTCCGGTGCAATTCCGGCGAGCTACTGCTCCTCGTGCTCCAGCTAGAGGGTGGAATGGTGTGCTTCAAATGGCTGGGGGTGGCCTCTTTTATAGGCTTGACGGCAAGACCGAGAGGGATGGGCAGGCGACATGGTTATGAGCTGCTAGCGGCATGGCTGAGGGTGGCGATCGACGCTCGGTCTCCTGGCGATGCTCTAGAACTTAAATACGGGATTAGGGGCGGTGGTAAATGGTCGGGCGAGGCTAGCGCTCTGAGCGGCAGAGGCGGCGTCTTCGACAGTGAGCGGTGGCTGTGAGGCATTGGGCGGCGAATGGGGATGTCTGGCGTGTTCCTTGGGTCATGGCGAAGCTGTGGGCATGGGCTGCGGTCGAGGGGCGGCGTGTGCGCGTGTGCCGGGTGCGGCACTCTGGGGCGTGCTCGACATGTCGCAGTGGCACTGGGCGCAGGGCGTGCTCGGTAGTCCACGGCTTGCCTTGGCTCGGGGAGGGTACAGTGGGTGGCGGTGAAGTGCTGGCTAGCTCCCAGACATGGCGAGAGAGGGGGAGGTGGTCTGTTGCGGCGGCGGCCAAGTTGGCCGGCGAGGTGGCTTGGCTTGTTCAACATTGATGACAATGGCCAGTTTACAGTGAGGCTAAAGGTTTCCAACTAAGCTAGTTGATCTACTAGATGGTTGCTGTGAGCTAGAGAGGGAACAAGTTAGGCCAAAACACTATTAAAAACTGTGAATTTGATTTGGTTTAAATTTGCCTCCCAAGTGTTTGATGAAATGGCCGCAAGAAACTTCTTTTTGAATTTTGAAAAGATTTTTGGTGGTTGTGCTAGGCATGTTTTGGAGACTCGTGGGTGCTTGGGTTTTGAAAATTGAGATTGTTTGAGTGGTTTTTGAAATAGTGGGATCTTCCCATATGAGATTGTTTGAGTGGTTTTTGAAAATTGAGATTGTTTGAGTGGTTTTTGAAATAGTGGGTTTTGAAAATTGAGATTGTTTGAGTTGTTTGAGTGGTTTTTGAAATAGTGGGATCTTCCCATATGATGATGTTTATTTCACCTAAGAATCATTTTACAAGCAAAGAAACATAGAACCATGGCAATTCAAAAGAATCCTAATTTTTAATACTCATACATATGAATGCTCTCATATTTTTAGATAGGAAAGTTTTTGTTAACCCTAACTTTGATGATTAGCATTTGATGATCCATGTTTAATATTTTGGGATGTTACACCCTAGCTATTCCCATGGCCAGACTATGAAGAGGACTATCAGGAGGACGGACAGCAGGAAGGTTACGACAACTAGGATCATCTCCCATCGTCAGCATTGCCTGTGACCATGAAGATGGAGATTCGCCCATGCTATCGTTATTATTACGTTATTCCGCTGCTATGATTGTATTAAGACTGGATCATGAGATCCTTTATTTGTTCTAATACCTTATGCATCGTTTGTAATGGATGAGGTACTATGATATCGAATCTGTTATGTCTCGCAAAAATGGTAATCCTGGGATTGCGATGTATGGCATAACAGGCATCTGGGATTAAAAATCCGGGTGTTGACATTCACTACAAGGAATGTGTTACTCTATGACCTTCTCATAGTGACCGTGGACAAAATCGTCATAGAGTTATGACGATTTTGCACCAGATGGTCGTAAGCCGTTCGGGAGGTTCAAAACCTTAAAAAATCATGACGATTTTGCACACGAACGTTATATTTTCATTAGCTCAAATTGTCATAACCTGACGGATGTACCTTACGACATTATTTGTACCTTATTACGACGATTTAAAATCGTCATGATGTCCAAATTAAGATAAGTTGAAACTACTTGTCTATGTGCCAGTTTTTGACTGCGTGTCATATCCGTGTGTAAATATATGCTTACGTGACATATCTGTGTGTAGATATATGCTTATGTGGCGCTACTTAAATTTAATAGACACATAATTACTCAAACTGATAAGTGGGACCAAACTCTAACAAACAGTACCCACCAAACCCGTCGTAGCTTATTTGCAAAAAAGGAGTCCAGGGATTCGAACATTCGAACCCCAGACCTCCCAACCAAACCAGCAGCAGCTTACCACTACACCAACCAATCTTATTTATCATTCTACCACAACTACACCATATATCTATTCGTTGCTACGTCTAGGCTGATTTCCCTTCCATGATGGGCCTCCACACGAAGCACACATCCACGCCTCCACGCTAGATAGACACCAGACGCCCTAGGACCGAAACCCTAATTTCCTTGTGCCACCAGCTCCTACCCGCCGCAGCGCCGCCCCAATCCTCTCCAGATGCATCTGCATCTTCCACCACTCACCGCATCTGCATCTTCCACCATCGAGACAACGCACCTCTCACGCTCGCGTCGTAGAGCTGCCGCCCATCACACCCTCAATCGGAGGCCTTCATCGTCACCCTGTGTTCGCCGTTGATATCCATCGCGGACGCCACCATCCCGCACCTCCAACCGCGCTGCCGCGCCCGAACCCTAGCGCCGTGCTCCATTGCGCGCCGACCTCCTCCGCCATCCCCACCTCCTCCAACCAAATTTCACCCGTCTCCGAGCCCCTGCAATAGATCAGCACCGACGTCCAAGATGTACTCCTCAACGGGAGAGGCGACGCAACGCAGGCCACGACTACGCAGGAGACTGGCTCGTCGCCCCGTGGTCTCCGTCTCTGCCACCTCGCCGTAGCAAACACCGGGCGACGACGACGGACCCACCGGTGTGCCCGTGCCGGTATCGGCCTCCCGCGACACCACCATCGCGCTGCCTCGTAACCTGGAATATCTCGCTCTGGCTTTCCTTCCCGGGGTAATCTGTTTGCTGCTTCTCTCTTCCGCCGCTGTAACTGAATGTGTGTGCGTGTGTTTGTTTGGAGAATGCAGTGCCGCTGGAGAGCGCGGATCTGATGGGGGAAACCAACACGCACGGCCTCAAGGTCGGATACCAGGTCTACTTCTTCTTCTTATGTTCTCTACCCTTCAGAGAAGCTTACTATTATGATGATGTCAATGATTCTGACGACCCGGGAGCATACAGGGAGGCGGCCGCCAGGAAGGCCTACCCGGGCTGCCAGACCTTGCCTTGCGATTACTTTGAGACCGCCTTTCAGGTACCATCCAACCTGCTGCTTGCTTTCGATGGAACAGTTTGTGGGGGACATGTGACTCTATTACTTGTATCTTGCAATGTTAATCCCTGTGGGCTGGCGGATAACTACGCGGGCAAACATTTGTACTAGGAAGTTGTTATTTCGAGTAGTAGTTTGGTGACGTAGAAAGCTAGTGCAAATGTTTGCCTGATGGCAATCAATCAATACGTGTAAATTGTGCAAGGGAATGGTATGCTCAAGTAGTAGTTCTGTAATTTAAGCATACACTGGAGTAGTAGTGTTTGTACTGATTCATGTTTAGTGCACCAGCACGAAGCTTTTGGGAATTGTAGTCGAATGACAATACAAGGTTGCTTCATTTATCTTGCATATTCTATTTCACTCTCCCTCAACATTATATGATAGTAGATCCTTGTTGAGTTGTGCCCTGAGGTTAGATATATGATTTGCAAGAGATACATAGATGTTTGTGGCATTTGCAAGAGTTACATAGACACATAGATTTTTTGGTAGAAGGATCTTATTAAGGGTATAAGAATAGGATTCAGTTGCTAAAAAATGTGTTGCAGGCTCCATCAAATTGTACTAAAAAGAGTTACATTTGTTCCAGATATTGGATGCATGGTAATTTTGTTTGATAGTTCACTTTAGTTTATGCACCCTTGTTTGTTTGCTAGGACTCCAAGAACACAATTCTGATGTTTATGATGTTCTAGCTCATTACTGTTAGTTAATTGGAGCATGCATATTCCTGTACTTGGCCGATAAAAGGTGCATATGCAGCTTCTCTGTCTACCGCTGACAGTTTAGTTTTCTGAAATCTTTTTAGGACTGCATGGAAATCCTTAGCTAGCTTTGCATCATATATGAACTGCACTAAGATCCTCCCTTTACTTGAATAGGTATAGAAAGTTGATATGCTACACCCTGTGACATGATGGATGCTGTGACGATGAAGTTAACATGCCTTGAAATTTCTCCACGGACCACAAACTGCTGTATATATTTGGTTAAGCATTGTACGATGCTTGAATTTTGGATTTTGGTAGATGCTTGTGTAGATTGTAAAACATCAGTGTAGAACTGTATATTGTTGTAGAAATTCATTAACTGGTACATGCTACTGCAAATAACAAGTAAAATATCAACTTGAGAATACTCCAATGTGATCCTTATTTCATTTATCTCAAATTGCCACTAAAGAACTTATCAGTAGAAGATCATAGTCTTGGGATGATCTTGTTATTATCATAGCAGTGGTATGTCGATTTGATCTCTGTTATATAACACGATCTGTGTCATATAGTTTTGACTGTCTTGCTCATTGAGTCATGATTTCATTAAAGCCAATCTTTTACATAGGTACTCATACTGCTTTACCATATCTATCCCAGCCTTTTTTTTATTATGTTATTTTGTGGAATTGCTAGGTCAGTTCAAAGCAGAAGGAAACCAGTCGCACCAGCGGAGCTAGACACTTTTGAAACAAGCCCCCTTTCGCAGTATAGGTCCCGTGACCACCTCGTCGAACTGGTGAGTTTCCCCACCCTTCCCTCAGTTGTTTGTGTGTATGCCTTGGCAGAGCGAGATGTGATCTGTTTGATCCATCCGCTCGGTGTGGTCTCGACAAGATCTGAACGGTCATTGCCCTGTGTAGCCTCTGAAATCCGATGAAATATTTGGTCTATTGATTGCATAGCAGTAACGTGTATAGTAGAAAATCAGGCGTTTGTACATTTTTTATTCCAATTCACTAATGTGTTTGTTACTTCCTTAGTAGTCTGTAGTTACAACCTACTGTTGTTTTGCTCTTTGGCAAAATTCTTGTTCCTGCTGTTACAATATATGCGCTATCGGCATGTTTTCTTCTTTGGGATGACATTGGCTGTTCTTTTTTGAACACATGGAAACTACTGTAGTTTCTAATTTTTTTAGACTGGAGTTATTAGGCAGCAACCTTTGCTATTTGTGTTGCCATCGAATTATATTCACTATTGAATTAACATAATTACCAATGTAACAGAGATTGTGAAATCTAGAGCTAACATTTCTGATAAGAAGCTGCAGAGATTGATAAGCAGCTACAGGTATAGTTAGGGACTGATCTATTTAGTAACATAGAAAAGGTCCATTTTTCATGTTGTGAACATTTGAAACCCTGTTGCAACTAAAAATAAAGTAAAGTATTGTTTATGTGGGCTAGGATAGTGCTTTATTTGATGTCCAGAAACATGCCCATTTGTTCTTTGCATAACTTACTGTTAGGTACTTTACTGTTATTATCTCAGTGTTCTATTGTTGCTACCAGATATATTGTGGTGTCATCTTACATTCTTCCAAACTGAAGTTCAAAGAAGGCGGAAGACTGATGCGGGTTTTGCTCACATGATTCGGGTCCCTAGCTAAGAACTATGGTGTCATGTACACTCTAGTCCTATGGATCAAGAAGAACCATGACAAGAGCAAGCTCAACAAGCAGCTGGCCTACACCTTAAACTACCTCCTCGATGAATGCTTTAGTGGTAAGCGCAATACTTACCAGTAGTTCCCTTCCGTTCCCTTCCGATCCTTGCTGATCCTTACCAGTAGTTCCCTTCCGATCCTTTCTTCTCTGCCCGCTCCCTTCCGATCCTTGCTGATCCTTACCAGTAGTTCTAATGGTGTTGTAGTAGTATAACAACTAATGTCTAGTGGTAAGCGCAATACTGTCTACACGTGACATTCATTAGTCAGTCCTGATTGCTGAGTTGGTATCCATGATCTATGTTTTATCTTGAATTTTTGTAGTGTGACAAACACATTAGTTAATCTGAATAACTTTGACATGACATATTTTCCCATTTATATTCCACTGGATTGGTACTGTCTAGAACAGACTTTGAGTTTGCTAAATATGATTGTATAATGAGAAAGCAAGTGTTTGTTTCTTCTCAGAGGTTGCTGGTATTCATTTTAGTAGTTTTTTCTCCATACTCATGCTTCATGATATACTATTATGTTTCTAGATGCTGTGTTATTGTTAGAAGGTAAAGGTATATACTGTATAGAATAGTATACTGTTATTGCTTCAGGATACTTATTTACATTTTGTTGTCAGGTTCATTTGCTGGACTATAGGTACTTCTTTCTTTGAGACTAAAAATGTGGCTGTTCCTCGTTTACAGGGGCTCCAAGCCTAAGGAATCTGAAGCCACCGAACTTGTAAAGAGTACCAAGCAAGGAGAGCCATTTCTTGTAATAGTTAGGAATATTTGGGTTGTAATAGACTATAGATATTGTAATAGCCTAATTTTTAGAAGTTTTAATTAATTTTATTTGTTCTCTTTGATCTGTCTCAAATATTGATTGTGTATATAACATCACACGTGTGAACAGAAACATTTACTTATGGCACACGTGACTGGAACAAATATGTCATTTTGGACCCTGACGTGTGTAGTCAATTTGTGAGTTGAACATGACAAGTGGGCCCTGTCCTGTACCTGACAAGTGGGACCTATCTTAGTACCAGGTCATTAAAAGGGCTGAATTTAAATTTAAATGGACTATGAATAGGCTAAGGCCCATATAATAAAAAAGGCATAAATGTTTGGTTTGGCCCATGTAGCAGTTGAGAAAGAGCAAGGAAAAAACATAAATAGGCTGAATTGTTGGGCCTGACCCATGTAAACAACAGACGTGGACTGGGCTGATTGTGTGCCACGTAGGCTCAGCCACGTATGATCTGACCTGGCGAGGCCAGTTTGCCCATGACGATATCGGATCGTCATAATGGTTATGACGATCCAATATCGTCATAGACGGTTATGACGATTTTACCACAAACGTCGTTATAGTTCATTTGCGACGCCCAGCTTTCGACGATCTCAAAATCGTCATAGAATCGTCATAACCGGACTATTATGACGATTATGTGACGAAAATGGAGGGTCATATATAGCCAGATTTCTTGTAGTGATTTATAGAGATCTCCTCTTTCCTCCACCGCATCCCATCCGACTCCGACCACCTAAGCACCAAGAGAGAGAGAGGGAGAAGAGGGACACGACAACGCGAGATCTGGCCATCGAGATCCATGGTCTCATGATGATTACAAGTGCATAGATCTTTTTTAGCTAGTTTTGAAATAAAGATATTGATCCCACAGGGAGCAGGAGTCTGAAGTCTAAGAATCCTTGAATTAAATACTAAAACAGAAATGATGAAATAAAGTTCTAAGTAACAGGATAAAATACGAATATTATGTAAAAAGGTGTTTTGGGGTTTTTGGTATAAGAGAACAATAAGTAAAGTAAAACAAACTAAATACAGAAAGTAAGTATCGCTTATGTAAAATAGATGTGAAACTTCAGTGGGAAAAGCGTTCTCAGGGATTAGCGGATACACCACTAGCATTATAAAGGGCTAAGGTAAAGATTATTATCATGAACATTCTTAACTATGTATGTGTGGGAGGAACTCCGTATTTGGACAAATAGGCAGCAACCACTCCTCACATCATCCTCATAACCATAGAAAACAGCAATCAACATCAATTGAATTACTGCACTATTAAGGGACTTAATCTCGCAGGACGTATCCCATGGCATGGATAGTTCTCCGTGAGTTTCCTCGGTTCCCAAGTAGATACGTAAGGAGTGCCAACAGCTTTATAGTCACTATAAGTTCTAACACACCTTCGTCTATCAACAAGTAGTTTCCTCCGTCAAGTCTCCACATGAGGCAAATATTGAGAGGTCGACTTCTCCCAACATCAAGATAAAGACAATCTAACACATGGTCACAACGATGAATATCATAATAAACTTTATCTTATTTCAATCTCATACTAGGGTTTCTCCATCTCCCCAAGAACTAATGATCTACTCAGACATGAAGGCAATCAACATCATGGCAAAAGTAATGAAATCTATCATAGATGAATAGTAATGGTATAAATCCACAACGAGTACGGAAATTACAACAAGATCTAGACAAGATTTAGATGGGATGGATGGAGATGGTGGTGATGAAGCGGTTGATGAAGATGATCGATGCCTTAGCCTCTCGGATCTGTGTAGGAAGAAGATCACTACTAGGAAAACGGCTATAGGTAATCAGCACATCCGTGGCTCACATGGTTGAAGTGCCCCACGGCTAAAACAGGCGTGGCTCACCTGTGGGCAGTGCCCTACTAGTAACTAGAACAACCGTGGCGCACATGACTATAGTGCGCCACAGATGTGTGTGGGCCAGGGCCCTGTTGGCCGCACGCCAAACATCTGTAGTGCACTACATTCATGTGCGCCACGGTTGTTAGTGTCATCTGTGGCGCACATGGGGGGGTGCGCTATGCCTAAGCGCACGCCCCCCTCTGCTGTGAAACGGCCACAAACATCTGTGGCGCACTCGGCCTAGTGCGCCACAGGGAGTAGGATCATCCGTGGCGCACATGCATGGCATGGTGCGCCACAGATGTTTGTACTCCCTGTGGCGCACTAGGGCTGTGTGCGCCACGGATGTGTCGATTTTTTTAGGACAACACTTTATGTGCACATGTGTGACCACACATCCACCACCCCACACTTCACTTTCCCCTTCTTATTCCTCCTTAGATCTAGTCGGGATCTTCTCCTCCCACCTCAATTTCTCCACCCATTCACCATTTTTAGCATGTAAAACTTGCTTTGGATGTTACATAAGTAATAGAGGAGGTCTCCGGTCTCTCATATCCTTCTCCGGTCGACGTGCGCACCTCTCCTTTCCATCTTTTCTCGCGATTGGTCTCTCATCTCGGTAAGTTGTCCATGTAAGGATGTGTTCATGTGTATATGGATGATGTGCTCATATGTATGTAGATGATCGATGCTTATGGTGTGTGTATGTGGAGAGGATGGTCATATGTGTGTGTGTATATGGAGAGTATCGATGATGCTCATGCATGTGCGTATGGAGAGGATAATGATATGTTCATGTGTGTATGGATCGGTCTCGATCTCTCTCTCTTGTGTTTGTATGTGAACAAGTTGCCATTTGTTTTGCCAAAATGTTGATTCATTTCCATTTTGGCAAGACTTTGGCATTTCGCAAAGGTCCTAATTTTAGGATAGGTCATGCCGAAATGTTCTATCGACCATTGCATGCATGCATTCATTATGTGGTTCTAATAGACTTCAAAATTGTACCGTGTACACCGTGCAGGCAAAAATGGTCCGCATAATGAGCGAAGGCATTGTGGCTAGATTTTTGAAATGTGCGACGGCCGACATGATACGAAATAACAAGATAGATATAAGATGTCCGTGCAGAAGATGCAAACTCAACTGGGTGATCGACCCAGATTCCGGGAATCTGCAGGCGCACTTGCTCCGCCATGGTTTCATGGATGGATACACTCGTTGGATAAGCGATGACGTAGATGATGGAGACGGTGAAGGTGGCCAACATGACGATGATCATCATCACGGCGAGAACGGGCGAGATGATGAAGAGTCTCCTGGAGATGGTGAAGGTGCGGAAGCAGACCGGGATGATGATGATCTAGATGCCGGAGGAGCAGACGACGATGGAACAACGTCAGGCTGGGTGCGGGACCCTTATGTGCAAGAGCTGCTTCTCAAGCAGACGAGTAACGCCAGGGCTGCCACTAGAGAGAAAGCCAAGCTTGCGTAACTTGAGAAAGACGCGGTTACTCCATTGTATGAAGGATGCAGGCCCGATGATACCCGGTTGAATGTAACGCTCAAGGCTATGGAGATGAAGGCAAAGCACAAATTGAGCGACGCAAGCTTCGACGATATGATGGCATTCTGGCACGATCGTCTCCCGGAGGGGAACACATGTCCAACTAGTATCGAGGATGCCAATAAAATCGTCTGTCCTCTCGATCTACCGCACGTTAGATATCACGTATGCATCAACGATTGCATCATTTATCGGGGCGAGGACACGGAGAAAACCACATGTCCGGTGTGCGGCGTGAGTCGATACAAGAAAGGGAAGAAAGCACCTCGAAAAGTGGTATGGTACTTTCCTATCACTCCTCGTCTGCAGCGCTATTTCGCAAACCCTAAGGAAGCAAAGCTCATGCGATGGCATGCGGAAAGGAAGAAGCCAGGAGATGATGATGACCCCGAAAAGGATGAGCTGCTGACGCACCCTTCAGATGCTAGCCAATGGAAAGCATTGGACCTCGAATTCCCAGAATTCGGTGAAGATTCGAGGAACATCAGGCTTGGTGCGAGCACCGATGGACTCAATCCGTTCGGTAGCCAGAGCAGCACGCACAGCACTTGGCCCGTGTTTGTATGGATGTACAACCTCCCTCCATGGTTGTGCATGAAGAAGAAGTACATACAAATGAGTATGCTAATTCAAGGGCCGAAACAACCTGGTACCGACATCAATCTGTATCTCGGGCTGTTGAAAGAGGAGCTAGCCACGTTATGGGAATCTGGAGCCAATACTTACGACGCCGTCGCACAAGATTATTTCACTATGAGAGCCGCGTTGGTCACTACGGTGCAAGACTATCCAGGTTGCGGGTATATCTCGGGGCAGGTTATCCAAGGATTCTGCGCATGCGTTAGGTGCATGGATAACACAAGCTATCTCCAACTAGAGAAAGATCCAGGGTCATCGAAAACCGTGTTCATGGCGCACCGGAGGTGGCTCGGCAAGAATGATCCATGGAGAAAATGTGGAGACCTGTTCGATGGCAAATCAGAGACCCGAGGAATCCCAGAGCGTAGGCGCAGCGAAGAAGTGGAAGAGTTGCTGAAAAACTGGAAAGATTGTCCTAAGCCTGGAAAGAAGCGAAAGAGGCAGCAACAAGACAAGCCGCTGATGAAGGTATGGAAAACAAGGTCTGTTTTCTGGGAGTTGCAATACTGGAAGTTTCTCCGCATGCCTCATAGCCTCGACATCATGCATATCACGAAAAACGTGTGCGAGAGTCTGGTCACCACCATAATCAACATGCCAGATAGGACGAAAGATGGTCCGAAAGCAAGGCACGACCTGATATGCTTGGGTATCCGGAAGGAGCTTCACGGAGGACGCACTACTCCTGATGATCAGGAAGATGACGATGATCATGAGTCGGAGACGACACAAGGTATCCGGAAGGGTAAAAAGTTCGAGAAGAACGAATATTACTGCCCTCCTTCTTGCTTCACTCTAAGCCAGGATGAGATCAAACAGTTTTTCAAGTGCCTTCTAGGAGTCAAATTTTCTTACGGCTACGCGGGCAAGATAAGCAGATACCTAGACGAGGCGAAGCAGAGGTTCAGTGGCATGAAATCTCACGACTATGCCGTGCTAATGACGCAGGTACTTCCGGTTGCACTAAGAGGGATAATGGACGAGCACGTCCGTGAAACGTTATTTGGCCTATGCAAGTTTTTCGACGTCATCTCTAGGAAGTCGATTGGCTTGAATCAGCTCGGAAGGCTACAGGAGGAGATCGTGGTGATACTATGTGAGCTTGAGGTCTACTTCCCACCCGCATTCTTCGACATTATGGTGCATCTGCTGGTCCATGTCATGGAGGACATCGTACAACTCGGGCCGATGTTCCTCCGCAGCATGATGGCGTTCGAAAGGATGAACGGACACATCAAAGGATACGTTCGCAACAGGTCTCGTCCAGATAGAAGCATAGCCAAGGGCTTTCTGGCTGAAGAGTGCATCTCTTTCTGCACGAATTATCTAGACATCGAGAACCCTGTCGGTCTTCCCGTCAACAGACACCTTGGCAAGCTCGACGGATTTGGTCACCGAGAGGGTCTTCGCATACTGCATGCAGACTTCGATTTTCGACGCGCAGACTTTGGTCGAGCAAACCTCGTCGCGCTACAGCATTTAGAACTGGTCGATCCTTGGGTACAGAAGCACAAAAGGTTAATCGAGAAGAAGTACAGTGACCGGGGCATACAGAGGATGCAGGGAGAAATAATCAAAGAGCACAACTCAGATTTCACGCGTTGGTTTAGGCAGACGCTCCTTGATAATCCCTCGCGCTCGCATTCTTCTGGCACGGAAAAGATCATATTCATCTTGTCGCAGGGACCGATGCAAAACCTGGTGACCTATCAGGCGTATGATATCAACGGCTACACATTCTACACGGAGGAAAAGGACAACAAGTGTGATTATCAGAACTCAGGCGTAACGTCGGAATTCTACACCGATGACAACGTGAAGGAAAGATTCTACGGAAGAATCGAGGAGATCTGGGAGCTCGACTACTGTGGAGAAAAGGTGCCGATGTTTCGTGTCAGATGGGCAAAGAGCGTCAAAAGAAAAGACTGGTATTTCACAACCATGGTTATACCCGAAGCAGCCAAATCCAAGGCCGCCGGTGCAAACGTGGCCACGAAAAATGAACCGTGGGTACTGGCTACCAAAGTGGACCAATGTTTTTTCATTACCGACCCGACAAAGCCTAGCCGTGTTGTCGTGAGGAGAGGAAAAAGAAACATCATCGGAATGGATGGAGTCGCCAACGAGCAAGACTTCGACCAGTACGGCGATCCAAAGATTGAAGATGACGACGACTACGATGCAGCAACATACATCACAAGAAGAAAAAGGACAACCCAACCCAAAAAAGGTAGCCCGTTCGAAAGAAGAAACATTAAAGTGTCGGGGCTAAATTATTCAACCGCGACAAAGAAGGGAAAAAAGATTGTAAAACGCTAGCTCAAAAAATATTGTAAAACGCGTGGTCGAAAAAGATTGTAAAGTGCGGGTGGTCGAGTAGGGCCGTGCCCGATTCATATTATTATGGACAAATTATTATAAAATTTAGTTATACTTTAAATCATATTATTTGTACCACTTTTATGACATATATTATCACTTTTGGGAATTTTTGGAACATTTAAAAGTATTTATAAAATAAAAACAAAACAAATATGACATATATTACCACTTTTGGGAATTTTTGGAACATTTAAAAATATTTTTAAAATAAAAACAAAAAAAGGGGGGCACCAGGATTCGAACCTGGGTGCTCTGAAGTTTAGAATAGAGCAGTGGGCAGAACCAGTGGGATAGGATAGTGATTCTGTTAGATAGTGGGACGCTCCTTTCTTATACAATTGCTGGGGGAGATAGGCGTAGCGCACTCTGGCATAGTGCGCTACGGATATCTGTAGCGTGCTATGCCAGAGTGCGCTACGCGTATTTGTGCCTTATCCACTTTCACGCAGGCACACGTTTGCCTCATCCCCATTCTCAACCGTGCCCACCGCCGCCGTTGTCGATCCCGATCCCGAGCCCCCGCCGCCGCTCTCTCCATCCACCGTCTCGCCAGCCGCTGTCGCTCGAGGAGGAGGCCGTGGAGCAGGAGGAGGCCGTGGATCAGGAGCAGGAGGAGGCCCGCCGCCGCTCGAGGAGGAGGATCGCCGCCATCGTCGTCCGCCCGCCTGCCCGCCATCGTCGTCCTCATCTCAGAGGTCAGCGTCGCCCCTCTCCTCTCTCCCTCTCTCTCCCTCTCTCCCTCTCTCCCTCTCTCCCTCTCTCTCCCCTCTCTCCCTCTCTCTCTCCCTCTCTCCCCTCTCTCCCTCATCTCTGTGTTGGTAATGGTTTCTGTTAGATGCAATTTCATTAGCCAAACAAATCATCCTCTTAAGTTTTGAGCACTCACAGACCTGCAACAAACACCCATAATTCTGATCGTGCGAGCACATAAAACAAACTAGGTTCAGTTACTGCAAGGGATGAGCTTGCATCCATCAGCTATTGCACTTTTTGGAAATTGATAATCCTTTGCCGGATCAGGTTGTGAGTCAATGATTAAGAGTCCTAAATAAATTTGAAGGTGGTCACGAGTATAAAAAATATACTTTTTAAGAAACATGATTCAGACAATAACCAATGGCCATGAAGGAACAACATTACCACTAACTCTAAGCTCTTCAGATCTTGTAATACTTCTGCTCACTCAGAATATTGCCTACCTATTTTTCTAGCAAATTTTCTTCAAAATATGAGCAGTTCTATTCGAAATTCCGAGATAAGATTTACCCCTTGCAAAGTTCTGCTTACTCGGAATATTGCCTAGCTATTTTTCTAGCAAATAGGTTTCAAAATATTAGCAGTTCTATTAGAAATTCCTAGATAAGATTTCCCCTTGCAAAAATAATGATTTGGAGACAACATACTTAACAAATTGGCCATACAGGAACAACACCATCGCTGCTTCTAAGCTCTTTATAAGATCTGATCATTTCTTCAGGCAAATTCGCTTCAAGATGTGCTAATAGATCTCCTAACGATCGTTCAGTAGTATAGCAGCAAGAAAAGGAATTATATTGGCTTTTGGCTCAACACAACTCAAGAGACATCTCAGGGAACCTTGTGATTTGTACCAACTGAATATTGAGACACAAATTCCTAATGAGAGCACCACACAACTATTTTTAACTGAGTATGCATTGCCAGATGCTACTGATAGGTATGCAAAGGTGCATCTTCCCAGGTTGCATCTTGTACACTCATGTTCTCCCAGTGGATCAACCATTTTTGTACTACGATATCATAAGCTACTGCACTTCTTGGTATTTTATCTTTGTTCTAGGACTTCTAGTAGGGCTATTTTGATCTTTCCATCAGTTGTAACCACAGGCAATCTTATGTTTGGTATTGCATTTTCCCAATGTGTTTCTTCAACTGATTGACATGAAATATATTGTGTAGCTGGGCTTCTGCTGGCAACTGAATTTGGTAGGATACCTTGCCCACTTTCCTTAGCACTCTGAATGGTCCATGCCATTTTGAGGTTAGTTTCAAAGCATTCCTTAGCCCAATGATGTCTTAGGGTAGGGCTGCATCTTTAGGTATACAAAGTTTCCTACCTCAAATGATCTCTCAGTTCTGTGAGTTTCAGCAAACTTCTTCATCTTGTTTTGAGCTATCAATGGGTTTTGCTATAATATTTTGAGCATATGATCCTTTTGCCGAATAGTGACCTGATCTATTATATAGTGGACCCTGAAACCACTCAGGCATCTTAATATTTCTTTTTTAACTGCATATAGTAGCCAGCCTAAATTGTTATTGTTTATACATATGTGGTGGTGCTGTTGTCTATACTGAAACCTGAAACCTGAAACCTGTCTAGAGTAGTGGTGCTGCTGTCTATACTGAAACCTGAAACTGCTGAAACCTTTATGCTTGCTGTTGTGTGTACTATTTGTGAAACCTGTGTGTACTATTTGTGCAAACCTGTGTGTACCATTTATTGTGTGCTAGCTATGCTGGCCATATATATGCAGGTTCTTGTATGAAATGAGTCCTGATTTTTGCCGGAATGTTGATTAACTTCCGTTTTGGCAGAAATCGGGTACTCCTAGTTTAAGAAAATTAGCAAAGGTCATGCCGGATTTTTCCGTGCATTTAACCAATTATTTGTTTTTTATTAGTGCAAAGATGTGTGACAACGACGAGGCTGGATGTTCTAAGCGCATCAGCGTTGAAGGAGAACTCAGACCTCCGAATAAACAATTGACATTCTGGGAGGCGGCCCAGCGTCTAGAAGACGATGAAGAATACCATCCCTAGGAGAGCGAGGATGATGAGATGGAAGACGCGGAGGAAGAAGCCGAAGGAACGGCGGATGATGAAACCACTGATGGCGGTGAGGGCACAGGGAGTGGTAGCAACACTCCTAAGAAGAAGAAGAAGAAGCCGAAGGACCCGCGCCCGAACACGGTCGGCACGGTCAGGGAGGAAATTACCGAAGTGAGCCCATCAGGGGTTCCTTTGGAGCCCGCCCTTGTCGTCAAAGGGTACGGTGGGCAAGTGGCGGCGATCACCCGGACAACCATCTCGATCAACACCGAGAATCTCCGGCATAAAGATAATGGCCACTTGCGCACACTCCTCTTCGAGAAGCTCCACGCAAGATACAAGTTCCCCGCTAAGTATCAGAACACAAATTATCATGGGAACAAAGTAAACAAATCCGCCCTCACAAAGATGAGCACCGCCCTGGCCAGCTGGAGAACCCGGATAAAGAAGAAGATCTATAAAGAAGGCAAAAGTCTCGAGGAGATCCAGAAGATTGACCCGCAGATCACCGAAGATCAGTTCCGGGAGTTCAAGGAGAGGTGTGAATCCGAAAGAGCCCTGGCCAATAGTAATCGGGGAAAGGTGCTGCAGGCGATGAATATAGGTCATCACCATCTCGGATCTGGTGGATACAGAACCGCAGAGGCCAAATGGAATAAGGAGGACGAAGAGTATAGATCCAAGGGGATAGAAAACCCCTTTGCTAAATTCGAACCCGGGCAGGTTCGAAACTTCATCAGGGCCCGTTACCATGTGGACCCAAAAACCAAACAACTCACCGCGGATCCTGCGGTGAAGGAATTCGAGGAAATTGTGGTAAGTTTAATCTAATTATCGCGGATCAACACGATTGCAATCTAATCGATGATCTAAATGATTCACTGTTACTTCTTCTGCAGGAGGAGGAAATTGTTGCTAGTCATGGATCCCAGGGTTCCTCATCCCATGGGTCGACGGCGGCCACCCGATGGGATAACCCTTTTAACAGGGCGATGAACCGGGCCAAGAAAATAGAGCCGGTTACGAAGAAGCCATCGTCGGCTGGCCGTCTGGCCGGCCTCGGGGGTAAGAATTGGGTGGATCATTTTGGTCCACCGCCGAGGACGCATGTGGCGCCGTCGGGAAGGAGCGAGGAGGAAACCCGAGAGGTTCAAGAACTTAAGGCACAAGTGGCGCGGATCCCGCAGATCGTCCAAGACAACCTGGCAATCACCCTCACGTCCTTCCTGCCTACCTTGGTGGAGTCAATAGCGAACTAGAGTGCGGGTGGTCGAGTAGGGCCGTACCCGATTCCAAGCATGGTCAGTAGCCACTCGAACAACACGGCGCCGACGAATCAGGCGAACTACGTGTTCGTGACTCCGCCCGCTAGCACCGCGGCGCCGCATGTGTTGGTGACTCCCCCTGCCATCACCGCGGCGCCGGAGTACATGTTGGTGCCCCCCTGCCATCGTCGCGGCGGCACCGGAGCTCCAAGCACCCGTCGGTAGGGAGAATACACCGGCGGCCAGCATCGCGCCATCAAGCAGCCCTTCTGTCTCTTGCACGCCCGTCGCCGTATGTGGTGCGTCGACATTAGCCGATCTCGACGCCATCACGGTAAACAAATTGCTTTAATTACCGCCTTTCATGCCATCTATATATTACTCTTATGGCATCTCGCTCTGACGATGCCGTACATGTTTTCCGCAGACGGATGTTCCTTGCACTCTCTTATGCTACGTGAACAACGAGCTGAGGGATGTTGCCAAGGGTACCATCATTTAACCCTTGCAGCGCACGTTCCATTCAAAGCCGATGCCAAATAGCGTGCACTGGGTTAAAATTAGTCGGGTGCTAAGGGGCTGTGACGACCTGGAACCTCCCATTCAACCCCCAGGAGCGGATGAAGAACATCCGTATGTCCTCAGAAGTTGCTTCGGCTTATTCTTGCTATGGCCAAAGAGCATGATCCGTTTGGGGACGGCGGGGGCCATCACGCCACAGACAACAGCACCGCCTGTCGTGCCAGCGACAAGCGGTGGCAAGGCCCCCTCCGCCCTCGCCGTCACCTCCACGCGGTGGGTCGTATGATCATGTTGATGATATGCACATGGCGCAGGATCCGGCCGAGGACGACGAAGACTGGAATGATCACTTCTTCAGCACTCAGTTTGGCAACGAAGAAGACCTAGCTGGTGGCCCCACAGAGAAAGCCACTATCACCAAGCGTCTGTTTGGTTCTCAGGAGACGCCTCCAGCTTGCGCCTTTACAGAGCCAGCTGATACAACCAACCGGCCCTTTATTCTAAGCCCTGACACACTACATAGGGCGGCCGGTGCTCAGATTGCGATGCCTGCCCGCTCTCCAAAAGGAAAAAAGGGCAGGAAAAGAAAATCTAGCAGCTCGAGCCAGCCGGTGGCGTCAACAACTGCGAATCCGATCAGGTTTCGGGACAGGCCACCAAGACCCGAGGGAATTATGTGGAGGATTCATGTGGCGGGTGAGCCCATGCTACCTAAGAATTTGCGGAAGCTCGCCAGTTCGGAACTGCAGAGTGTGCATGACGGCGTGCTGACGATAGAGAGACGCCTTCTATCGGAGAAAGATCCCTCGCACCCGGTATTCGTGGTTAAGGTGCCACCAGGCTTGGGCTTCGTCGACAATGCCCCTGCGGATCTGTTCTTCCTGTGGTTCGACGACATCTTCAATATGTTCCACCTATACCCGCTGCACTATACCATGGTCCGTCTGTTTTCTCTCAGCCTGGCCATGCAGATCATTAGAGAGAACACACCGGGCATCGCTATAGTGGACCCCTACTACATGCGTGACGGCTGCTTGGGTTCCCCCGCCGAACGACGTATTGTGGCCTCGTACCTAAAAAGAATCCTCGTGGCGAACAAGACAAAGGAATACATTCTCGTGCCTTACTTTCCCGAGTAAGTCGTTATTCACTCGCCACCATCGATTGGCTTTATTAGATCATCATCATTCTTTTTCCAACACATTCCATTTGATTTTTTTGTGCGGAGATGAACACTGCACGCTCATCTCCTTATCGCCGAAGCATTCCCACGCCACGTATTTCGACTCGGGGAGTCTAGAAAAGAAGAAAAACTATGACAAGATCAAGGAAGTTCTGGATGATGCTCTCACTGGCTTTACCTCGATGGAAGGCACCACCTTCGTGCGTATGAAGGTCAAGTTCAGCAGGCACGTCTTCAACCACGTAACGGAGTTCCCCTGCGTGAAGCAGCCGGAAAACAGTAAGAAGGAAGCCTACTACGCACTCCATCACATGAGGGCGTTCCTACTTGACCAGCAAAATTCTACGCTGCCAGATCATCTCAAACAGTGGGCTGAAGCAAAGGCCAAGATCAATGATTCGGATATTAGACAAGAGATGTATCACATCCAGCAGCAGTTTGGGGCAATCATCTTTCGTGATGTCATGACTTCGGGGGGGATCTTCTACGGAGGAAATATCCCGAATAACCGTGACATAGAAGATCGCCTAGAGATGCAGGGTGACTATAGGAAGTTCATGACGAGACAGGGCGTCCTCCCGTTCCCTAAGCCGAGCCAGAAGGCTTGATGTTGGCCTAGTTGTAGTTACAAACTATAGATGACCTTTGTGTGTGTGTGTGTGTGGACGACAAGTGAACTTATTTTGCTTATTATTATATATCAATCAATGCTTGGTTTTTTTGCTTACTCTTTGGTCCTTTGCTCATTTTGGTCCTTCTTTTTTTCCTTACTCTTTTTTCGAGAATAATGCCGATGATTGAAATGTCGTGGCACACTATATATGTGAATGTGCTATGATGGGATTGTACGCCTTGTGCTATGCACAAGTCCAGGTGTTGTGCATCCTACCGTGCGTACGGTTCCATCGTAGCATATTCCTGTGTCCAACGACCTATGTATATATATGAGGCATGCTTTTTGAGTTACTTTGGTCTTTTTCAAGAATAATGCCGATGATTGAAATGTCGTGGCACACTATATGTGAATGTGCTGCGATGGGATTGTTCGCCTTGTGCTATGCACAGGTCCAGGTGTTGTGCATCCTACTTGGCGAACAGTTCCATCGTAGCATATTCCTGTGTCGAACAACCTAGTTATATATGAGGCATGCTTTTTGATTTTGGTCTTTTTGATTTAGGAGTACTTTCTATAAGTGTATCTTCATATGCGACTTTAATTATATATGTTTTTTTTCAATAATCGGTTAATTATTATTGTCAACTTATAGATGACGTGGTACGTCGTGTACAAGGGACGGGTTCCCGGAGTCTATGATGATTGGGAAGACTGCCGGAGACAGGTGCACCGTTTCAGCGGCAATAGCTACAAAGGGTACAACACTATGGCGGAGGCGGAAGCTAGATACACGCGCTATCTAGCGGGAGTTAGGACAAGGAACCGGATGAAGACCTACACCTTCGTCGCGGCGGTGATCATGCTTATCTTCTTTGGTTATTTATCCCGCGTTTGTGTCTAGCTAGCTAGTTTAGATGTCTAGGCGAGGTTCCGAGCTCTAACTTGTTCGATCGACACATGTATTCGCATGTCACCAACTACTACTTTGTAACATGATCGAAACAATGTAATTAACTTAGACTATGTATTCATGTATGAGACTTATAGTTGGTCGTTAAACCTGTTGTACGCTTTATTTTCTTCTGGTTTTCTTCTGGTTTTATTGATATTTCTCAAATAAGTGATTTAACTTGTTTTGCCTCCTTTTTGCTCTAGTACAACTATGTTGGAGATATTCCCAAGAGGCAATAATAAAGAGGTTATTATTATATCTTCATGCTTATGATAAATGTTTACATACCATGCTATAATTGTATTAACCGGAAACATTAATACTTGTGTGATTTGTAAACATGTAAGAGTCTCTAGTAAAGCCTCTTGTTAAACTAGCTTGTTGGTTAATATATGATCATGGTTTCCTGATCATGAACATTGAGATGTTATTAACAACAAGGTCATATCATTAGAAGAATGATGTGATGGACATACTCCTATAGTTAAGCGTAGCATAAAGATCAAGTCATTTAATATAGTTCAGTTGCTATAAGCTTTCAGATACATAGTAACCTAAATCCTTCGACCATGAGATCATGCTAATCACCATCACCAGATGGATGCTTTGATGACATCAAACACCACACCGTAATTGGGTGGCTATAAAGGTGGAATTGAGTGTTTAGAAAGTATGTGTTGAGGTACATGGATCAAGAGTGTGATTTGTCCATCCATATGACAGATAGATATACTTTGGGCCCTCTTGGTGGAATGTCATTGTAACATCCCAGCATTTAGGACCTATCGAAATGGTTGATTTAGGAATATGGATTGTTTCATGCATTCATCTGTGAAAATGTGGGTAAAATTTTCGCCAAATAAAAACCTAAGTGATTAATGTTTCTTTCATACTTTGAGATTAGGTTTAGTCTTAAAGGATGATTGTTATAAACTTTGAGATGATCTTAAGGAGTATGTGTTTTCAAATGGATTTGAAATATTAGACTTGAGTGATTGAATTATAATTCAAGTGAATTAGATATAAGTTTTGAATCATAATTCAATTAAGAGATAAATATTACAACTTGAATTCTATCTAATGAAAAACAATAATGAATACAAGGTTTATTTATTATCATCAATATATATAATCAAGTTATAAAATTATAACTTATTTGAATCATCCACACAACTTACAAAAGTAAATATACAAAGAATAGGAATATTCTTTATTAATAATAAATATAATCTTTATTACAATTGAATAAATTAAAGATTACAAGAATAATAAAAGAAAATTACAAAAAAATATTTACTAACTATCGTATATCTAAATCTAAACTAAATCTTCATCTTGTCTTTGTATCTGCAAACAAAGACTAAATGAAAACAAAAGAAGATTAGTATTAGTATTATTTCTCTCAGATATGTCAGTGAAATGCACTTGAAAATTTCATCATTGAGAAATGTTATAAAAGGGACAAGTTTCACCAACAGGAAAGATACCATCTTTCATAAATTCAAATCCAGAAGTCAGATGACAGCCAAGAGGGACAAATTCACCAGCTAGATGAAAGTAACCAGGTAAAAGTAAATATCCAGATTCTGAACATATCCACAAGTGCATAGCAGGCACACAAGCAGGAAACACACCAGCATGCATATGGTGTGCTGTCGACCTCACAAGCACAACCCAATCTCACAAAACGATAGCACAGCCGTGGGGGGCACTAGTGCATCACCCCACTACATAGAACACAAGAACAGCCAGTGTAGACAGCAGCTAAACCAAACACCACAGCCGCAACCACACCAACCAAACATCACCAGGATGGTGACATACGAGGAGGATTCAAGCAACAAGCCTCAGGCCAATAATCATTTAGCATATACACAGATCAACCAAACACGATTCAACTCATCCAGTACATGAGCAATCACATAACAGGAACCGTAAATGGGTAATCATCCTAACCGAATCAGACAATAGACAGAGAGGACACTGCCAGCCTCTAACATCGAATAAACAAGCACAGAAAGCACCAAGGAAGAAGAATCAAACTCACCGTAGGTCCTCGCTAAAGAAATTGAAGAGGAAGCATATTGGCAGACGAACCCACGGCGGCACAGGGAGCACCCAGGGGGCGCTGCAACCTGCTCCAGCCACGGCGGCGGCCACAGCAGCACACGAATCCACCACACCATCACACACGGGACCACGGCGGCGGCATCACTTTTCCCTAACCCTAGGGTTCGGGAACGGGGTGAACTTGGCCACGAAGAAGCCCCGAACTCAAATCCAATTGGATAGAATGAACAAGCATCGTCGATAACCCCCTAATGCACCACGGCGGCGGCCGAAACGGTCGACGGCGACGGGAATCGACGGTGGCGGCATCGTCGGCCACGGGGTCGGGGTTAGAGGAGGAAGGATAAGCTCGAGGAAGAGAGAGAGGCAGTGAGGAGTGGGCCGAGCTGGGCCAGACCCTTCGGGGAGGCTCTTTTGTTTAAAACTAAATGGGCCACTAGGACCCAATAAGAATAATCAGCCCAGAAACAATTCCAGGCCCGTTTTAATAAACAAGAAAAGACCAAAATACCCCTAGATTTAAATAAATTCTAGAAAATAAAATATAAGTCCAAAAATGATAAATTAAATACTTTTGGATTCACAATAATCCACTCTATCCAAATAAAATAATATATAAAATTTTGGACATTTAAAGTTTTATAAGAATTTTGTAATTTACATATTCCTTATGGAATTTTACACAATTATTGAAAGATGATAAAAATAAATAAAATCACTTTCATTATATATTAATATTATAGTATTTTTGAAAAATACTAAATAAATATTTAAGAACAATTTTTAATGTATAATTGATAATTCTTAAAAAGAATTATTAAGTCAATAAAAGTCAAATAAAAAGGAAATAAAATAAACTAACTCAATATATGTTATAAATATTATAAATTAATATTTATAAATGCTTTATTAAAAGGCACCTTGTATAGGGAAAATGCATATAGAATTAAATAATGCATTACATTACTTGCATAATCATTTTGCTTCTTTAAATATTGTCCTTATCGGGCAATAATGATGTTTTTGTAGAACTAGAAGCTCAAGGTCCAGTGCAAGCATCAGACTTCATTACCTTGCCATCACAAGGCAAGTTCATCACTTGCTCATGTCCTTTGAAGAGTCTTTATCAAAGTATTTGCAAATTGTGTGTTATCATATATGCTATAAAAGAAAGAAAATATTATTTTCACAAATAAAGAAATCATAGATATCATCCTAAGTGGTGATATAATGGAGCAATAGAACTTAGGGTTCTATTTGCAACAATGATGATCAAGTAGGGACTTAATAACCCCTGACATCAGTGATTCTAGCGTCGTATATTACGCGTTAGCCATGAGATTTGGAATGGGACAGAGAAGTTAGATGTATCTTCTTCCTCTCGCATGAAGCCGGATGTGCAGGTCGTGGCTGTTATCCTCGTAGCATGCATATTAATTGGTAATTCGTAGAGGATATGCAGCATATGGGTGCGAACCCTCATCGTCCCACGATAGTTCTGGAATCTAACGGTTTGTACAAACCATTGTCGTAATTCATTATGTGGGCATGGTGTACACCAAGGAGGCATGCGGGGTCGCGAAGGGGGCAGTGATTGGCTTGGACCAACTACTGGGCCCCACATCATGGAATTATGGACGGGAAAGTACACCCGGTTGTGCAACATGGAGTTAATCTCTCATGGGTAAAGTAACGCACCTCTGCAGAGTGTAAGAACTGTAACTTGTTACTCCCTATTCCGGGAAGGAGCTACGAACGTGGCAGGAAAGGAACTCCATGAAAGTTCTAGTCTACCTGTGAAGGCTGATGGTCATAGATTTTCATAATAAAATTAATCTTTGAAGTAAGATTTACAAAAATTGCATAGTGCCAAGGATTTATAATCCGAGGTGGTAGTTAGAGCATCAAACTTCCCACCTTGCATATAATGAACTTGCTGGGTAACGCTGTTACTCATTATTTCCTTTAATCCCTTGCTTAGACTCTGAGGATCCCGAAGACGTGCCAATGTATGCAGCCGAATGTCAAGAAGATGTATTCTACGAGGAACCTGATCTGTCTGGAGGAGTTGAAGGAGTGGATTACGAGATCCGCTATGGTGTCGATGAGAACGAGTCAAATTAAGTACCTAGTTAGTAGTAACTAACGGAGCCGAGCAGCATGAGCTCTATAGAATAAACTGCTGAGCTCAACTCCTAGTCGGAGTTGCTACTTTGAAAATTTCCGTTGAACACTTTATATTTTGGTTTGTAAGTTGGATCTTTTGGAAGTCTTGAACTTCCGATATTGTAATAATAATAATGCTTGAACTTTTGTAATATGGACCCGCAATGTTTCTGTTGTACCACTCTGAGGGATGTGATATATACGGAACGGTGTTCTGTGGATGTCATGTCAATGACTATAGTGTACTACACATGCAGTGGTATGCTGGGTCACCGCAGTCATCCAATTGGATTTCAAGCATGTGACTAGATCACAAGGGATCACATATCACGGGAACGAGAAATGAGTACTTATCGGTAACGAGGTTGAACTAGGTATGCAGAGATACCGACGATTAGACCTCAAATAAGTAAACTATCATAGACAAAGGGAAATTGGTATCGTATGTAAATGGTTCATTCGATCACGAAATAATCGTAGAAATATGTGGGAGCCATATGAATTTCCAGATTCCTCTATTGGTTATTGATCAGAGAAGAGTCTCGTTCTTGTCCGCATAATTCACGAACCGTAGGGAGACACACTTAAGGATTCGATGTTGTTTAGAAGATATGGAATGCAAGTAGGGAGACCGAATGTTGTTCGGAGTCTCGGATGGGATCCGGGATATCACGAGGAGATCTGGAATGGTCCGGAGAATAAGATTCATATAAGGAAAGTCCAATTCCGGAGTTCGGGAATGATTCCGGTGTTTTCATCGGAATGTTCTAGAAGGGTGTAGAAGGTTCACCGGACCAGAAGGGGAAGGGTACATGATTATTTTCATGAATAAGTGGAATTATTGTATCATGTCCTAGGTCACTTGGTTGGCCATTTGTAAGAAAGAAATTAAGTTCCAAATTGAAAGTCAAATGGCAAGTTTGGAAAGTCAAACTGGAACAATGTATCATGGTGGAGGAAGGAAAGAATCCTTCTTTCCCTCCACCACAAGCCAAGTAGGAGAGGGAGTTGGGTTAGGATTCAAAATCCCCTATCCCAAGATGCCCTCCCTCTCATAAATAGAGGAAGGGGGTTCCCCAAGATACACAACACCAGCCCCTCCACCCAAGCTGTCGTCGTTGCTGCCACCGCTGCCGCCCGCTACCGCCGGCTCGCCGTCGCCACACTAGCCACCGCCGACCATGCCTCCTCCTCTCCGGCCTTCTAAACCCTAGATCACCAGAAACCCTAATTCTCCACCATAACCTGCTCTGGCTTAGGCGAAGCCTGCAGGATCTTCCCTCTACTTTTGACACCATGCCGTCATGCTGTCGGAATCGCGAGGGGAGAACTACAACCTCCACTGCCGGCTGGAACAAGGGAGAGGAAGGTCTTCATCGAGTACCGAACGTGGGACCTACTACGGATGCGCTACGGGAACGCAGCGTCGGAAGGATTGTCTACGCGATCTTGAGATCGGCAAGTGTACAACTACATCACCCACAAGAATCTGCTCTCGTTAACCTCTTTGGAATCTTCGAGGGTGAGTACTCTAATCGACTCGTTTCTAAAATCTAGTAGATAGATCTTGGCTTGTTTGTGCTCATGCGGTAGAAATTTTTTGTTTTCCATGCTATGAACCCCTACAAACTGGTACAAGAATTGTGTCCACTGTATCCATCATATGTCCTGATCCTGATGAAAATAGATATAAAATATGCACGAGCGCCGTAAAATATCAAGATCCTACTACTACAATGCAAAATAATAATATAAAACATGATGCAAATATGCACTCATCAACTTCCCCAAGCTTAGACTCTTGCTCGTCCCAAGCAAATTTAGCTTTAATGGATGTGATCCTCATATTCATGAAGCTGAGTCGATAAAATAAATGAGGCAATGGCAGCATGTGTTTATCATATATGATACATAGGAACAAGTTCATGAATAGTACCTTACTTGAACCATCCGAATAATATTAGCAGGATTCCACACCTTAGCATTTAACAGTTCACAGAAGATTACTATCAACATGATGTAAAAGTATTCGGTTCAACCGAATGAGTTAACGAGGTAGTCCCAAGTGTTTTAGGATTAACACATTCACTTGGGATTCAAAATCTCCAATGTTCCTTCGTCTCACCACAAGACAATGGTGTATGCCTATTTGCTCTTTGCACATTCGCTCTTTTTCTTATCTTTTTTCTTCTTTATTTTTATATATATGCTCACACTTTTGTTTAAGTACTGCGCAAAGGAGCTAGCCATACATTCCACTTCATGTAGGAATTCAAAGTTTAATGATCTCAATAAACAAATTCCAATTGTATATGAACCATCTTTGTGGCTTGAAGACTCTACTTTGATTTGTTCTCACTCTAATTTGATAGAACTTTTTAATTTTCCTATGTTCAAGGTTTCTTCTCAACTGGACTAATCATATACATTTTCTTTCTTTATAAATCAAACCATGAACTTACAACATATTGACTAAATTATCTTTGTATGTTCTATTAGTACCAATGGTGTGGAAGACTCCTATTGCTATCATCAAGTGCAAGTAAATTATACTCAAGTCATCCATATATCTATTGCTGAAGGGAATTCTAATGATGCAATCTCTATTTATGAGATCGAACTAATGCAAAACTAGAATAGTAATAAAAACTTATAAGATAAATTACAAGGTCTTAAAGATCTCCCCAAGCTTGGAATCAAGCCAGGCAGGATCAAATAATCACGAGGGATTATTTGATACCGTGAATTATTGTAGATCACTGTGGCGCCATGGCATCCGTGGTGCGTAGCTTCTTGTTGGTGGCCTCTAGAGTAGTGATGCGGCTGTAGCACCTGCGCAAATCAGATTGCAAGGTATCCATTCTATCTGCAAGTTTAGTCACCACTAGAGAAAATCATCCTTCTTCTCTATCGCCTTGAGGCGGTGACGGACTTCAACACGATGGAGTAGCTTCTGCTTCTGATATATCTCTAGTGCCCGCACGCGATCCTTTGTCTTGGGAACAACTTCTTATTCCTCATCCATATTGATGGATCAGGGAAGTAGAAACTGTTCCTCAACTCTTCTTGAGGCTTCACCCTCATATGAGCGCTAGTGGTAGGCCTCGAGCGGGGAAACACCGGTTCCTTGCTAGCACCTGCACCAACGTTAGATATTTTCTTTCGCTTGTGCGGCCTGGGATCCGTGGTGATGAACTTGACCGTCTACACATGCCCTTTTCCATGAAGCTTGTGGCTTTCTCTCTCTTCTTGCGTTATCTTCATCGCCGTCCAGTCGATCTCTGGGGGATCATAGATGTCGCGACAGATGTAAACGTCGCTCCAGCCTTCATTGGGATCGCTATTTTAGAATCTTGGCTCGACGTACTCTTTGTACCTAGGGCTAAACCTCTCCACCTCCTCATCGTCGTCCTCCATAGACGGGCTGATAGAAAGTTCCCTAGGGGCAATGAGCCCCGGGGTTTTTCCACAGCCTAGGACGGGGTAGAACATCGCCAGATTAGTTCCTGGTGATTTGTGATTAGAGAGAGGCACAATGGCACAGAGGTCGGTAAAACTAATGATAAACACCAAATTCACGTCCAAGAAAATAATCCTAACAAAATAGGAAAATTAATCACGATTTTGAAGGAGTTCTGCAGCGTAATGTCCAACTATACGGTCACGGCCCGTATAGCTCCGGCCGTATAGTTGGTTTCGGGCAGATATTTCCAAATATCTCGAGTCCAGGTTGGTTAAGTTACCACCTAGGAAACAACAAAACTTTTTTATAGAAAAAACGGGAAAAAGGGTCGAACCATCCAGAAAGGTTAACAACCAACTATACGGCGGGAGATTTTTCTCCGGTCGTATAGTTGCGCCCGTATAGTTTCTAGAGACCGAAAATTATTTTTGCGAGGGGGGTACTGTAGCTTTAACGAACAACTATACGGAGAGAGATTTTTATCTGGCCATATTGCCCCGTATAGTTACAGAAACCCCTCAAAAACTTCAGAAAAACAAGAGGAATTCACAGGCATAAAATTTAATAGTAAAAACTAAGAAAGCAAATCACTTATTAGAGTAAGAAAACTTACCTTGCACCTACCGTTTATTTATTCGAGGATGATAAGCTCCTCCAACAACAACGACTTTTTCTCTTTTAGAGGGATTGAACTTAGTTCATCTAATGATTCTTGTAAATGAAAATCACCAGGACTAAAGTCCCTCTCAATAAAATTAGTGTCTTGCTGCGAAAATATAGACACTGCATCCAACATCTTTATTTCTTGCCTCTGTATAATCTTTAACTCAAATTCTTGAAGTAAAAGGATCCAATGGATCAGTCTAGGCTTATGATTTTTTTTCTCAAGTAGTTCCTTTAAGCCATCACAATATGTATGAACTCTTACTTTTGCATCAACTATATAAGAACGAAATTTATTGCAAGAGAAAAATATAGAAAAAAGTTCGCTTTCTTTCTTAGGATAATTCTTTTGAGTACTATTGAGAGTTCTACTAGCATGATGTATAATATGAAATCTGCGACCAATGTGTTGTCCCAGAGTTACTCCTACAGCATCATCACTAGCTTCACATATTAAATCAAAGGTCATATCCCAGATAGGTGGTTTACTGGTAGGAGCACGGTATAAAGCATTTTTAAGTTTATCTAAGGCTACAAGGCACTTATCATCAAAATTAAATCTCACTCCCTTTTTCAACAGGTTAGTCAAAGGTTTAGAGATTCTAGAGAAATTCCTAATGAACCTTCTATAAAAGCCTACATGGCCAAGAAAACTTCGTATACCTTTTATATCCCTTGGCTGCGGCATTCTCTTTATTGCTTCAACCTTAGCTATATCTACTTAAATACAACCTGATACCTTATGTCCAAGGACTATGCCTTCTTTGACCATGAAATGACACTTCTCCGAGTTTAGAACAAGATTAGGTTTTTCACAACGCTGCAAAACTCTTTTGAGATTTTCCAAACAACTAGTAAACAAAGTTCCATAGACAGAAAAATCATCCATAAATACTTTCATTATTAGTTCTATAAAATCCGCAAAAATAGCAGTCATGCATCTTCGAAAAGTAGCTGGAGCATTACATAAACCAAAAGGCATGCGTCGGTAAGCATGTAAACCATAAGGACTAATGAAAGTTGTTTGAAGTTGGTCATCGGGATGAATAGCTATTTGGGAAAATCTAGAGTATCCATCCAAGTAGCAAAAATGAGTGTGGTTTTCTAACCTCTCTAAAGTTTGATCTATGAAAGGTAAAGGATGGTAGTCTTTCCTAGTTTTTTCATTTAGTTTTCTGAAATCTATGCACATCCTATGTCCAACAATAGTTCTAGTAGGTATCAATTTATTGTTTTCATTACGAACAACAGTAAAATCGCCCTTCTTAGGAACACAATGAACATGACTTACCCATTCACTTTCTTTCACAGGATAGATTATACATGCATCCAGTAGGCGTACCATTACTTTTCTTACCACTTATTTCATTTCAGTCTTCAACCATCTATTGAATTCTGTAACTAGTTTAGTACCTTTCTCCATAAATATTCGATGTACGGCTATCATGGGACTAATGCCCTTCAAATCATCCATTGAATACCCAAAGGCCTTTTGATGCTCCTTAAGTACTTTCATGAGTTCATCTTCGTCATCCCCTGAAAGTTTAGCACTGACAATAACAGGAAATTTGTTTGTATTGTCTAAGAATCTATATTTAAGATTATCTAGTAAAGTCTTCAATTCTGGGGGTGGTAATTCGTCATCCCCTCTCTTTTCTGGCTTTTCAAAAGCCTCATCAGTTGGCGGTCCTTTCTAGTTATTCTAGGGACTTGTCTTCTATAATAATTTATTCATAGTTTGAGTCTTTATTTGTTTCTTCTTCTTGATTAATAAAGAGGAGGGTTATCATCTTCTTACTAGTTTTTTCTTTCTCTTCTTCTTGTATTTGTAGAGGTATGTCTTTAAATTTGGAAAAGTGGAATTCTTTTCCCCAAGCTTAAGAGACGCAGTCTCCTTTTTGAAATCAACTTGGGCACCTATATTGCTCAAAACGTTTCTTCCAAATATAATTGGGCAAAGAGTGTCAGATGGCATATCAACAACAGCAAAATCGATAGGAAATTTTTATTGCCAATTATGACAGTTGCATCTTCAAACAACTCCCATTGGACTTCTAAGATTTTTATTGGCTAACATGATTGTCATATCTATATTTTCTATTGTAGCCAGAAATATCTCTTATTTTATTTCTAAATAAAAATCATAAAATATTACATTAATTTTGGTGCCAAGATCACATAAACCATAATGCGAGGTTTCTTTAAATATGTAGGGAAGAATAGGCTTACCCACATATTTTACCTTAGTTTTACCTTCAACCAATATGGAAGTCTCTTCATCAAGTTCAACTATATTACAATGTGCATACATAGTCATAATTGCTTTCTTGGTTACCTCTTCATCTTTGGTTTCATCCAGATGTTCTTCAACTTCTGGCACGCTTTCCTCTTCCTTCTTCTCCTGTACTACTTTAACATGTTCATACTACAAAATATGCTTTTGCGCAGTGTTAGGGAAAGGTATCTCATGTGTTGGTTCTAGGGAGGCCAGTGTTGCTATAACTTCTCTTTTCTTTTCAGGTTCGAGTGGTGGATCGTACTTGACTGAGCCCTCTTTTGGATCTTTGATGTGTTCTGTAAGAGCTTTAACAACATGCAATACAAGACCTGAATCTACGTAAAGTTCTTTAGATAATTCATTAACATGGCCCTTTTTATTATAGTCATGAATACACTCATAATCTATTTCTATGCCTCCCTCGCTCCCTAGACCAACATTCCATGAAACTCTATGATCACGAATTCTATTAAGTAAAGCCCAAGCTTTAGTAATGGGCAAATTCATAAAATCTCCTTTCGTGAAAGAGTCTAGTTCAATTTTATTTGGTTCAATTAAACCACCATAAAAGATATGGAATAAATACCATTCAGGCCAATCATGATGAGGACATTGATTTAGTAAATATTTAAATCTTGTATAAGCTCTTACTAGTCCTTCATTAGGACGATTCCTCCAAGTCATTATAAGACGCATGATTCCAAAAGATTTTGATAATGGATAATACTTTGATAGAAATTCACAAGCTAAGTTATCCCAAGTAGTAATGGCTTCTGGGGGTAAAGATCTATACCATGAGAGAGATGTGCTAGTCAAAGTCTGACTAAAAAGTTTAACCCTTACCTCATTAGCATTATACCCTGATAGTTGGAAAGTGTCACGTATATCTTTGAAGCATGCAATATGCTCATATGGATTAGGATCTTCTTTATCTCCAGTAAATTGCTTCTTGTCTAGAATACCAAGTACTAGAGGATTTATTTCAAACTTTCTTGTCTTCTTGTTGGAGTTGTCACTTTTATAAATATCATAGGGCTTTCCAAAGTGGCTGAGTGGGTTAGCACTATTCATATGCTAAAACTCCATTATGTTGGTGGAAACCTGTAACTCAAAACAAAACTTAGCAAAACTAAAATAAATAAATAAACAACAACTAAAAGACCTACAGTTCTTAGCTCCCCAGCAACGGCATCAGAAAATAGCTTGATGACTGCAAGTGCACAGATCATTTGTAGCTAGTTTAGAAATAAAGATATCGATCCCACAGGGAGCAGGGGTCTGAAGTCTAAGAATTTTTGAATTAAATAATAAAATAAAAATGCTGAAATAAAGTTCTAGGTAACAGGATAAAATGCAAATATTATGTAAAAAGGTGCTTTGGGATTTTTGGTATAAGAGAACAATAAGTAAAGTAAAACAAACTAAATACAGAAAGTAAGTATCGCGTATGTAAAATAGATGTGAAACTTCAGTGGGAAAAGTGTTCTCAGGGATTAGCGGATACACCACTAGCATTATAAAGGGCTAAGGTAAAGATTATTATCATGAACATTCTTAACTATGTATGTGTGGGACGAACCCCATATTTGGACAAATAGGCAGCAACCACTCCTCACATCATCCTCATAACCACATCATATAGCAATCAACATCAATTGAATTATTGCGCTATTAAGGGACTTAATCCCGCAGGACGTATCCCATGGCATGGATAGTGCTCCGTGAGTTTCCTCGGTTCCCAAGTAGATACGTAAGGAGTGCCCATAGCTTTATAGTCACTGTAAGTTCTAACACACCTTTGTCTACCAACAAGTAGTTCCCTCCATCAAGTCTCCACATGAGGAAAATATTGAGAGGTCGACTTCTCCCAACATCAAGATGAAGACAATCTAACACATGGTCACAGCGATGAATATCATAATAAACTTTATCTTATTTCAGTCTCATACTAGCGTTTATCCATCTCCCCAAGAACTAATGATCTACTCAGACATGGAGGCAATCAACATCATGGCAAAAGTAATGAAATCTATCATATATGAATAGTACTTGTATAAATCCACAATGAGTATGGAAATTACAACAAGATCTAGACAAGATTTAGATGGGATGGATGGAGATGGTGGTGATGTAGTGGTTGATGAAGATGATCGATGCCTTAGCCTCCCGGATCTGCATAGGGCAAATATGGATCCCCAGTGGATGAGTTCCCCCTCTAGATGCCTTCCGAAGGTGAGGTTTCGGCGATTTCTGGGTGTTCTATATGTCATCTACCCAATCCAGTTGCACGGGGTGAAACTATTTGAGGAGGCGGTGTCGGCCGGAACTATATGGACGGAAAATTTATTCCCGTCGTACAGTTGGTTGTTAAACCTTCTGTATGCTTTATTTTCTTCGGGTTTTCTTCTGGTGTTATTGATATTTCCCAAATAAGCGATTTACGTTGTTTTTTTCCTCCTTTTCGCTCCAGTACAACTGCTCCAAGAATTGTGTCCACTATATCCATCATCTGTCCTGATCCTGATGAAAATAGACATAAAATATGTGTGTGAGCGCCGTAAAATACCAAGATCCTACAACGACAATGCAAAATAATAATATAAAACATGATGAAAATATGCACTCATCATCTCACTCTCGGCATCAGCGCCATACGCCATATAGGGCAACACAAAAATAGAAAACCTACTATCTACAGAAAGCCGACATCCTCTGCCCCATCCCCTCCAGCTGGCGGAGCCACCGGAGATGAGGGGGAGAAGAGTCGGGATCGACTAGGAGACTCTCAAGGGGGAGGGAGAACGAGAGCAGAGAAGGGAAAGGAGAGGAGGAATGGAATTGTGCCTTGCATTGCCTCGCGAGAGAGGGAGATTGGTCACATTTGCATTGTAGCTTGTCATTAGTCAATCGATTGTCTCGGTCGTCATCAAAGATATAGCTAAATAAAAAGTTGTCCTCTATTTTTAGAGAAGATCGGGAATACACGCTTCACATTGTTCATCATCATCAAAAATTGCTCTTATAAGGTCTATTCACCATCTTATTATGTTTTCTTGACAAATCTGTAAACTTCTATCATAATTTAGTTCCGATCATTAATCTATGTATACAAAATATGAAGAATCATGAACTTTAGTGCTACATGTAGTTACTCTCTTAGCATTATTATTTTATTTATTACAAAGTATTATACAAAATAGCATGCATTAAAGTTTTATGACTAAGTGAAAGTACAATTTCACTCTATTAGTTATACGATCTCTTAAGAAAATTAGGGCCCCATTTTACAGTTCGCACCATGGACCAAAATTCCTTGAGACAACCCTGATAATGCATTGTATATCTTATATCTATTCTCTTCTCTAAATGATGTGGACCGCTAAGAGAAGACACAACTTTTACACCATTGGACATGTCCTTACAACCAAAAAGTCACTGTTAGGATACCAGATTACAAGTGGAGCTCAAATAGAAAAGAACAACAACCAGGAACTACAAATAATAACTACAACAAGAAGTAAGCTAGAAAGATTGACCAAGGCATGATGTCTTCCTCCAGTGTTTACATTAGAGCATAGGGCGTCGTCGGATCTGGCACCAACCTTCTTCGGGGTCTTCACAACAACGTCTTTAAGGAAGTTCTTTGGCGGTATCGAAAGACACGAGCAACCCCCCACTAAAGAGCACTAGCGCTAGTCAAAGGGTAAATAGAAATACTTCCAAGAAGGGGATGATGCAAATGGGTCACCGTCGCTTGATCTACAACGATCTAGATTTTCACTCGAATACCAAAGACCAAGATGAGGGAAATGGGAGAATGGGATCTGCAACAACACCCGATTGATCTGCAAGGATCTACAACGATGCCATAAATAAGGGGAATGACAACCGCAACCACACCGTCAGATGATGGCTGCAAGTGCATAAATCGTTTGTAGCTAGTTTTGAAGTTAGGATGTCAATCCCACAGGGAGCCCAAAGGTAAGTTCTTATTGGTGAAGTCTCTATCACACCCAAAGTTTTCATAGGTCTTCGAGTGAATTGACTGCAAGTGTTGAAATAGGAATAGGTTTTGGATTAAACGAAAATATTTAAATAAAATTAAAATGTAAACTTCAGAAATAAAAAACATAAAATTAAAGAATGATTTGTTTATTGTTTTCTGCAGATGATGAAGTAGGCGTGGAGAGTTTCAGTTCATGGTGATAGTGAATGTGTCGGGTGGATAAGTGATAAGTGTAACAGTTATAATCTTTTAAGTATGTGTGTAGGAGAGCAACCCATAATTAGCCGGAACTTCTCTTGGTAGATTTCATCCCAACTTCAATAATCCTACTAGCTTGTTTAACACAACCATGGTCAGTCACCAGACGATTAAGATCCTTCAGGTTGCTTAGCAATTACGCTCCTTGGATCGGACTAATGCAATAAGCTTAGTGGTTCCCATTTATATCAAACTATTTTCCCATTTATATCCCTGTGTCACTCGAGAGTCATCGATCTGCTAGCAAACAAGATACTATCTATGTAGAACAAACCATCATCTTGTCAGGGCCCTTAATTGGACAACAGGCATTAAGCATCCCACAGATAGTCAAGCACACATAATATAGTAATTAAAATTAACCACAAACTTGATGGAATATATATAGGCACATCACATCTCACAAATCCCCTACATCTCCCACGCCCAAGGGAACTTACTCACACATGATAGAAGAAAGCATCATCGATATAATTAAATAAAGGGAGTTCTTCTTGATATTACCGAGGAGATCCACAATAAGAAATAGAAATAAATCCAACATAATTCAAGATAGGAAGAACAATCTCAAACCCTAATCTTGCAAGGTGGAGATCTCTCTCTATCTCAAGTACAAGTAGTGTCTATGGTGGTGTGGTGGCTGGGAGATCGAAGATCATGGAGAGAGATGAGGAACATCTTCTCCTTCTTCTCCGGATCTCTTCTTTCTCTCTTCTGGATGAGATGGCGGCTCATGTGTTCTGTTTTCGACCAATGCCTCTTCATGAAAGTTGTCCCTTTTAATAAGACGAAGGAGATGACAACTATACGGCAGGAACTATATGGCCGGAGAAATATTCCCGCCGTATAGTTGCTCGTTAAAGCTTCAGTGTCCTCTCCTCGATTGCTTTCAAAAAGAGACTTGCTTGTTTTTGTTTGAATATTGTGTTTCAAAACCTAAAACACACATTAAAAACCAAGTTTTCTTCGCTATCGAAGTATTAGTGTTAGGGAATGCTAGAAAACCATCAAATCCAAACAAAAACCATCGATAGAAACCATAAAAAATGCATAGAATCTCACGGCTATCAACTCCCCCAAGCTTAGATATTACTCGCCCTCGAGTGACAAGGAAATAAGAAAGGATAGCGGAGATTCGAAACTAAAATAAAATAACTTACAAGCTTGAATTGGTGTCAAATTCATTTCTTCACATTTCCTGCAATCTTAAACATGATCATACAAGTATTCACAAGATTGCACTGGGTTCACTTCCTAACCACGTATATCTTGCTATCAAATAAATTAAATGCCAAGTTTAGTGTCAAATGTTTAGCTAGAAAAGTGAAACAAATCTCTTTGGTCTTTCTCTTATTGAGAGATGAAAACTTTTGCTCTTGTTCCTTTAATAAATTAAGAGTACTCAAGTTTGCACCAAAAACATTTAATTTAAGAAAAACTCATATACTCCCACGTCAAAATTTCAAGACTCTGAAAGCACCTTTTTTCCTTTCCTTGTTTTTTAAAAACTTCAACTCTTTCATAGAGAAATCATGCCACTATTTTTAACATGTTAATTGGGACTGTGTTGTCCACTCGTGACCATGCCAATAGATAACTGTTGAGAAATAGTGGGTTATAGGAGTACTATAACTTCACTTGGAATGTAAATCCATGATCAGACTAAAAAAGTTACACATCATAGCATTGCATCTACAGACGTTTACATAACTCAATAGCCGAAATCAAGTGGTTTCCCACATTTAGATTGTTCGTTGGCCAGCGGAGTTAATAGTTCCCCATGGAGTATGAAAATGTTTGTAGTGACATGCGTAAAGCAATATCCTACTGTAATTATTAGAAAAAGCAGTGGCATAATCTCTTCTACTTCGAAGTATCCATTTTATCAGACAATTTCATTCAAGGGTGATGTCGAGTCTATTTACATTAATCTCAATGGGGTTGAGTAGTTTATAAAATAAAATATTTTGGGCTAAACATGTAGGGGTTCGTAGCATGGAAAACAAAAAAATTCTATCGCATGAACACACACAAGCCAAGATCTATCTACTAGATTGTAGCAACGAGTCGATAGAGTACTACAAGGAATGTGTCAAACTATGACGTTTTGGTAGTGACCCTGAATGAAATCGTCATAAATTTATGACGATTCTACACTAGATGGTCGTAAGATATTTGGGAGGGCCAAATCCTTATTAAACTATGATGATTTCGTGAAAAACATCGTAATTTCTATGGACAAAATCGTCATAATTTCTAGAGAGGTTGAGATATTAGAGAAGGTCAATATCAGCCGTAGGATGTAAACATAATGAACGGATGGATGGTGAAGTATGGAAACTTGTTGTGTGGATGGATGACCTGGCATCCAGCGCGTGCATAGTGGCAAATATTTGGCGCACACCAGCCGCGACCCTCTATCTCTAACCCTAACCCTTATCTCTCCCCCGCCGCCATATCGGTCTTTCTCTCCCCTCGCTCTTCTCCTCCGATGGATCCACAACACCACCACCCTATCCTCGTCTCCTCACCGCACCTCGATGGCCACCGGCGGCTGACCTCGATGCCCGCAGATCCCTATGGCGGCTGCCGTATCCTCCTCGATGCCTGCGGATCTGGCCGCTTGGGCCTCAGCATAATGCCCTAGTAGATGGCAGCGGTGCTCCATGGTTGGCAGTGGGGTGTCCAGCGCCGCGGCGACGGTACTTGGCGCTGGGAGAGCCACCAAGCTCTGTGTGCGGACGTCCGAGCTCCCTACCTCGATGTCCGCGGATCTGGGAATCCCGGCCGTCGACGCTGACGGTTACGGCCGCCCGTAGCTCCACACCCAGGATCCAGGTGAGCATCACGGGCACGCATGCAGAGCATGAAGAGAACACATCCAACATCTCTGGCTTCGATGCGCGCTGATCTCACATTTTTTCTTGTCGCTTTTTCAGGTCCGGACGCGTGCGGACTCGGCGACAACGACAGGTGGGGCACATCCTAGTGCCAGATCAGGGCGGCGACGGTAGATGGGGACCCAATCAAGGGCGGCGGCAGGTGGGGCGCCAGATCGAGGGTGGCCTAGGAGGAACCTAGGAGGATCAGCGAATGGGGGCAGACGGGCCTAGGAGGAACCTTCACACACAGACGACGGGGAACATCAGCGAGTCATCCATCTTCGACAGCGAGGTATTCACCTCCTCTGTAACTCGCGCTTCGTCAACGAGATCGACGCCAGCAACCCACGCATCACCAAGATCGAGGCCATCAACTTCTGTAAAGGCAAGTACTTAACACCTAGATATGATCATGCGACTTCTGTAACTTGTGTTTTTGCATCTCCCTCTGGCCTACAAACCTTGTTGCGCTAGATGCAATTCTCGGTGCATCTCCCTGTGGCCTGCAAACCTTATTGAGCTAGTTCATGTCATTTGTTCTTGTTAGTTCATGCCTATAAATATGGGTTGTTGTATTACCAATAGCTAATTATGACCTGATAGTGGAATAGGCTGTTGTATCATCCCATTATGTCCTGATGCTGCATGATATTGTTTTGCATACTTACTTGGTTCTTCCGGATTCCATTTACAGGGTAGTTGTCATATGTGTAAAGTGTGATCTGTTAAAAAGAAGAGGTTGTAATAATGTTGTTTTGATTTTGTTAATAAGATGTTGTTCCCTGTTAGCTCCATTATTTGCATCTCCCTGTTACAAGAGCATAATAGCTCCTTTATTTGCTGTGGTTTGATTCTGATGACTCATGGTAACATCGATAATAAAAACAAAATATTACTAGTGTTGACAATGTTGCTGGCATATATTTTTAATTGACATGTGACATTCACAAGATACAGGCAACACCTTTCAGCGCAGTAGTACATAGCATGCCAAGGTTGTTTTGTCTGCACACATCAATGTCTATAATCTTTTGCACTTCTTATAGGTGTGTCTGTTCACATCTTCTTGTATCGAGTCACTGATTTTTTTGTGTGTACTGAAACAAACAAGGTCAGATGAAGGTAATATGTGCTCAGAATGTTGCAAATCTGTCCAGCTTCACTCAAATAACTAGATGATCTCCTTAGTACTCAAATGGCAACTGGGCATGCTTGCCGAATTGGAGGTGGACGCTCTCTACCATGCTATTGTGATGCATTTTTTCACTTTGGAGAGCTTGGCTTGTGAGTGTATTAGTGGAATGAATGCATATTAATTTTGTTTTAGAGATTCACTACAGAAAAACTGAATGAGAAAGTAAAAGACTTGGTTAACCGATGAGCTTTTGCATGTTGTTCAGTCAAGAGAGCTTTTAATTATTATTATTATATGAGTTTTGCTGCTATATTGTTGGGTCTACATTGCTTCAGTAATAGAGCACACATGCAGTTAGTTAAGCGCCTATCCTATTCTCTGCTATGTGACATCCTATATAATTTGTACACTGTGTGATGCTATACTAAAATCTTTTCTCATTGCAAATCTACCATGTCCACTATGATGTGCAACGACGAGATAGGGACGGGGATAGGGGACTTTGATTGCACAAGGACAAGGAAGAAATGGAAGTCCCTGAGGGGGCAAACCTATTGCCATTCCTATACATGGCACCGGCTTCTCGATCTCTCTGGATTAGATAAGTCTTTAGTCTATCCTGTTATCTTTATTACTTGTTTGATTTGCTTGTTGCGCCACTGTTTCTTCTTCATGATACATGCAAACCATGTTTTAATTGACTTGGAGGTCCTCTATATTCTCTCTTGTAGGAAATTCATGACATACTTGTTTTAGTTTCTCATCCCTATGTATTTAACCAGTGTTTACTGTTTATGAGACTTTGGAGTCTCTGTTACATTCCATTTGGAGTCTCTGTTGCATCCCATTGACTGGGGTGTTCTTGATGTAAAATCCCATTGACTGGGGTGTTCTTGATGTAAAATCTAGTAGGAGAGTAATGTTTTCTTTTGAGCACCTCGATTGCATAATTCTTGTTTGTTTGTACCAGTGACTGTTATTTTCACACAATTACTTGTGTAGATAAAACTTATATGTTGTGATTATTGTTTTTTCTATCTAGATGTCCCATGTATGTCGTTCACTCCATTCTTCCCACACTCATCATTTAGACCTGTCATATTCTATGAATCCGAGTGGCTTCAGTTAAATGTTTGGAAATCCAACGACTAGATGGATCCTTAAACACTTAATATTTTCATGCAAGTATCTCTTATCCAGAATAAATGCATGGCATCCTTATGTCTCCCTGATTGTTACCCCTGAAAGTTATGCTAGCTCTCTAACTCTAATTTTTTTCTGTATCCTAGATAATGCCAGAAGCATCGCGAGGGTGTTGTTTGATGACAACAAGTCAGCATGATTGAAACTGGATCATGTGACCAGACCAGATTTAGAACAAGGCAGCGAAGGTGAGATGAACTAAAATTAAGTCTTGAAGAATCACATACAAACAACCATTTCTGGATGTCGTCTAAATAAAATGTCGGATGTTTGCTTTCTACTTAATTGTGCATCAGTAGACAGTGCTGGTACATAGCTTATGTTTGTATATTATGGATACATGGCTGTTGTTTATAGCTACTGGTACATAGCTCGTGTGCATGTGCAATATACTATATGATGGTCAAAGTTCCATGCCTTTTCTAAAAGTATTGTCTTCCATTTTGGATCTATCAAGTTTTCATGTGGCTGGGGCATGCTGATCTATCAAGCTCTTGTGGTTTCTTCAATTAATTTGCCTGCCACAGGCACGCAGCTTCGTTAATGGCTAATCATATGGTGGCATGTTCTATAACTGCAGGTGTGCCCGCATACCAGCAGCGCCTTATCTTTGCCGTGAAGCAGCTGGAGGATGAGTGCACGCTCGCCAACTACAACATCCAGAAGGAGTCCACGCTTCAGAAGGTATAGCATGACTCATGTGATTGTACACTGTTGTGCCAAGATAACCCTACTTCTATTTTGCCACTTTGTTATAGCATAGCTAGACCTGTTGCTTGCATGGCTATATATCAGAAATAGAATGAACACTAAGAGATTGAACAGGATGTATAGTTAGGTTATCTACAGGGGTGAGGATCTGTAGTATGTTGTGCTGGCCTATAACTATAACTTCACCAATTTATGATTGGATCCACCTGTCTACAAAAGGCTTGATTTTCTGACTGAGTGTGTGTCTGTTGTTTACTCGTTCTGTGTTGTTCTGTAGGGGCACAATGTGATTATCGAGAGAGCACATAATCTTCACTGTCACACAAGAATCATTCCTCAGTGGCTCCACATGTCTATCTCCCCCTTGTAAGCTGGGCTCTCCATTCCTCGAGAAATTCCTACTTTTTGCCAACTGCTAGTTGTGTGACCAAAATGGCTGGCTCTTCTTAGTTGTGTGCTTGGTTAGATCAACTGTTTTGTATATTATTTTTGTTGGATTAGCTCTATAAAATTGTTTATGAATGCCACTACTGTTCATGCTGAACATCAAATGCTATTAAATATCAATGAAATGTTCAATGAAAAATTTCTTTTTCTGGTGAAAGATTCAGTACTGCTAAATTCTGGTGATTGTATTCTAGATAGTATTTGTCAATTTAGGCTGACCATAAAGGAACCTATTTTTTTGAATGCTTTCTTACTCATTTTTATTTTTGTGAATAATTTCATAGGCTGATATGCTGGTCTTTATTCAGATGATCAAGACACAAGTTCTGGACGATATGATTGAAGCCTAGATGGAAGAAGCGATGCCTTATGCAACTCTGTTTTGTGAACTGAAATTTATTTTGATGTAATGAGTGCATATAGTATCGCTATTCCAAAGTCTGGTTCATTTGTATGCTGTGATAAGAATATTTATTTAGTAAAATTGAGCATGACTGGTTGACTGTGTAATGTTCTGTATCAAATATTGCGACAAGGCTATGGCCAATTCTTGGTGTTGGATCAGAGATATTTTGGTGGAAAATGAATTACGAAAAAGTCTGAAATCCAAAAAGAAATAGGTAGTACCAAATAATAAAAGGATTGTAAAAAGTCTAGGGCCCAAATAATATTGGCAATAAAAATGCTAAAAATTAGAATAAAAAATTGATCCTACAAAGTTGTAGGCCCAAAAAAACTGCAGTGTAAAAGGCCATGACCTAAAAAGAAAAAGGTTGAATTATTGGGCTTGGCCCATATAAGTGACTGAACTGGACCGGGCTGAATTCACATTACGACAATTTCATTTCGTCACAATTTTGCCACGTAGGATCGGCCACGTAGGATCTGAGCTGGCTTGGCTAGATGGCCCATGACGATACTGGATCGTCATAGACGTTATGACGATCCAATATTGTCATAGACATTTATGACGATTTCGCAAAAATCGTCGTTATAGTTCATTTGCGAAGCCCAGCTTTCGACGATCTCAAAATCGTCATAGAATCGTCATAAACGGACTACTATGACGATTTTGTGACGAAAATGGAGGGTCATATATAGACAGATTCCTTGTAGTGAGTACTCACCCTCGAAGATTCCAAAGCATTTAACGAGATCGGACTCTCATGGGTGATGTAGTCGTTCACTTGCCAATCTCAAGATCGCCTAGACGATCCTTCCGGCGCCGCGTTACGCCAGCGCTCCCGCAGTCGATCACACGTTCGGTACTCGATGAAGACATTCCTCTCCCTTGTTCCAGCAGGCAACGGAGGTTGTAGTTCTCTCCACGCGGTTCCAGCATGCAGCACAACGGCATGGTGTCGGAAGTAGAGGGAAGATCCCGCAGGGCTTCACCTAAGCTAGAGCGGGTTATAGTGGAGTATTAGGGTTTCCCCGATGATCTAGGGTTTAGAAGCCGAAGAGGAGGAGGCGTGGCCGGCGGCGGCTAGGGTGGCAACGGCGAGCCGGCGGAAGTGGGCGGCGGCGGTGGCAGCAGCGATGGCGGCTTGGGTGGAGGGGCTGGTGGGTGGTGTGGCCGGTGGCAAGAGGCTAGGGTTTTGCCCCAAGTCGCCGACTTGGAGCAGCTCCTGGCAGCGGCTAGAGAGGGCTAGGCGCCTTGGCTAGGGTTTGGAGGTGTGGGGAAAGGGGCTCCCCCTCCCCTCTATTTATGAGAGAGAAGGGCGGCAAGGGGAGGGGGAGTCCTCCTCCAACTCCCCTTGCTTGGCCGGCGGCAGGGAGAGGGAGGATTCCTCCTTCCCTCCCTCCACTTGGAAACATTATCCCAGTTTGAGTTTTTCAAACTGGCTTTTTGACTTTCAAATTAGAGTTTGATTTCTCTCTTCCAAGTGTCCAAGTGACCTAGGACATGATGCAACCATTTCACTTTGCCATGACACATTCATGTACCCTTACCCTTCTGAATTGTTGAACCTTCTAGACCCTTCTATAACATTCCTTTGAAAACACCAGATCCATTCCCGAACTCCGAAATTGGACTTTCCTTATATGAATCTTATTCTCCGGACCATTCCGGATCTCCTCGTGATAACCCGGATCCCATCCTAGACTCCGAACAACATTAGGTCTTCTTACTCACAATCCATATCTACTAAACAACATCGAACCCTTAAGAGTGTCTCCCTACGGTTCGTGAATTATGTAGACATGATCGAGACTCTTCTCCGATCAATAACCAATAGAGTAATCTAGAAATTCATATGGCTCCCACATATTTCTATGATTAATTCATGATCGAATGAACCATTTACATACGATACCAGTTTCCTTCGTCTCGCGATACTTTACTTATCTGAGGCCTGATCGTCGGTATATCTGCATACCTAGTTCAACCTCGTTACCGATAAGTACTCTTTACTCGTTCCTGTGATATGTGATCTCTTGTGAGATATTCACATGCTTTCAAGATAATTGGATGACATTTCATCGAGAGGGCCTAGATTATATATATACATCATATGGATGGACAAATCCCACTCTTGATCCATGTGCCTCAACACATACTTTCCGAACACTCAATGCCACCTTTATAACCACCCAGTTAGGAAATGGTGTTTGATGTCATCAAAGCATCCATCCGGTGATGGTGATTAACATGATATCATGGTCGAAGGATTTAGGTTACTATGTATCTTGAAAGATTATAGCAAATGAACTATTGAAATGACTTGGTCTTTATGCTACAATTATATATAGGAGTATGTCCATCACACCATTCTCCTAATGATATGATATTGTTGTTAATAACATCTCGATGTTCATGATTAGGAAACCATGATCATCTATTAACCAACAGCTAGTATTACAAAAAGGCTTTACTAGGGACTCTAACAAGTTTACAAAATCACACAAGTATTAATGTTTCCGGTTAATACAGTTATATCATGCATGTAAAATATTTACCATAAACACGAAGATATAATAATAACTACTTTTATTATTGCCTCTTGGGCATATCTCCAACAAAACATGGACTCAAGTCATCCCTTGGATGCTTTTCTTGTTGTAAAAATGTCGGAAGTATTTTAACCAAGTTCATTGCTCAATGTTTCAAAGCTAAAGAATGACACTAGCAAGGGAATATAGTTTATGAGATAACAAGCTAGGTGAGGAGTGACTCAAGTGCAAGCGAGTAAATAATTGTAGCATCAATTTAAAGTTGCAGCAGAGGTGATGAAAGGAATGTGATACCTCCTCTTGCTTTCTTCATTCTCGTACTTGAGTCGAATCCTCTCTATATTTCCCTATTGCCAAGTCACCTGAAATTGAGCAATCTTCGAGAAAAACAAAGAAACAAATTGCAATAAAATTTATAACAAATTTTTTGTGTTTTTGGTTTTTAAGAATGCAAATTGAAAGTAAACATGCTTTTCTTGGAAAAGAAAACAAATCAAAATAAGAAATAAAAATATGAATGCAAGTTTTGAGGTTTTCAAAACCTCCCCCAAGCTTAGGTTGTTGTCATGCTTAGTTGTTCCCGTTGTTCGGCGGCGGTTGATGGTGCTGCTGGTAGTAGTCGGGGAAGTAGGTCATGAAGTTACCAAAGGTGTGAGTTAATGCACTCACATATTCACTTAATCCATGCAGAGTATGGTCAATCTCCCCAATGTGCTGGTTGAGCTGCAAAAAAATCCTAATAGGGGACATTGTTGAACCCCTGTTGTTGTGGCTGATTGGGCCATTGGTCCCAAGGCTGCTCCTCCTGCTTCTTATGCTACTGTTCCTCCCAAGCGGGGTTGTACTCCTCCTCCTGCTGCTGCTCCTGCTCATCCTGCTGCCCTCCTTCTTCCTCTTCATCAGAGTCGGGATAGAGCTCCGCCATGATTTCAGTCACTTGATCCTTGGTGAGGATCCAGTTGTCCCTTCCCTGAACCTCGAAGTCTTGCGGGCAAGGCAGTGGCATCTGACCATCCTACACATCATTAAGATAACTAAATTGATAGGCTCGGAGCCTCCTGTTAGCTCGGTAAACACCGAGGAAGCCACAAGCAGTTATATATCTAACATCCATAAGTATGGAGCCATCAACAAGTTGAGCAATAGGAATTGCAATTTCAAGGGCTTGGATTAGGTGGGTTACCATTCCATCGATACGAATATCACCTTTATTTTTGTTGCTCTGGTGGCAGAGGTGCTGGAGAAATAGAGCTGCAGGAGTGGGACTCTGTGGCGCATTAGGGAAGAGCGCCTTGGTGATCATGGCCATGTCTGCATTGGCCATCGAGCCGATATCTCCTCTTCCTAACAAGGTGTTAGCAAGTAACATAGCAAAGTAATAGATGGTTGGGTTCTGAATGGTGGACATCTTTTGGTAGAAGTCCCTACCACCATTAACAGAAACAACCTCCCAAGCATTTGCACTCAAGACACTATACAGGTTTATAACAGTTGGTTCCCCTTATTGAGGGAATCCATAAGCATTGCAGAATTGTTGATAGATAATTTGATATGGCCGTTGGTTAACGGTGAAATTTATCATGCATGCATTACCTTTCTCCCTGTAGTCATCGTAGAAGGAGGCGAGGAACTCATGGGTGAGACCTTCATAGGTGTAGTGGTTGGCGTTGGAGAGGCCGGAGAGCCCTGAATTTGCACACAGGTAGTCGAAGTCCCCCTTCAACTCTGTTGAGTTGAGAAAGCCGTTGTCGGCCCATCGTGTGGGAAGAACCTTCCTCGCCAAAACCATGGCATACTTTTTGTCGATCTCAGCCCGGAGCCCTAAGCCCTCACCAGATTGGTGCTTGCTCTTGCGAAAAATACTACTAATCTTGTTCATCTTGATGCACTGAGAAATTTCAACATAAAACATTAGGCATATAGTTTCTACATGATATATGAGCGATTCTACATGGAGGAATTCAATCCTAACATGAGAAATTAAAAGGGAAAATCAATCAAGCTTGAGTTCATCCACTAATTCCATGAGAAGATTTCAACCATGGAATTCTGAAAATAAAGCATGGATAGGGAGAGAAACATACCGATCTATTGATTCCCCCACTCAAACGAACGAAAAGAATTGAGAGTTCTTGAGAGGTTCTGAGAGCTTTGGAGAGAGAGGTTGAGAGAAATAATGAGGGGAGGAAGAACCTTGCCCTGCCCGACCCGTTTAAGTGGTCGGGCCAAACTATACGGCGGGAACTATACGGCCGGGCCAGGTAGCTCCCTCCATATAGTTTTCGCGGCGGCAAGGGTCAGGGTTTCCCTTCGCCAGATCACAACTATATGGCCACAACTGTACGGCCGGACCAAATGGTCCTGCCGTATAGTTGGACGTCAAACCTTCTGTATTCGAACCCCAACTCTTGAGAATTTTGTCGATAACTATACGGCCGCAACTATATGGCTTGAATAAAATTCCCGCCTTATAGTTGGTCGTTAGACCTTCTGTAGCATGCTTTTTCACCCAAATTTTCAGAGATGCATTTTTTATTTCAACAATATTATTAATCTAGTTTCTACAGATAAAACTCAAACTTTATTTTCTACTCTAAATCTATACTTGTTCAGTCGGTATTTCTGCTACTTTTTGACAGATGCATCTTTACGGGCGCGCTTCCGCAAAAATATCTGTGAAAAACTTGTAGGAATGCTATGAACATCTTTATTATCTAACTTTAATTTATTTTATTGATATAATGGGTTGACTCACATTAAGCATTTTATTGAGAATGGTTTAATATTTCAACCCCTTCTCTATTCTCGAATTCTTACCTTTGGTTGCCCTTTATCAAAGGCACTTACCACATGAACTCGTTTTGCCGGTGGAACATACCTTTCTCCTACTTCTAGTTTCTTTGGAAAATACTGGATTATTTCAGCATCATAAACATTGAAGATTATTTTCCCTGCAGCATAATCAACTGATGCTCATGTAGTTCTTAGGAATGGTCTTCCAAGTATTATAGATAATCTTTCATCCTCCGACATTTCATGAATACTAAAGTCAGTGGGAATAACATGCTCATCTATTCTAAGTAGAACATCCTCAATCATACCAACATGTTGTTTAGTGGATTTATCAGCCATCTATAAAGTGATAGAAGTGGGGGAGTATTCTTCTAATCCTAGCTTTTTATAGAGGGAGTATGGCATTACACTAACTCCTGCACCTAAATCACATAAAGCATTATGAATATCAGTTTTTCCTATTGAGCATGAAATAGTTGGTATACCGGGATCTCCTAACTTAGACAATAGTCTCCTATTAGCAAGGTAACTAGTCACCATGGCAACGATTCCAGTTATTTCTTTCTACTAATAATATCATGAAGAAATTTAGAATATACTACTAGGAAAATGGCTATAGGTAATCAGCACATCCGTGGCTCACATGGTTGAAGTGCCCCACGACTAAAACAGGCGTGGCTCACCTATGGGCAGTGCCCTACTAGTAACTAGAACAACCGTGGCGCACATGACCATAGTGCGCCACAGATATGTGTGGGTCAGGGCCCTGTTGGCCGCACGCCAAACATCCGTAGCGCACATAGGGTAGGTGCGCTACGGTTTTTAGTGTCAACCGTGGCGCACATGGAGGGGGTGCGCTACGCCTAAGCGCATGCCCCTCTCTGCTGTGAAACGGCCAGACACATCCGTGGCGCACTATGGCATGTGCGCCACGGATGTATAAACTTAGTAGTAGGGCACCTTGCCCTAGTGCCCTACGCCTAACTATCTTGCACCAACTCCACCCCCCCTGTGGATCGCCTTTTTAGGCTTTGCAAAAAATAAAAGAAAATGATAAACACTTCAAAAAATTAAATACTTTCATATTTAGGTAGGTAATGTGGTATAGCTTCTAGTAAAATTAACAAACATGAGTTTCGACTTTATTTGCAAAAAAAAGTCATGCCACGGTAAAAAGGCCGTAACTTTTGCATACGATATCGAAAAAAATCGTATAATATACCAAAATGACGAGAACGAGATTTCGCATCCGCTCGCAACCACCTCCGGTCGTTTAGAGATTTTTTAGATTTTCAAAATTCGAAAAGAGTAAAAAGTTACGGTCAAAAGACCGTTTTTTCCTGCAGAAAAAAAAATAGAGGGCGACTTACCCGTAGCGCACCACCACCTAGTGCGCCACGGATAAGCTTGGGCGGGATTCAAATTTCAAATCCCCACCCCGCCCACCTACCCCTATTCCCTCCCTCTTCTCCTTTTCATTCTCCTCCCTCCTCCTTTTCCTTCTCTCTTCTCCTCCTCCTTTTCCTTCTCTCTTCTCCTCCTCCTCCTCCTTTCCTTCTCCTCCTTCCCTTGTAGTGACGATGGCGACGGTGGCCTTCTCCTCCTCCTTGCATTCACGACGGCGACGACCTCCTTCCTTGCGGCCTCCTCCTCCTTGCAGTCACGAAGAGAGACGACGATCTTCGACGACCGCCGACGACCTCCTTCTCCTTGCGGCGACCTCCTCCCTTCTCCAGCAACACCTCCTTCTCCCTCTCTTCCTCGATGCCGGCGAGGAGTAGCACGGCCACGGCCTCCCGCACCTCCCTACGGTGGTAGGTCGTGGCCACGGCCACCATGCTACAGCGAGGCGACACGACGGCGGCGATGCGGACCCGATTACTTTTGCAATTCAAAATGAGGGTGTTTTTTGCATTTTTTTATTTTTGAAAAAAAAACATCCGTGGCACACCTGTACCCCTACCTGTGGCGCACCTGGTAGTGCGCCACGCCTATCTCGATATAACCGTGGCGCACCATGCAGTGCGCCAAGGCTACGAGATAGCCGTAGCGCGAGGCCCGTGACGCACCATGAAGTGTGCCACGGAAGGCCTTTTCAGGTGCGCCACGAATAGGCGTTTTTCTAGTAGTATATAGGCAGGCACTTTTATTGCGTCCGCAAATGGAATTTCTAGATGAAGCTCATTTAGTGCTTTTGCGAAAGAATCAGAGATTGCCTCATCTGGTGCTTTCTTTTTACGGTCTAGATATGGAAGTTTATTACCTTTATCTTTTACCTTTTTTGGAGGATCATGCTCTTTAGTTTCTTTGTTTTGTTGTTGCCTATCATTTTTATTCTTTTCTATTGCAACAACTTCATCTTCTTTGCTTGCTTATATTTCTTCTCTTGGATCAACGGTCTCTGCATCAGAGTTATAACCATCATCATGTGTATCATTCTTCTCCTCCAAGCTTTGATCTTGTGTGTCTTGAGCGGTCTCATCTTGAGGATCCACCAATGTATCATCTTCATGGCTTTCTTTGAGCAAGGATTTTTCATTTCGATCTTTTTTAGCTTCATATTCCGGTGGTCCTAATGGTCCCTTAACAAATGCACCTCTTCTTGTAACAACATTAGTAGAAACAGGAATATTTATATCATCGCGAAGAAAAATTTGATAACCAGATGCTATTTGTTCACATTGGGTTTCAATCATACTGAGGTACTTGTTAAATAATTTTATTTCTTGGCCAATTTCCTCATAATTTTCTATAAGTTCGGCCAAAATCTTTTTATGTCATTGAAATTGCTTATGCAAGCTACTGTAAGATTTGGCTTCTCGATGTTTTAATTCTTGAAAAAAAGTTCTAGTTTCATCCTCTTTAGTAAAAACTTGTAACAAATCTACTTTGTTTTCCTTAACAAGTTTAGAAGGTATACCTTTTTCTTTCATGGTTTTACGTACTTCAGGTATAAGAGCAGGATTTATACGAATTATTCTTTTTTCCAGTTTAGTACCAAAATTAGGATTATATAAGGAATCATTCTTAGCCCTAGTAGACATCAATTCCAAACATGCTTGAACAGTTAAAGTATTTATCGATCCTCCTGCTGATGAATCTAGCAACTCTGTGCATTGAGTATTAAGGCTGTGGTAAAATAAGTGGCAAACAGTTGACTCAAAATAGCCATGATTAGGAATACTATTGATCATTCCAAAAAATCTTTCCTAGGCTTGTGGGTAGTTTTCTCCCACGTTCTGACTAAAGTTGCCTATATTATTACTAAGTTCGGTTACCTTTGTAAAAGGATTAAACCTGTTTATGAATTTAACAATGCAGTTTTCCCAACATTTAATATAATGGCGAGCGAGAGAATATAACAATTCTAGGTCTTTACCTTTGAGAGACCACGAAATAATTTTAGACGAGAGAATTCTCCTGGCAAACCTTTTAGTCCAACTGATGTTATCTGTCAACACCAGGATTTTTAATCCCAGATGCCTGTTATGCCATACATCGCAATCTCAGGATTACCATTTTTGCGAGACATAATAGATTGGTACCATAGTTCATCATCCATTACAAACGATAATAAGGTCTTACAAATAAAGGATCTCATGATCCAGTCTTAATACAATCAATGCAGCGGAATAATATAATAACAGTAGCATGGTCGAAGCTCCATCTTCAAGGTCACAGGCAATGCTGACGATGGGAGATGATCCTAGTTGTCATAGACTTCCTGCTGCCCATCATCCTGGTAGTCCACCTCATAGTCTGGCCACGGGAATATCCAGGGACAAAGCCATGAGTACTCTTTAAGTACTCGCAAACTATCACTAACAAATAAAGGAGTTCAAGTAGGAATCCTAAGCTCTAGGTTTATTTGCAAAAAGCTAGGTTTATCTCTAACTGAGTTTAGAAGTAAAGAAAAACTAATTTAATGTTGTACAACACCTAAGTGGGAACATAGTTTTCATGTTCACAACCCTGTTGTGGTCAAGTCAAAGTCATAGTTCATTTCACAAGTCATTTTGAAAATATCTGACGATGGAATAATATGGCCACTCCAACTATCCATAACCGCGAACACGGCTATTCGAATAGTTTGACACTCTGCAGAGGTGGTACACTTTCACCACAATATTCATTACATCCGTCAGGAACAATCCTGAATCACCATACTCAATATGCGGATAATCAATCCTAACCTTTCAATTACACACCCTAGTATAGGCACCTCCCATATGAGTTTGGACTCCCAACCATGACCATCTGTCATCTTGCAAACTACATAGGTGGACATTCATCACAAGGTAGCCTCAGCTCAAACCTCTTCCGCAAGGGAACCCATACTAAGATATATAAACTTCCAGCCAAGCCCTACCCAAATTCGGGTATTGTGGTTTTATGGTAAAATTGGAATGGTATCGCATCCTAACCGAACCATCAGTTTTATAAAGGGATAAGGCTCATGCCTCAATATTTTCATCATCAAATCATCTGGTGTTCATAACACATGTCAAAACATTTCATTAGAATGATTCATCATTCCAAGGTTTTCATAATCATTTTCACCAAGCATTCCCATCTAAAGTGATCAAGTTTTATGCTTAGCACTAGCCACTAAAGTTGAGGGAAATCAATAATGAGGGATGCTAAGCAAGTGTGACTATCCAAATCTAGATCTCATGCCTCAGTATGACATATAGTTCTATATAACTTAGGCCAAGTTTTATGCTCTTTATGCTACCTCTAATATCTTTCCAAAATTCACAAGTCACTAAGTAAAAGTAATAAAGAGCTTTGATAGAGAAATAAAATAATAAAGCTTGCAAGTCATACTGGGATTTGGTATAATAAAGTGGTATAACCAAATATGCCTAAGGCCTTCAATCGGTTAAGTGGTATTGTGGGGCTTACAAGTATTAGCTTGCATGGGTAATATGCAAGTGGTAGCTTGCATTGATTGGTGCAGTGGTTGAAGTTCTCTTCTTCTTCGTAGTAGTCCCCTTCCTCCTCGTATCCTTGGTCGGTATTAGCGTCTATAAATAAATACGAGGTACATAATCACCAAACAATATTTGCACACAAAGGTTCAGACTAGATGATCTAGCATCATCACAATTCATCACATGAAATAAAGACCTAGTCTTATTTTTTTTATTTTATAAAAGTAATTTATACTCATTGAAATCTACTTAAGATTTAATATTCTCTAATTAAAATATGGGATCATGTTGACACATGCCATCACCCCATATTTTAATACTTGGGAATGTGATTTAAAGTGGTACCACAATTTAATAAGGTTTAACATTATTATTTTTAATAATTAAAGAGACTAGAAATGCCTATGGGGCATTCGTTTAATACTTGTCCAACATTACTTCATGTAAACCTAAATATTTTTACATATTCAAAAAGATCTTGTCAAATGTGATTTTTTAGAGTTGGAATCAACTCAAAATCATTTATGGTTGATGTTTGAAAAATGTTTGAATGCAGAAAAGTCTCTGCCTTGTTATTTTTACTATAGATGATCTATACATACAAATGGTTTGAATCCAACGGGCTTGGATTACCAATTTCAATACCTTTATAAAAAATTAGTTTCATGTCATTTGGTTTGGTGAATCTCTCTGAATTGATTTTTGAATCAACTGACAGAAGTAGGTTTGAACTAAATTGGAAAATTCTATATCTGAATCTACTGGGTCGCGCGAGAACTAAATGGGCCAGCCCACTGCGCACAGCGCAATGCCTGGGCTGACTTAAAGGGGGTGTCCCACCTGTCAGCGATACAAGGGCTCCCGAAGGGGTATCCTTCAATTTGGGCCCTACAATTAGAATATGATCTAACGGTTGGGGTTCATCATCGACGACGAACAGCTTCGGCGAGGTCTAAACCCTAATGCGGTGGTGGGGTCGTGTGAGTCTTACCAGGGCTCCACCTAGGGTCAGCGTTGGGGGCGAACGACATTGTCGACGACTGTGGTTCAAATGGTGGTCGCAGCGGCTCCTGGGGCAGCTCCAATCAACGGCTCCTCTTCTCCTTCTCCGTGGCAGACTCCGGTGAAATTCCAGTGCTATGGAGCTCGCCTTGTTCCGGGGAAGGGCCAGTGGTGTTCTGCGGGAGGTGGGGAGTGAGATGGTGTGGCGAATTGAGTCCAGGGAAGCCTCCTTTTATAGCCGAGCGAGAGGGGCGGTGCGGCATGGGCAGAGCTCGCCGGGGTCGATGGTACAGTGAGCTAATGGCATGGCGGAGGGTGTAGGCCGGTGTACGGTCTCCTGGCGATGCTCAAAGGCGTAATGGTGGGGCAAGGGAGGTCGAGGTTGGTCGGAAAAGGCTGGTGCTCTCAGCGGCACCGACGGCAATTTCGACGACGCATAGTGGCTACGGGTCACGCGGCGGGGAACAGGGATGTCTGGGAGCTAGCTGGTGTTAAGGCGAGTGTGTGCAAGCGCGGTAAGGGCGAGGCGCGATGTACGCGAGCTGGTCGGGTGCAGCGCTCTGGCGCGCTCTCGGCACGGCACAGAGACAGTGGACGTGGCGTTTCCTCGGTGGTCTAGGGTCTGGCTACGTTCGAGGGCTAGACAGGGGTGGTAGTGGACGGTGTGCTGACTCCTGGACATCGTGGATGGGCGTGGCATTGCCTCTTGCTAGCTAGCCATGGTCGGCCGACAATGGGGGGGGGGCTCGGGTGGCTCAACATTGGTGCAAGGGTAGCCTGCTAGCTTGTGTCAATGTAGTGTGGTCACTAGGGGAGACAAGGGAAGAGATTTGGGTACAAAGAGGGAACAAAGCATTAATCAAAAACAGTGGTAGTTAGGCAAGGTTTACTGTGCTCACCAAGTGTTTGACAAAATGGCCAAAGGAATTCAGTTTGGAAATTTGGATGAATTTTGGTGAGTGCACTGGTCACATGCTTAGTAGTATCTACTTGCTTGGGTTTGGCAAGGTGAACTGGTTTGAGTGGTTTTTGAGAAATGTTGATCTTAGTACCTACACTTGATTCAATTTTGAATTGTCATTTGAATAGATTCGAAATCTATTTATGTTGGTTTGCAAAGTGGGCTTGGGTTCATTTTCACTTGGTCTAGCAAGGGGTGAAAAGAATTGAATTTGTTTCTGTTAGAAAACTTTCACTAGAAACACTCAAAGTGGTCTAGTGGTTAACTTTGGTCAAAATGACCATTTGCTCATAATGTTTATATTTGAATTTCTCTTGATTTGATTCTTCTTGGAAATGATTTAGATGATGTTGTTTTCATCTTTAAACCAATCCTTAGAATTCATCGCAATCAAACATGGCATTGCAAGCATTCATGCATTCATCACACACACATGCATTCATATTCATTTTAATAATAAAAGTTTTTGTTAATCCTAAACTTGGGTGATTAGAACTTGATAATCTTTAGTAATATTTTGTGGAAGTTACAAACCTTCCCTCCTTAAACAAAATCTCGTCTCGACATTTAAGAAAAAGAAAACTAGGAACTAAAGAGATCTGGAAACTCAGTCCTAATGTAATCTTCTCGTTCCCAGGTAGCTTCTTCTTCAGTATGGTTACTCCACTTGATCTTGAGAAACTTGATACTCCGGGTTCTGGTGGTTCTGAAGGCTTCTTCCAAAATACGGATGGGTACTTCAGGATATGTTAGGTCCTCGTTGATCTCTATGGTTCTGTGATCAATATTCTTGCAAACTTCGGTCTTCTCCAGGACTTCTAGGCATTTGCAAAGTAACGAGATATGGAACACATTATGCATGGCTGACATTTCCTCTGGCAGTTCCAGTTGATAGGATACTTCTCCTCGCCAATTCAAAATCTTGAAGGGTCCGATATATCTGGGGGCTAACTTTCCTTTGAGTTGGAAACGTTGCATTCCTTTCAAGGGTGATACTTTTAGATACACAAAATCTCCGATATTGAAGGCTAGGTATCGACGTCTCTTGTCGGCATAACTCTTTTATCTGGATTGGGCGGTCTTGAGGTGCTCACGGATCTTGTGAATTTTCTCTTCGGCTTCTCGTAGGATGTCGGGTCCGAAAATTTGACTCTTTCCTACTTCCGACCAATTCAACGGGGTACGGCACTTTCTCCCATACATAAACTCAAATGGCGCCATTTGCAAACTGGCTTGGTAACTGTTGTTGTATGAGAATTCTGCGAAAGGCAGACAATCTTCCCATTTAGATCCGTATTCCAACACACAAGCTCTCAACATATCTTCGAGTATCTGGTTTACTCACTCTGTTTGTCCATCAGTCTGAGGGTGATAAGCTGTGCTGAAATCTAGTCTTGTTCCTAATCCTTCTTGGACTTTCTTCCAAAATCTCGAGGTAAACTGAGTTCCTCGATCCGACACAATTTCCTTGGGGACTCCGTGCAAACTGACTATTCTAGCAATGTACAACTCTGCTAGCTTCGAACTCTGATAAGTGTTCTTAACATGTAAGAAATGAGCGACTTTGGACAGTCTATCCACTATGACCCAAACAGAGTCATTTCCCCTACTAGATGTAGGCAAACCGGTGATAAAATCCATTCCAACTGAATCCCATTTCCATTCTAGGATCTGCAATGGTTGCAAAACTCCTGCGGGTCTCTGGTGTCCCGCTTTGACTCTCTGAAAGATATCACATTTGGCTATGTAGCTTCCGATTTCTCTCTTCATCTTGTGCCACCAAAATTGCTATTTCAAATCTTGATACATCTTCGTTCCTCCGGGGTGGATAGAATAAAGAGTATCATGCGATTCTTTCAAAATAGATTACTTCAACTCTGAATCTCCTGGTACACAGATTCTTCCTTTATACCACAAAACTCCTTCTTCATCTTTGGTGAATCCGGGTACTTTCCCTGTACCGATATGACGTTTCATTCCGTCGATACTAGCATTTCCTTTCTGCGCCTCCTTGATCTGACTGATCAGAGTGGGTTGCAGTTCTATGCTAGCCAAAAATCCTTCACTAACTAGTTCCATTCTGAAATCTTCCAACTCCTTGTGCAAACTTGGTTGCTCCTTCAGAATCATGGTGTTCAATCTACACGGCAATCTGCTAAGAGCATCTACTACCACATTGGCTATGCCTGGGTAATAGTGAATGTCAAGGTCATAGTCCTTTATTAGCTCTATCCATCTCCTTTGCCTCATGTTTAGCTCCTTCTGGGTGAAAATATACTTCAGACTCTTGTGATCCGAATAAATTTCACAGTGGTTACCCATGAGGTAATGCCGTCATGTCTTCAAGGCTAAAACTACGACTGCTAGTTCGAGGTCATGGGTGGGGTAATTCTGCTCATGTTGCTTCAGTTGTCGGGACAGATAGGATATGACTTTGCCTTCTTGCATCAGCACACATCCGAGACCAATCTTGGATGTGTCACAATACACATCAAAAGGCTTCATGATATCCTTCATAATCAAGATTGGGGCTGAGGTCAATCTCTTCTTAAGCTCTTGAAAACTTTCTTCACATTTGTCTGTCCATTCAAACTTCTTATCTTTCTTCAACAATTGGGTCATGGGTCTTGCGATGCTCGAGAATCCTTCTACGAACTTGCGATAATATCCCGCTAATCCGAGAAATGCACGAACTTGGGTTTGAGTGGTCGGGGCTTGCCATTCCTCCACATCCTTAACCTTGGCGGCGTCGACAGCAATTCCTCCTGCCGATACGATACGTCCTAGGAATCCTACTTCCTGTAACCAGAACTCACATTTGCTAAACTTGGCATACAACTGATGCTCTCTAAGGGTTTCCAGGATGGTCCTTAGGTGTAGCTCATGTTCTTCTTCTGATTTGGAATAGATCAGAATATCATCGATGAAAACAACGACAAACTTATCCAGGAAGTTCATAAAAATCTTATTCATGAGATTCATGAAATAAGCGGGGGCATTGGTTAATCCAAAAGACATGACAGTGTATTCATACAATCCATATCTGGTGGTAAAGGCAGTCTTTGGAATATCCTCTGCGTGAATCTTGAGTTGATGATAACCAGTTCTAAGATCAATCTTAGAAAACACTTTGGCACCGGTCAACTAGTCAAACAGATCTTCTATCTTCGGCAGTGGGTACTTGTTCTTAATGGTGACATCATTCAGCTTCTGATAATCCGTGCACAAACAGTTACCTCCATCTTTCTTGTCCAGAAATAAAACAAGTGATCTCCATGGCGACACACTTGATTGAATCAGGCCTATCTCCAGCATAGCATCCAGTTGCTTCTTTAGCTCCACTAATTCCGACGGGTTCATACTATAAGGTCTCTGAGCTATGGGTCCAGTTCCAGGGATTAGTTCAATGATAAACTCGATATGCTGATCTAGGGGCATACCAGGCAATACATCTGGGAATACGTCGGGGTATTCACAGACTACTCTAACTTGGTCAATGGTTGGTTGGGCTAGACTCTTGTTGCACTTGAATTGACGCGGCAAAGTTTCAGATACATGCTCTACTGATACTCCAGTGGTACTAGTCATGGTTATGGCTTTCTTGGCACAGTCGATTAATCCTTTATGTTTCGACATCCATTCCATTCCTAGTACTACTTCCAAACCTTTGGTTCCAAGTACTATTAGATTAGCATAAAAATCTATTCCATGGATTCTGATAGGTATGGCCTTGCAAATTTGTCTAGCTTTGGTGGTTGAACCAGGTATTTGAACTATCATAACATGCTTCAATTTTGTTGGTTGAATCTTACTAGTGCATGCAAATTCTTCTGTAACAAATGAGTGTGATGCTCAAGAATAAAACAACACTCCTGCAAGTACTGAGTTAATAGAAAACATACCCAGCACGACATCTGGTGATTCCTAGGCTTCTTCAGCATTCATGTGAAACAAACGGCCGTTGCGGTTGAGCAAATTCCCTGGGGAAAATCTCCTTTCAGGCTGAACACGGAGTTGCTGCTGAGCTGGGGCATTCACATTGGTGGCTGCTGCAAGCTTCTTGGGGAACTCATTGGATTAGTGACCCTTGAATCCGCAATGAAAACAAGTAACCTGAGACTTTTCTTTTCCTGCAACAGGCACAACATTGCTTCCAGTCCTTGGGGTAGTATTGGTGTTGTTGGCATTGTTGTTGTTGTTGAACTTGGGCGGTGCACGATTGAAATTGTTGGAGTTGCCGGGGTTGTTGTTGTGGTTTCCTTCGGGCCTTGGGTTTCCTCCTCCACGGTTGGGATAGTTCGGACGGGTCATAGGGGGTCTATTGTTTCTCGGGGAATATCCTGCAGACGGGTTGGGGCGATACTTCGGGGTATGGTGGGTTCCTGGTTGATGCATCATTCGACGCTTGCGGTTCTCATTGGCTTGGTTGATCTTGCCTTCCATCTAGATTGCAGAATCCACTAAGGCTTCAATGTCAGTGAAAGGAATGTTGACTAATACCGTCTGCATCTCATCATGCAGACCGTTGAAGAATCTCTCCTTCTTCTTGGCTTCAGTCTCAATCTCATCCGGTGCATACCTAGCTAATGACAGAAATTTGTCACGGTACTCAACTACTGACATCCTCCCTTGCTTCAATTCTCTAAACTCATCTCTCATCCTTTTGACTAAACCCGGTGGCACATGGGTTCGGCTAAACTTTAGTTTGAATTCATCCCAAGCCATCATCTGTCCTCCATTCATGGTGCGAATGCTATTCCACCAAGCTCTTGCATCTCCTGCCAGATAGTGGGTGGCAAACAGTACTTTCTCATTCGCCTCCACTCCTGTGACTTCTAAGTTGTTCTCCATGGTCTACATCTAGTCATCGGCATCTAATGGCTCTTCAGACTTACTAAAAATGGGGGGATTGGTGTCCTGAAAGTTCTTGAGCTTGGATCCATGGTTTTCCTGGTTTCCATGGCCTTGATTATTATGGGCCATCTGAGCTATCTATTGAAGGGTGGCTAAGTTTGCTTGACGTTTGGATCTTTCAGTTTCACGGTCAGAAACCAACATTTGCAAGATTTGCAGCATTGGATCCTGAGATGAACTACTCCCTCCACGAGGCATCTGAAGATTGAGATAGATCATGAGACAAGACAGAAATTTCTAAGGTTCAGGGATTTGTTTTTGAAAAGCTTTTAAACTTTGAGTTTGACTCTGGTTTTGCCAGCTAGCAACTTTATTTTCATTCATTCATAGCACCCAATATAAACACACACCACAATAAGGTAACAGATGGTTTTAAGAACCATTCTGTGAAGCTACGATACAGTGGGACCGGATACAACTCCCACCTACGCTAGTGCTCAAGTGCTACTACTCATCAGAATTGGTGGCTTCATCATCATCATCATCAATGAAGGCGGAATCATCATCATCATCAGTGTGGAAATCCATGGCTTGGTCCTCCAGGTAGTCATCATCATCACTGAGGTAGGACTAGGGGTCTCCACGGATATCTTCCCCTGCATTCTCCCTCTCCTCAAGATGCATATCCTACAATGGTCTCCTCCAAATACGACACCTTGTGATGAAGGCGGACAATGATGCGGTCCTTCTTGTCAAGCCGACAGCGAAGTGACTGGCGATCCTTCACAAGCATGGCGAGGGTCTGGTCCTTCTTGACTGAAATGGCATAGTTGTGGTTGGCGTATGCGCGGGCGTTGTCCAACTCCTTCTGCCTGTCATACATCATGAAGCTGAGATGATCCACGTGATGCTTCAGCTCGGGATGTTGTGGCACCTCCAATGGTTGTCCCATAGTATCACGCCTTGCGTAGTACTCAAAGAGAGTACCCTTGATCTGATTGATGGCTTTGCCCACATAGACGGGCAAGAGCTTCCTGCATAGCCCTGGCGAGTCCGTCTAGCCAGTTGTTCTCTCTTAAGGTGAATTGGATCCCCTATGAGGTGGGTCCTTCCATCTTGCCTCTAAGGCTCGCAACTATCAGCCATTGTATTTCTCCTCCTTGCTGATCATTGAGCTGTGCTCTGAAGAACTCGAGGTGTGGGTGCTCAAGAAATTCCGAGAGTTGATCGAAATCGCGCTCAAAGATGATCTCTCCTCTGTTGCCCAACTGGTAGAACTTTCTATACTTGACCTCCATCTATAAGAATGTAGGATGAGTAAGTTGGTAGAGTGATCAAGTGTGTCAAATTTTATGTAAGTTTGCAAGAATTTTTGAGCGACATGAATTTTGATGAAAGAACCTAAGTGATAAGAACGAGAATAGGTTTTCATAAATACTCACTTCTTTTGTTTTTAAACTAAGTTTTTGATTCAAGCGTCCATTCTAACTAGGGTCTCCTATGGTCAGGATGGCTCTGATACCAACTTGTCAACACCCGAATTTTTAATCCTAGATGCCTGTTATGACATACATCGCAATCCCAGGATACATAACAGATTGGTACCATAGTTCATCATCCATTACAAACCATAATAAGGTATTAGAAATAAAGGATCTCATGATCCAGTCTTAATACAATCAACGCAGCGGAATAATATAATAACGGTAGGATGGTCGAAGCTCCATCTTTAAGGTCACAGGCAATGCTGACGATGGGAGATGATCCTAGTTGTCATAGACTTCCTGCTGCCCATCATCCTGGTAGTCCTCCTCATAGTCTGGCCACGGTAATATCCAGGGACAAAGCCATGAGTACTCTTTAAGTACTCGCAAACTATCACTAACAAATAAAGGAGTTCAAGTAGGAATCCTAAACTCTAGGTTTATTTGCAAAAAGCTAGGTTTATCTCTAACTGAGTTTAGAAGTAAAGAAAAACTAATTTAATGTTGTACAACACCTAAGTGGGAACATAGTTTTCATGTTCACAACCCTGTTGTGGTCAAGTCAAAGTCATAGTTCATTTCACAAGTCATTTTGAAAATATCTGACGATGGAATAATATGGCCACTCCAACTGTCCATAACCGCGGACGCGGCTATTCGAATAGTTTGACACTCTTAAGAGGTGGTACATTTTCACCACAACATTCAATACATCCGTCAGGAACAATCCTGAATCACCATACTCAGTATGCGGATAATTAATCCTAACCTTTCAATTACACACCCTAGTATAGGCACCTCCCCTATGAGTTTGGCCTCCCAACCATGACCATCTGTCATCTTGGGAACTGCATAGATGGACATTCATCACGAGGTAGCCTCAACTCAAACCTCTTCCACAAGGGAACCATACTAAGATATATAAACTTCCAGTCAAGCCCTACCCAAATTTGGGTATTGTGGTTGTATGGTAAAATTAGAACGGTGTCGCATCTGAACCCAACAATCAGTTTTATAAAGGGATAAGGCTCATGCCTCAAAATTTTCATCATCAAATCATTTGGTGTTCATAACACATGTCAAAACATTTCATTAGAATGACTCATCATTCCAAGGTTTTCATAATCATTTTCACCAAGTATTCCCATCTAAAGTGATCAAGTTTTATGCTTAGCACTAGCCACTAAAGTTGAGGGTAACCACTAATGAGAAGTGCTAATCAAGTGTGACTATCCAAATCTAGATCTCATGCCTCAGTATGACATCTAGTTCTATCTAACTTAGGCCAAGTTTTATGCTCTTTATGCTACCTCTAACATCTTTCCAAAATTCACAAGTCACTAAGTAAAATAAATAAAGATCTTTGATAGAGAAATAAAATAATAAAGCTTGCAAGTAAGACTTGGATTTGGTATAATAAAGTGGTATAACCAAATATGCCTAAGGCCTTCAATAGGTTAAGTGGTATTGTGCGGATTGAAAGTATTAGCTTGCATGGGTAACATGCAAGTGGTAGCTTGCCTTGATTGGTGTAGTGGTTGAAGTTCTCTTCTTCTTCTTCGTAGTCCCTTCCTCCTCGTATTATTGGTTGGTACCAGCGTCTATAAATAAATACGAGGTACACAATCACAAAAAAATACTGAACTACTTCTATTTGGCACACAAATTTCACACTAGATGATCTAGCATCATCACAATTCATCACATGAAATAAAGACCTAGTCTTATTTATTTTATTTTAGAAAAGTAATTTCTACTCATTGAAATCTACTTAAGATTTAATATTCTCTAATGAAAATATGGGATCATGTTGACACATGCCATCACCATATATTTTAATACTTGGAAATCTGATTTAAAGTGGTGCCACAATTTAATAAGGTTTAACATTATTATTTTTAATAATTAAAGAGACTAGAAATGCCTATGCGGCATTCTTTTAATACTTGTCCAAGATTACTGCATGTAAACCTAAACATTTTTACATATTCTGAAAGATCTTATCAAATGTGATTTTTGAGAGTTGGAATCAACTAAAAAGCATTTATGGTTGATTTTTGAAAAATGTTTGAATGGATAAAAGTCTCTGCTTGTTATTTTTAATTTAGATGATCTATAAATCCAAATAGTTTGAATCCAACGGGCTTGTATTAACAATTTCAATACCTTTCTAACAAAATTAGTTTCATGGCATTTGGTGAATCTCTCTGAATTGATTTTTGAATCAACTGACAGAACTATGTTTGAACTAAATTGGAAAAATCTATATTTGAATCTACTGGGTCACGCAGAAACTAAATGGGCCAGACCACTACGCACAGCTTAGCGCCCAGGCTGACTTAAAGGGGTTATCCCACCTGTCAGCGAGACAGGGTCTCCTGAAGGGGTATCCTTCAATCTAGGCCCTACGATTAGAATCTAATCTAATGGCTGGGGATCATCGTCGACGACGAATAGCTCCGGCGAGGTCTAAACCCTAACGCGGCAGTGGGGTTCGTGTGAGGCTCACCAAGGCTCTAGCTAGTGTCGAAGTTGGGGCGAACGACGTTGTCGACGACGGTGTTTCGAATGGTGGTCGTGGCGTCTCATGGGGTGGCTCCAATCAACGGCTCCTCTTCTCCTTCTCTGCGGCAGACTCCAGTGAAATTACGGCGCTATGGAGCTCGCCTTGCTCTAGGGAAGGGTCAGTGGTGTTCTGTGAGAGGTGGGGAGTGAGATGGTGTGGCGAATTGAGGCTGGGGAGGCCCCCTTTTATAGTCGAGCGAGAGGGGCGGTGCGACATGGGCAGAGCTCGTCGGGGTTGATGGTACAGCGAGCTAACGGCATGGTGGAGGGTGTAGGCCGGTGCGCGGTCTCCTGGCGATGCTCAAGGGCGTAATGACGCGGCAAGGGGCGGTCTAGGTTGGTCGGAACAGGCTGGTTCTCTGAGCGGCACCGACGACAATTTCGACGACGCGCAATGTCTACGGGTCGCGCGGCAGCGAACAGGGATGTCTGGGAGCTAGCTGGTGTTAAGGCGAGTGTGTGCAGGCGCGGTGAGGGCGAGGCGCGGCGTACGCGAGCTGGTCGGGTGCGGCTCTCTGGCGCGCTCTCGGCACAACGCAGAGACAGTGGACGCGACATTTCCTCGGTTGTCCAGGGCCTGGCTGCGTTCGAGGGCTAGACAGGGGTGGCGGTGGATGGTGTGCTGCCTCCTGGACATCGTGGCTGGGCGTGACGTTGCCTCCTGCTAGCTAGCCATGGTCGTCCGGCAATGGGGGGGCTCGGGTGGCTCAGCATTGGTGCAAGGGTAGCCTGCTAGCTTGTGTCAATGCAGTGTGGTCACTGGGGGAGACAAGGGGAGAGATTTGGGTGCAAAGAGAGAACAAAGCATTGATCAAAAACAGTGATAGTTAGGCAGGGTTTACTGTGCTCACCAAGTGTTTGAAAAAATGGCCGAAATAAATTCAGTTTGGAATTTTTTGATGAATTTTGGTGAGTGCACTGGTCACATGCTTAGTAAGTATCTGGTTTCTTGGGTTTGGCAAGGTGAACTGGTTTGAGTGGATTTTGAGAAATGTTGATCTTAGTACCTACACTTGATTCAATTTCGAATTGTCATTTGAATAGATTTGAAATCTGTTTCTGTTGGTTTGCAAAGTGGACTTGGGTTCATTTTCACTTGGTCTAGCAAGGGGTGAAAAGAATTAGATTTGTTTCTGATAGAAAACTTGGACTAGAAACACTCAAAGTGGTCTAGTGGTTAACTTTGGTTAAAATGACCATTTGCTCATAATGTTTATATTTGAATTTTTCTTAATTTGATTCTGCTTGGAAATGATTTAGATGATGTTGTTTTCATATTTAAACCAATCCTTAGCATTCATAGAAATCAAACATGGCATTGCAAGCATTCATCCATTCATCACACACACATGCATTCATATTAATTTTAATAATAAAAGTTTTTGTTAACCCTAAACTTGGGTGATTAGAACTTGATAATCTTGATTAATATTTTTGGGATGTTACATTATCACATCGTCGAACTCTCTAATATGCCTTCTTGGGTCCTCATCTTTCCTTCCACTGAATTTTTTTCCTGCAAAACTTTAATAATTTCACCGTCAAATCAATATTCCCTAACTCCGGGATTAGGAAATTCTATTGGTTGTTTAAGAAATGCAGAGTTTGGAGCACTATATTCTCTGAGAGTCTTCTTAGGTTTCTTGGGGGCTGTCCTATGAATGGACATGATTTCCATGAAGTCACTTAGGTTGTCAACTTCAACTTCATTCGATCTCAAAAGTTTTTTAATAATTTCCTCGCGCCTTTGAGTAGGCACGCGTTCAAAATAATCTGGTAGATAACCTCTACCAGAGCTTGTAGACCCTTTGTCTCCTAGGGAGACCATCTTGTAATAATAACACCTGAAATGTCAAGAGACAAAACACTTAGCGCTTAGTTCCCCGGCAACGGCGCTAGAAAATAGCTTGATGGCTGCAAGTGCATAGATTGTTTGTAGCTAGTTTTGAAGTTAGGATGTCGATCCCACATGGATCCCAAAGGTAAGTGCTTATTGGTGAAGTCTATGTTACACTCAAAGTTGTCACAGGTCTTCAAGTGAATTGACTGCAAGTGTTGAAATAGGAATAGGTTTTGGATTAAACAAAAGTATTTAAATAAAACTAAAATGTAAACTTCAGAAATAAAAAGCATAAAAGTATAGAATGATTTGTTTGTTGTTTTCTGCAGATGATGAAGTAGGCGCAGAGAGTTTCAGTTCATGGTGATAGTGAATGTGTTGGATGGATAAGTGATAAGTGTAACAATTATAATCTTATAAGTATGTGTGTAGGCGAGCAACTCATAATTATCCGGAACTCCTCTTGATAGATTTCATCCCAACTTCAATAATCCTACTAGCCTGTTTACCACAACCATGGTCAGTCACTAGACAATTAAGATCCTTCAGGTTGCTTAGTAATTAAGCTCCTTGGATTGGACTAATGCAATAAACTTAGTGGTTCCTTGTTATCCTCGAGTCAAACTAGTTTCCGATTGATATCCCCGTGTCACTCGAGGGTCGCCGGTCTGCTAGCAAACAAGATTCTATCTATGTAGAACAAAACATCATGTTGTCTGGGCCCTTAATTGGACAACAGGCATTAAGCATCCCACAGATAGTGAAGCACACATAATTTAGTAATTAAAATCAACCACAAACTTGATGGAAAAATTATAGGCACATCACATCTCACCAATCCCCTACATCTCCCACGCCCAAAGGAACTTACTCACACATGAGAGAAGAAAGCATCATCAATATAATTAAATAAAGGGAGTTCTTATTGATATTAGCGTGGAGATCCACAATAAAAAATAGAAATAAATCCAACACGATTCAAGATAGGAAGAACAATCTCAAACCCTAATCTTGCAAGGTGGATCTCTCTCTCTCTCTCTCTCTCTCTCTCTCTCAAGTACAAGTAGTGGCTATGGAGGTGTTGTGGCTGGGAGATCGAAGATCGTGGAGTGAGATGAAGAACGTCTTCTCCTTCTTCTCCGGATCTCTTCTTTCTCTCTTCTGGATGAGATGGCGGCTCGTGTGTTCTGTTTTCGACCTATGCCTCTTCATGAAAGTTTTCCCTTTTAATAAGACGAAGGAGATGACAACTATACGGTGGGAACTATACGGCCAGAGAAATATTCCCACCGTATAGTTGCTCGTTAAAGCTTCAGTGTCCTCTCCTCGATTACTTCCAAAAATAGACTTGCTTGTTTTCGTCTGAATATTATGTTTTTTTTGTTAAACCTCTCTATTGATATTCAGAACCTAAAACACACATTAAAAATCAAGTTTTGTTTGCTACCGAAGTATTAGCGTTAGATAAATCTATAAAACCATCAAATCCAAACGAAAACCATCAATAGACACCATAAAAAATGTGTAGAATCTCATAACTATCACCAGAGTCCACTCAGCAACCATTGACCACACAAACCTCCCCAGAGCCTAGATCTGGGACAATGGGATCTAGGTCTATAGACCTGCAGTACCTCCTGTCGGACACACTATCGAGCAACAGGCGAGCCTCAAACACCGGAGGTACAGTTGCCAAAGATGGTGGGGCGCACCAGTGCCTGATCTTGTTGGATTGCATCCCGCGAAGTGCAGGAATATGGCACTCGACGGATCTGCATGTTGAAGCTATTAGGAATAAGCAATTTGTATTACCAGGGCCCGACCACACTATATAGTACATTTGACTTGGGATAGAAGAAGGTAAATCTAGACAAGTACAGACTCCTAAACCAATACTAATACTCCTCCCCCCCCCCCCCCTCAAATGCAAAGCATATGAAAAAGCATTGCATTTGAAGAAGTGAAAACCAGAAGAAAAAATGATAATCCAAAATCTGTGTCTTGAGAGTAGCATGAAGAGTTTTCAAAAACTGAGGATTCAAGCCAAAGTGAATACATTCGATCCAAGAATAGATCGACGCAGATAGAAAGACGTTCAAAAGAACAACATGTCACAAAATAAATCATAGCACAAGAAGCCAACAACATAGAAGCTCAACATGCAAAAGAGTGTGTAGATCAATGATAATGCAACAGATGGCGCATCAAAGAAAGACACACACCCCATCAAGAGAAGATGGGTTGTCAAAACATGGCACATCAAGAGACAAGGATTGTGCACAAAATCATAGCCCAAAGAAAACTATCGGCGAAAGAAGCTAGATGGCAAGAGAATGGGCATAGATCACAATGCAAAAGGAGGCCACTGAAATCCTATAGAAAAGACCAGTACCAGATAAACAAAAAAACGAACAAAGGTATAGTGGACTCGCATGACATGAGAAACAAAGAGAACAACGGACTCGGGATTATCATTTGAAGCGACGCGGCAGCGCGAGGAGATGGGGCAGAGATCACCGAAAGGGGATCTGAAGGAAGCTGTCACGACCCAGGGACGTGCCATAGATGAGAAAGGCGTCGCCACGTGAAGAAAACGTACAGCGTCGCTGGGTGGGTTAATTATCTTGTGAGGTGTGCGTGAGTTGTGTGTGCGCTGGAGTTGGTGAGCCTGTATGAGGCCATCCTGTAATCAAATTGGGCAAGCTGAAAAGTAATAGAGGAAAGACTCTAATTCTCCTCCTACTCCTCTCCTGACCTTCTTCTTCCTCAAGCTTCTCAGCTTCGATTCTTCCTCACGTCTCTGGCAATCATACCAGGGGCAACGGGGTACTACACTTGGTATCAGGATCAGTCGGTCATTGGGCAAGGGATCACGCGGCTATTTCCTTCCGCTCTCAATTTGGCTTCGTACTTCCGGTGTCAGGTTGTGATTGAGGAACGATTTCGGTCGTTTTCGTTCGATTACGGTAATTCCTCGCGCCGGTTGGCTAGATTCCGAGCAAGGGAATCACGGCACCCTCCAAGCCTTCCCCGCAGACTCAGTTCATCCTCAACGCGATGGGCGAGGCGGCAAACCAGACGGAGGCGACGTTGGCCCAGATCCAGTCAAGCCTCGATCTGTTGCATGGTTGTGTTGCCAATATTGACACCAACCAGCAGCAGCTCCGCACGCAAGTGGATCATCAGGCAGCGGCCATCGCGGATAGCTCCATCAAGCACGACGACACCGCGCGTGTCCTTGCGGCGCTTGTGGCCAAGATGGAGACGATGGGGCGGGGGGCGGCCGACAAGCCACCTCATGAGGAGGCGGAGCCGGACCCGAGGGACACCAACGCCGCTGGCAAAGGAGTTTGCCATCCGGTGATACCACACTGGTCCGGGAATGCGGCGGGCGCATCGGCCAGTTTGGGACCACGGGAGGGTGTAGGTGGTAACCCGGGGGAACATGGAGGCGTAGGAATTATGGGCGGCGGCGGTGCTGGAGGAGGCGTTGGCGGCGGTGGATATGGAGGCGCTGGCGGCGGTAGACCACACTCTTCATCACCGGACACCGGCGGTCGTTCTCCCCTGCCGAAGATGTCCTTTCCGCGGTTCGATGGTGAGCATCCTAAAGTCTGGCGCGACAAGTTCCTCGACTACTTTCGCATCTTCAACATCAACCCAGCGCTCTGGCTGACAACCGCGACACTGCACATGGATGGCATGGTGGCCCTCTGGTTGCAATCATACAAGCTTACACACGAGGTTGTATCCTGGCCACCGTTTATGGCTGCAGTCGAAGCGAATTTGGCGCGGATGATTATCGCAAGTTCATGAAGGCGCTCCTGTCACTAAAACAAAAAGGGACTGTCAGTGAATATCAAGAGAAATTTCAGCAATTGGTGTATCAAGTTTCAGTTCACAACCCACACTACGATGAGCAGTTTTTCATCTCACAATTTATCCGGGGCCTGAAATCAGAATTGCGTGGAGCCGTGGAATCTCAAGTGCCCAGTACTCTAGCATGAGCATACCTCTTGGCGCATGTGCAGCAAGAGATTCAAGATGAAACAAAACCTTGGCGTGACCGTCAGGCTGCCTATCGACCAGACCAGGTTGCTATCCGTCAAGCAGCACCACATCAAATTCAGCGCGCTACAGCCGGAGATCTGTGGAAGGAGCCGCAGCTACGTGATTTTAGGAGGGCCAATGGACTGTGTTTTCGCTGTGGGGAGAAATTTGACCCTACCCACCAGTGCGCTCGCAAGCAGGCAGCAGAAGTTCATGCACTGACAGTGGAGGAACAGCGGGCTGAACTGTCCGAAGAAGTTCTGAACCTGATCGAGATGCAAGATATTGCTGAAGGAGAGCAGCTCAGTCTTTCTGTTCACGCATTATCTGGATCAGAAAATAGTGACACGATCCGCCTGCGTGCTCTCGTTGGTAACCAGGTGATGCTAATACTTGTGGACTCTGGTAGCAGTCACAGTTTTGTAAATGCATCGATGTTGTCTCGCATACCTCACACTACTTCCCAGATAGCACCAACAACTGTGAAGGTTGCTAATGGGGAATGCGTTCAATGTAATCAAATTGTGCCTGAAATGTCTTGGTGGATTCAAGGCCACACATTCCAAACACCGATGCGTGTGCTTACTCTTGGAGCATATGACGCTATTTTGGACGTGGACTGGCTGAAACAGTTCAGTCCGGTAACTTGTGACTGGATTCAGAAAACTTTGGCTTTCAATTACAATGGGGTTCCAGTGTTTCTGCAAGGTGTGCATCCACCTACATCTACTCAATTGACCGAAGTACCTGCTGACAAATTGCTCCAATGGGATAAGGGAAATGAGATCTGGGCAGTTGTCATTGTGCACGAGACGACGGATGAAAATTCTGACGACCCACCGGCACCCATCACAACAGTTCTATCTGAATTTGCTGATGTGTTCACCACACCAGACTCCGTTCCACCTTCACGTGTGTACGATCATGCAATCACTCTGCACCCAGATGCCACACCATTCAACGCTCGACCATACCGATACTCTCCTGCACACAAAGATGAGATAGAGCGACAGGTTGCAGACATGTTGGCCTCAGGTATTATTGTGCAGAGCATGTCGCCTTTCGCCTCCCCGATGATTTTGGTTCAGAAAAAAGATGGGACATGGAGGTTTTGTGTAGATTACCGTCAACTCAATGATCTCACGATCAAGAACACCTTTCCAATGCCGGTAATCGATGAACTCCTTGACGAACTGGCAGGAGCTCAGCTATTTTCGAAACTTGACCTACGTGCTGGGTATCATCAAATACGCATGCGCCCGGAAGATGAGGCCAAGACGGCATTCAAGACACATCAAGGACACTATCAGTTTCGTGTCATGCCTTTTGGCCTATGCAACGCCCCTGCCACTTTTCAGTGCGTCATGAACTCAATTCTTCAGCCTTGCCTTCGTCGGTCAGTGCTTGTGTTTATGGATGATATCCTCGTTTACAGTCAGTCCATGGAGGAACACGTGGATCATCTCCGGGAAGTATTCTCTCTGCTGCGACAACACCACCTTTTTGTGAAATCCAGCAAGTGTTCCTTCGCAAAGAGAAGCTTGGACTATCTGGGACATATCATCTCGGCGGATGGTGTCGCCACTGATCCTCGGAAGACACAAGCAATGCAAGAGTGGCCTCGACCCACAACGCCCACTGAGTTGAGGGGTTTTCTCGGTCTGACGGGATATTACCGTAAATTTGTGAGAAATTATGGTCTGCTCGCGAAACCTCTAACCAATATGTTGAAAAAGAAGCAGGTGAATTTCCTCTGGTCTCCTGAAGCAGAGACATCCTTTCTTGCTCTCAAAGAAGCTATGATGTCCACACCAGTTCTGCAATTACCAAATTTTCAGAAACAATTTGTTGTTGAGACGGACGCTTGCGCTACTGGGATTGGTGCTGTCCTAATGCAAGATTCACACCCCATAGCTTTTCTTAGCAAAGCCCTCAGTCCTACACATCAACAATTATCAATTTATGATAAAGAGTTTTTGGCTCTGATCATGGCAGTGGAACGCTGGCGGCAGTACTTGCAGAGAGGTGAGTTCATCATCAGAACGGATCACTATAGTCTCAGCTATCTCGATAATCAAGTGCTGCAATCCCCGCTCCAGCGCAAGGCAATGGCAAAACTAATGGGTCTTCAGTTCCGAATCTGTTATAAGAAGGGTGCAGAAAATCTAGTGGCTGATTCCCTCTCACGATTTGGTCATCTACTCGCCATTCAAGCCTGCTCTAAAGTGCGCCCTGCTTGGGTACAGGAGATACTTAATTCATATGCCACAGATGTAGAGGCGCAAGCAAAATTGATAGCATTGTCAGTACTGAGTCCAGATGCAGAGGGTTTCTCGCTAACTCAAGGATTGATCAGATATCGTGGTCGTGTGTGGATTGGTGGGAATTTTGCACTACAAACAAAACTCATACAAGCGTTTCACTCAAGCGCAGTGGGTGGCCACTCTGGTACGCAAGCCACCTACCATAGAATCAAACAGATGTTCGCTTGGTCAGGACTGAAGCGTGCTGTAACTGAATTTGTGCAGCAATGTTTAGTATGTCAACAAGTGAAACACAGTAATTCACATCCTGCGGGACTTCTTCAACCTTTGCCAACACCAACAGGCGCTTGGCGCGATATTTCTATGGACTTTGTTGAAGGGCTCCCGCTCTCGGAAGGTGCAAATGTGATCCTGGTAATTGTCGACCGCTTTACCAAATATGCACATTTTGTTCCCCTTCGCCATCCTTTCTCGGCTCAGCATGTGGCAAGGGCATTTGTTGATTCTGTTTTAAAACTCCATGGTATGCCAATGTCAATTGTGTCTGATCGTGACAAGATATTCACTAGCACACTATGGAAGAGCTTGTTTGCTGCCGTGGGAACCAAACTCAGCTTCATAACGGCATACCATCCACAGACGGATGGGCAAACGGAGCGTGTCAACCAATGTCTAGAGATGTTTCTCCGATGTACCGTGCAAGATTCTCCAAAACAGTGGCGCAGGTGGTTACCCTTAGCAGAATTCTGGTATAACTCGACACATCATTCATCGCTTGGTTGCTCTCCGTTCAAGGCCTTGTATGGTCATGATCCAAATTTGGGGGCTATGCCAGATACATCAGACATTGCTACCTCCCCAGCTGCAGAGTTCCTGGCTGAGCGTGTTGCACACTTGGATATTTTGAAAGACAATCTTCTCAAAGCACAACTTCGCATGAAGTTGTATGCCGACAAGAATAGAACTGAAAAGGAGTTTAATGTGGGAGACAGAGTTCTGCTGAAGCTCCAACCTTATGCACAAAGCACAGTGGTGAACAGACCTTGCCCCAAATTGGCATATAAATTCTTCGGACCGTACACTATCCTTGAACGCATTGGACCAGTGGCCTACAAGTTACAACTTCCACTAACTAGCATGATCCATCCTGTTTTCCATGTCTCTCAGCTAAAGGAATTTCATCCAGACCACACTCCAGTCTTCGCGGAACTTCCACTGCTCCCTACCTTGGACACCGCAGAGACAGTACCTGAATCAGTGTTGGATCGCCAGCTGGTCAAGAAAGGTAATTCAGCTATTTCACAGGCACTCATCAAATGGTCCAACATTCCAGTGGAAGCATCTACATGGGAGGATTGGGACGTGCTCAAACATCGGTTCCCAGAGATCCTTGCTTGGGGACAAGCCAGCTCTCTAGGAGGGGCAGTTGTCACGACCCAGGGACGTGCCATAGATGAGAAAGGCGTCGCCACACCGTGGCCAGAGTCGTGCTTGGACGGAGGCCTCGGAACACACCAGAAAGCGAAAAGGAACGGGTGAGGAGAGGAGCTGCCACCGGCAACGACGAGGAGGGCGGAGCGGAGTGGAGGGATAGGGCAGCTAGGGTTGAGACGCCCTCGGTGTCACCCTAGGATCACCGACATCTCTGGAGCCGTTCAAGGAATTTCGCAGTTCCTTCATCTGTTCGAAATCATTGATATGCAGTCTCTAGCCCCCTGATGTGGAAGATCAGTTCTGTTGGAATTTCTCTCCGGATGGAACCTACTTAGTGCAAATGCAACTCTGTTTGAAGTAACACAGAAACCTCTCATATGTTTCTGTTTGCAAGCCGCAACCCCACAAACCTGATGACACCTTCAGTAACTGGTTTGAGCTTGCTCTGTATAGTTCTTTTTTCCTTCTTGTTTTCTTTAGTTTCATTGTTTTTAGCTTTCATTGTACTATTGCCTTTTCTTGATGCTTTCTTCTCAACACAGATGACTTCTATACTTTGGCGTGCTCGAGAAAACATGTACTACAAGGAAATAGATAGAACGATGAGAACGTGCCCGCTGCCATGGCAACATGTCTCTGTTAATGCGTGGCAAAAGATCGATCTAGTCTTTGCTGGCCATTTGCATATGTAAAACACCACATAGCAAAGTCGTACAGGTACTGACTACTGACTAACCGACGCCACAGTTTATTATACAACTATAGAAATCATATCCAAGATAGTAAATCATATCCAAGGCTTATATTTTGAAACAGAGGGAGTAGTTCTAAAAAAAAGTAAGCAAATTGTGAGAGCAAGATTGATCGAAGAACAATTATTTCAGGCACTTCTGTTTCATGCTTGGCTTCATTTTACTGCTGAAGGGCAGTGACAAAGAAATATTACTTCAATCCTGGCAAAGGAGATATATTTTCACAATACATAGATCACAAAGAATATTTGGATGGTGAGGAACTGATGATATAGCAGGAGCAGTCGCTACCTATGCAGCATTGCTTGTTCATGTGTCGATTCCCCAAGGGTTTCTCATCTCTTCTGATAGTTGATGTACTTGGCAGAAAATCCAAATACGAGAGCGAAAGCCACAGGGAATGCCACGGACACTATAGCTACCACTCCCAAGAATTCATGCCTAAAACCGTAGTAGCTTCTGATAAACTCTGATACAGTCTCACCACTTTCAAGTTTCTCCTCAATGTCTCCAAACTGTGAGGCACCTAGACCATACAAGGTCCATGCAACTGGGCAAATCCAGTAGTACCAACTCCACCATATAGGAATCCTCTGTGCAGAGAACGGCAATGTAAAAAGAAAGTGATTAATTTATAGCTGAGCGGGAAAAAGTGATTTGAATTGAATATAACTATGTATACAATGCAGAGCAACTCACCGATACAGGGATGAGAAACCCAGAGAAAAGGTTCCACAGGGCATAGAATGCAGAGCAGCCTATCGCTGCCACGCCGCCATTGGGTGCAAGCCCCACAGACATCATCCCAAAGAATGTGAAGTAAAGGAATGTGAAGTACATGAAGAACAAGTACCAAAAGAATTTAGTTGTTGTCCACTCGAATCCCATCATTGCATACACCGGAACTCCATATATCAAAGTCTGCACGAATGTGTACGGGAGTTCAATGGCAACCTGCAATGTTGCATAATATTTTTATCTAATGAAACTGGCAGTTATGGAAAAGTAAAAAGTACAACTCAGTGTCCCCTGTGCAAAGATGAGTTAGTTACCTGTGCAAATGTATAAGGTAGGGCCGAGTACATTCCAGCTGCTCTTTGTTTGTAGAACACTATCCTTTCCATGGCAATCACTGGCTGAACACCTTGTGCGTTCTTAATACCGAGCATTAGAATGGCGAAGTACATTGACCCCATGGAATTGAACAAATCTTGTTGTTTCATTCTGTGTGGTGTAGAGAAACGTTTTATAATGTAGAGAGCGGAATTAAAGAAAGAAAACATTCTTTTTTGATATTTGAAGACCCACCTTTTCATGCCAAGGTTCCAGAATACCGTGCCAAAAATAAGTGCAATGACTATGGTCATACAGAATCTACCTCCTATGTAATGAATATTCCTCCAATAAGACAAGTTCTGCTTCCACAAGCATATCAAGCACTGCTTCCAAAAAGACTGTGAATACTCATCAAGGAAATGGAGATCAGTAGAGCTAGAAGGAGGAATGCTTAATTCACTTATCAAGGCCTTGGTCCTCCTGAAATCATTAGTATTAGTTAATGGGCACATGTGCTGTGCATCTTGGTAGGCCACAACAAAGCTTTAGTCCCATGCAAGTTGGGATTGATACAGTTGAGGGATATGGACAAAGGAAAATTATTGAGCAACAATCACTAAATAAGAAACCTTCAGATTTTTAATAGTAGTCAGATGCATTACACTTACATATATAGCTCTGAATGTTTATATATTTCAGAAAGATCAATCCCAAGCATATGCTCTTGTACAGTTGAGGTCACCTCCAACATCCACGTCGCAGGGTTATACCCATCTTTTATCTTATTGACACCTTCTATTCCCTGAATAGACCATGTTCAATGTTATCTTTTGGTCCACAGTTCCCACTATTTTCCAAAAAGGTAGTACAAGAAATGGTTTCAAACATGTAACTAACCTCAAAGTATTTGATTAGCTGAGAAGAATGATCGCCTAATGGACCAACGTATATCTCCTCCCCTCCTTGTTTCAGTAGAATAAGCTGTTATTCATTGATCATACCATCAGAAAGGCCAATACGTTTCATGTTCTCAGCTGGCAGCAAAAGTTTTATTACCTCGTCAAAAGTTTCAAATATTTCAATACTTGGTTGGTGAATGGTGCATACAACAGTTTTACCGGTGTCTGTAAGGTTTCTGATAGTCCTCATTACAATCGCTGCAGCTCGAGCATCGAGCCTTGAGGTTGGTTCATCCATAAAAATGATTGAAGGATTAGATACAAGTTCCACTGCAATGGTTAGCCTCTTCCGTTGCTCACTTGAGAGACCTGTTTCTCCAGGATGTCCAACATATGCATCTCGCAATGATGTAAGCTCCAAGAGTTCCAGTATATCGTACACAAAAATCTGCATTCAAAAGCTGACACAATTGGTTTACCATACTGAAGGAGACCACTATTGTCTGCTCTCTAGTTTAGTGAAATACTCGAATGTATGTTCATGTATCAGCTAAGTAATGTGAGAAGGCATGCACAGTTATTTAATTAAGAAAATGGAGATACACCATCAAATGTTGACAGAATATTTATCAGGTTTTCTCTCAAGTAACAACTCAACAATAACCTAATAATTAGTCTTCACATCTTTCTTATGTACTGACCTTTCTTGTTAATGAGTCAACTTCTGAGGGTAATCGAAGCCAGGAAGAGAACAAAACTGACTCAAGAACGCTCAAGTGTGGAGAGTGGATATCTGACTGCTCGCAATATCCAAATACACGGCAAAAGGTTTCTTGCTTCTTTGAGTAGCCTGAGATATTTATTGTCCCTTCAGTGTAGCCACAAGTTTTCCTTCCTGCTAACACATCCATCAATGTTGTCTTTCCGGCACCACTGATGCCCATCAATGCAGTCAGCACACCTGGTCTAAAGCAGCCACTCACACCCTTCAGTATGTCCAAACGGTGTTTTGTCTCGCCATGTGCTTTGTTTACCTGTAGATTTAAAGTTAAGCAGGAAATAATGTTCGCGTCCTACTACATAAAATTATTGCCATATAATATGGAACGATGCTACTGCTTAAAAGATATTGCGATGTAATTGTGAGCATGTTTTATTACCTCTTGCATGTCTACCGAATATCTTATGTTGTCAAAGGTAAGTGAAAGTGGCACAAATGGAAGTGTTACGCTTCTGTTATTAACAGAACTCTGTGACTCATTGATCACTCTTTTCTGATGATAGAATTTCGAGGGAGCATGACCACTCAAATTTCCATGCTTTTTCTTTATTGCATTGCTTTGTAATGAGGAAAATGTTCTACCAGAAGCTACAAAAAAGAAGGAATTATTCTCCTTAAGACATTGTTAAGCTGGAAATAATTTTACACAACTATGATCCCGTGCGCAAAAAAGTTTAACATACATTTGAAGTATGTTAAAGATGCGGTGTAAAGACCATTGAAGAAAAATACATATCCAATCAGTGCGCCTAAGCCAATCCAGTACCACTTTGCATGTACAAATAGCCCACGAGATTCCAATACGCTTGTTCCTAATGATTCCCTTGTTCCAGTAAGTATCTGCAAAGACAAATGCTGAGTGTGTAACTATTCTCTATTAGAAGTTTCAAAAGTACGGGTGTAAGGTTAGTGTAAGTACTTTACTCCAGCGGTGGGAAGTAAATTCGTTTGCCGAAATGGCATTCTGTGCATACATCAGTGGTGAGATCCAGTAACCCACCATCCAAAACTTGTTCAAATTTTCTGGAGTGGAAACAGAGCTGATAAGAAAATGAAAGCTTTATCTTTGAGGTGATTATACTAGCCTTATATTTACCGCTAGAAAGTATGAATCCACTTAGTAGTAGGAGCAAAATCATTGTAAATATTCCAAAGGTATTCGCTGCAAACATGTTTCTTGTGAATCCAGCAATCAATCGAAACAGAGAAGATGACATCTGACTGACTGCTAGAAGAACAAAATAATGTTTAAAGAGCCTGCAATGAAAAACCAAACTGAGATAACACAAAAAAAGGGGAAAAAGAACTGAAAGGTGCATTTGGCAGACATAACATAAGTATAAATTACCTCTACACATGCAAACTTCTGCTAAAACCACGAACAATAAACAATAGAAATTTTCCCAATTTGTTATATTAAATTCTCCCATGTGCCTTTTTAGATGAATTTACACAGGATTTCCTATAGTACGTGTCAAAAGTTAGCTTAACTAGCTAGATATATGTCCAAAGTGTCATTACCTAGTAGTGAATGAAAACGAGAAATACTTTCTATATTTAGCCCAACCCTTTATTTAACTAATGTAATGACATCTTAAAAAAATAAGCAAATCTGGTCAAATTTAACATTACCAAATTACTAAATTCTGGAATAAATGAAAACAAGTAGGTATCCCAACCTCATCATAGAAATCTAAGCCTACTTTGTTTTAAAAAAAAGCATCCAACAAGAACAAATAAATACCAATTTACAGGATGAGGAACATTGTATCACTGTCAAAATTAGGTATCCCAACCTCATCATAGAAATCTAAGCCTTGTGAATAGTAGGTAAATAGCAAATAGTAGAGCTGGGAACATGACCATTCATTATTCACAATGCTCACCTCCAGATATTTGGGTCAAATCCAACTGCATAGTACGTCATAGCAACCCAGATTGTAACTTCGACAAGTGTGACAGGAATCTTAAGAATACATGTAGGCAAAGTGTATGCCCATGCTGGATAGAAAACATCTCTTTGCTTAAAGAACAAGGGCAGATTCATGATTGTTCCCCTCAGGTCAGACAAATTGCGGAACATGGTTTCACTAACAGCGAAGTACAACACCCCCAGATATATCCCCCCATCAGTCAGTGAATCATGATGCATATGGCTGTTCCAGAAAATGGTTGATGCCACGAACGCTGTCATAGTGATCTGTCACAAGAGTGCTTGTTATAAAGAATGACTGATTGTCTACAAATAATATATGCTATTTTTCCTTGAAAGTTATAATTGCATAGGAGGGCTCATATATATCTAGGTGAGCGTACACTTACAGTGTAAAGTGGTGCAAATTACTTACAAAGATAAGGGGCGAGCCTAGCTTTACGCAGCAAAACAGTGTAGCAAAGTTGACAAATCAAATAAGGGAAATCGTAAGAATATGAAAGAAATGCTGTTGTTAAACATAGGATTGAAAAACAAAAAAACATAGAAAAACTTCTGGCTCCTCGCAAATGATCGCCCTCGCAAAATGCTCCTAAGGAAAAACTTTTCTGGCTAAGATTATAGGAAATCAAAATGGCTCCTCGCAAATGTTCGTCTAAACAAAATGCACGCCCAAGATTATATCTTTTTTCTGGCTCCTCGCAAATGATCGCCTAAACACGAAGGACATGCTCCTAAGGAAAAACTTCTCACTTGATGACAATGGCCTTTGTAGCCTCTGCGATGGGGGTTTGCTTAAAACCAGGGATCATCTCTTCTGAAAGTGTGAGTTCAGTAGAAAATGCTGGCAATCAATAAACATCTCCCTCGAAGACAGCCTTGAACTCCCTCAGCTGATAGCCACTGCTCGTTCCAACTTCAGAAGGCCGTTCTTTTTTGAAGTTTTTGCAACTGCGGCCTGGAATATATGGAAGCAAAAGAATGCTCTTATCTTCAACAATATTTCTCCTACTATTAGAGCTTGGTCCTTTTCTTTTAAAAGAGACCTCTTCCTTCTTTCTTACAGAATGAAGGATGATCTGAAACCCCTTCTTATAGCTTGGCTAGACGCTTTGTAATCCTCTTTGGGCTATGCCCCTCTGTACATTCCCTCTTTCCCCCCAATCTTGTATATATTTTTCTGTCTTAATAAAAGTTGTACTGTCGGGGCCTTCCCTACAGTTTTTTAGCTCAAAAAATAGTCGTTTATAGGTGTAGTAAAGATGGAGAAAACTATGAGCTCAAACAGTGATAAATAATAGTTAGCAGAATTTTTTATTTGGCTCAGGATGATTCATGTATCACCCACACGAAAATATCAAAATTTTAATTTGGTTGCAGGCGATCTCTGTCTCTCATACGAACGCATTTACGTAAACCGCACTTTGTTTTAGTTGTCTCTCATGCCCTAACAAGTCTGGCCTGTCATCACTGAGGTCACGTCATGTTCGTATGTGGCGTTTGCAAGCAAGCCCGATCCTATTGGGGTGTCAATAAATGTTTAAAATCTGGTGGAAAGTGCAATATACTCGAAATACAGAGTTTCAATACCATCAAAGGAAGCCAAAGCCTGATGCTACTCCCTCCGGTTCAAGATATAGGGAATTATAGAATTTTCCAGACAAAATAAGGAGAGACAATAGAAACTTCGCATTTAATTCATGGATGGCTTGCAATGAGCAGTAAATTGCATGGGGGTATAAATAATAATCTCAATTACAAGCAGTGGCAAATAAGAGAGAGGGACTGATTTATTTGGCTCTTTTTTTCCACACTTAATTGCCGTTAGCAATACTAATGGTCCCATTCATTTAAAATGCTCTAAAATGCCATATCTAACTTAAATTTTATGGGCTCAAATGCCCTATATTAAGGACCGGAGGGATCATATGTAAGTGGGGTGGTGGTGTAAACTACAGTTTAGTCCAATAAATAATAAACTACATAGATTGATCATACACTGCTAGTTTACTATTATAAAACCAATGGTCAAAGTCTTGTTTTAATGGCTGTGCAAAGTGAACACAAAAGTTATAATGGGCGATGAAGTGGGTGTATCAACTCACAATTGCAATATTAATTAAGTATAGGGATGAGTTCCTCCTCATAAGAAGTATTTCTCTAGTAGATACTACTTTCACCAACTCCCTTTTGCTCACAGCATACTTTGAAGTGGCGAGAGCGGCCAAGGAACTCTCGTTCTTCTCAAATGGCACTTCAAGAAACTTTGCAATAAGTTGGCCTTCATGAAATTCCTGAAAGGCTTGTGAGAATTGCTCCACTGTGAAGTACCGATATGTTGCACCATCATTCAACCAATAGTGTTGCTGATCTTTTATTGAAGTCACCTTTAAAACAATAAAATTAAACAACATGAGCAATCTGCAATGATTAAGTAAGTTCTGTAGGATTGATGATGCTATGATGCACCTACTTCTAATAAGAAGTCAGCGGTAGCTTTCCTGTGAGGGCATTTGAACCCCAGGGAACCAAAGAACTCGCCCACATTTTCTTTGGGGCCTTGGTAGACAACATGCCCCTCTGAGAGGAGGAAGACATCATCGAAAAGCTCGAACGTCTCAGCCGATGGTTGAAGCAGGGAGATTACCACTGTTACCCCAAGTATGTGGACAAATTGCCTTAGGAAATTCACTATCTCATATGTAGTTGAGCTGTCAAGCCCGGTTGAGATCTCATCCATGAATAGGGCTCTTGCTGGACCGACGAGCATTTCTCCTAAAACCAATTTAGATACGTGAATCATGTGCAAATCGGTTAACCTGTTCCTGCTAAATACCATAGCTACCAATTTGACATGATGTTTTGTTACATAGATGGCCTTTGAATATACTTGTGGGCAAGACTTGTATAGGATCTCTACATTAGGTGAGATTGTGGGATCAGCCCATAAAAAACTTTTTTAGAAATTACGAAAAGTTATGGAAATAATATACAAAACACCTACTGGTTGTATCTAGAAATCCAAGAAATTTCAGCTCTAATGTTGAACTAAATGTAGAGAAACAAAAAAGATAAACTCTACTGTGAATAATGTCAGTTGTAGGTGAATAGTATTTCACACTATTCACACCCTAATTTTATCTTTGTTTGGCTCTTTAAGTGTAGGTCGATTTTGAAGCTGCAATTTTTTGGGGGTTGCATATATCACACAGATGTTTGTTGTCATTTTTTTCTAGAATATTTGAACATATTTTGTCTTTTAGAAAAAATGATCTCATAGATCCTATCTAAATTTTGATCCTACTCAACTTGCCCCTTATATTTTTCCTCTAAAGGGGCTTGTTAACTTTGTTGCAAACATTTGTGTATGTTACATGGAAGCTTGAAGTTCAAGTTCAACACACCTATGGTGACACGCTTCCTTTGCCCTCCAGATATACCTCTTGCCATATCATTTCCAACTAATGTATTTGAACATATCTGAAGCCCTAAGATCTGCAGTGGAATTAGCTTTTTAGCATATGAAGTAACTATATACTAAAAATGTTGAATGGAAGTGTACTCGCCATATTTCCGATAACTGTAAGCCCATAAATCGAACCTGCATTATATAGTTTGTCATTATGTCGCTCTCACTTCCATTTGCAGATTCCTGAAAGAGTGGAATTGTTTCAATTGAATATAAAATAGTGGAGGTCTTTTGAAGTTAACTCTATTTGTGTAAGCCCACAGCAGAAGGAAGGACACTTTTACCACTAAAAAGACCTCGACATAATGGAAATATTTTTGGATCAAAATGTTAGATCCGCTATAGTCAGGATTAACAAGATTTAAGGTGTAAATCCTATGAAATTCATATTTGTCCCATCTGTTGTTCTATTCATCATTGGCTACTCATCTTGCCATCCTTCTACCAACACTAGTGAGACTTTTTAGTATACTTTTCTGCGCATTCTTGTCCAGTATGATTTCTATGCAAAGCTCCTTCACAGCCGTGTCTTCTTCCTCCTATGTTCCCAGCGAGATCCTCACCTTTATATTTGAGACTAGAAATAGCTTCTTTTTCTAACTCCTTTCCAACAATCCACACGTGACTTGTGCGTCGAGGAAAGCTAACACTGATGGCAGTGAAAAATGTAAATAGGGTCACTCGAATGCATGATATACACTGACGGCTGGCAACGTAAATTACCATTCATTTTATTAGGTTTATTTTTAACATAGGATTTGTTTTTTTTAAGTACAAACTTGGTTTGAAAAACATTTGCATAATATAAGCTATAGACATTTCAGTGTTTAAATAGGAACAGTAGTAGTAGAGACAAACTCCATTTCTAGTAGACAATGGATAGAACAATAATTTTTACAAGCCCAATTCAACTTGTAGAAACAGACTACCTTTTCACTAGCTCTCTTGCAGAAACTAACTGTCTCCACTGTCAATATAATGTACTAGGGCATTTTTTGGAAAAAAAAGTGAACTAGAGCTATAGTTAATATTTTCATTGAAGTTTAGTAAGTACATAAATATCATTAACTTTGCAACAAATAATATGTCCATAATGTTATTTTGTAATACTTTCATCGGTACATACACATAAAAGGTAATGAACAAATGTATTTGTTGGAATTTGTGCCAACACTTAAAATATCATTTGTTTGAAATAAAAGAGAAAATACGTCAAGCATGTAACTTGACCTTCATGAATATGTCGATGTCCTGCTCCGATGTGATGTTGGCTTCACTCTCCCTTTTCACCAGCTCTGCAAACAAATCTGAACACAGGGCATGAATTCAATTTTTCTTGGCTTGCTCATGGTCCAAAGGGGAGCTAACTGTAATTTTTTGGTAGTGCCCCAGTTTTACCTTGTGCATTATTTGATATTACTTTTGCACAAATCCAAATAAACCAGCAATAATTTGATCCCCTTAAAATAGTTATAATCTTTGCTAAATGCTAGTTGTAGGTGTTGATTATTACCGCACCGATCCCCGACGCCCTGGCACCTGGCGGAAAAGGCCAGCGTCTCCCTCACTGTCATCTCCCCTCTGTGGAGATCGTCCTGAGATATGTACGCTGCTGTCCTCGCTGCAACGAACTCTTCCATTCCCTGGCCGTTATAGGTGACTCTCCCAGACACCTGCAATTGTTTTGGTTTCAGGACACAAGTTTTTTGTTCCAGATAAGCACATGAACTTATTATATTTTGTCATCGCAATGGTTCGTAGACAAACATTATTCTGACACAAAAAATCATGAATATACGAAATTTAAATTTGCATATGACACAAATTTTCAGATTCAAATTTCACCCATAACCATATCACTTATACCAACTTGCAATTTTTCAGTTCGAGCTAACACACATAACAAGCATAAGTAACGCACTATAGTTTGATTCGGAAAGAGAAGCAATCCATGCAATTTTCAGTTCGAGCAAGCACACATATACTGAACTTTCCTTTGCACCTGCTCGAGCTAACTAACAATTTTTCAGTTTGAGCTATTTTTCAGTTGGAGCTAGCTAGCTCACATACACGTGTTTGTCTGGACTTCTGTTTTTGGATCATAAAAGCAGAAGCTGAAGGCCAAACAAACATGCCCATACTCGGACACAGGAACTGCTCGGACAGAGGAGACCGCAGCGAGCATCTCCTAGATGCGCAGGCGGCCCTTGGACAGAGGAGACCGCGGCATCGAAGAGCTCTACATCCAAGCGCGGCCTTGAGGAGCCAAAGTAGAGCACGGTGAGGTCCCGGTATGCGGCGCCGAGCTCCCGGCTTCCCGGCGGCGTGAGCCTCCGCGAGGTCCTGGTACGCGTGGCTCACTTCCCGCACCTCTCCCTCCCCGAGCTGCACGCTTGGTACGGCAGCGCGCCGCTGAGGCTGAGGCATCCGCCCTCGTAACGGGAGCCATGCAGCGGCGGCTGAGTACTCGATTACCCCGGCGGTGGAGTGGTCCGGGAGGCCTGTGGTGGTGCTGGCTGGCAGATGCGAATCCAGCCTATTTTGCTAAGGTGGGACAGCGCTAACTTGGGTCGGGCTTTTTATCTTTTAATTTTTATATATGACATATGGGTTGGGTCAAAACTTAGAGTGGGCCTCCACTTTTTCACTCTGCTAGAACGAGGAAGAGAGAGAGGACGGATGGGGATTAGAGCATCTCCGCTCACATTTTTAGGACACCGATTTCAGAGCGTATTTTTTGTTCGAACAACGAAAATTGATTCAGTCGTATTCCCAGAAACCTCTTTTCATTCGGATTCAGGAGAACTTTGGTCCGGACTTTTCAGGCCATTCTTAGGATCCCGGGAACGCCCTGAAAACGTAGGACGAAGCGAAAATGGACGTGGGCTAGCTCTGTCGGCGAGACTGTCTCATTCCCTCCCCCACCCAATCCACTCACCCAGATTGCGGCGAAGAGCTCCCAGCGCCTCTGTCGCCATGACTTTGCCGGCGGAGCTCCTCCACGCCGAGACATGCCCACGCCTCTAGATAGGCTCGCCGTAGTCGCCGCCCATTCCGCCATCCGAACTTCGCCATAGCTCGGCTTCGCTGCGAGCTCCCACCACCACGCCTGCCAAGTGTTCGGCATTTGCCGGTTCGGCCATAGACTCCGACAACGAGGAGATACTCGCCGTATTGCTGGAGGAGGAGAACGCCGAGGTCGCCGAAGATGCAGAGCACATGGAGATCCTCGCCTCTCTCGGCCAACTGTACCTGTAGATGGCGAAGCCGAAGCGTGGAGGTTCGGCGAAGGGTTGCCGGAAGTGCAAGGCGAGGCAAAGGATAGAGGGTTACTGCATGTTGTACGCCGACGAGCCGCTGCATGAAGAGGCCGTGTTTCGACGTCGTTTCAGGATGAGTCGGAAGCTCTTCCTCAAGATCGTGCATGCCATCCGGGAGTTCGACCTCTATTTCGTTTGCAAGAAGGACTGCACCGACATGGTTGGGTTTTTTCTCACTGCAGAAGTGCACAGTGGCGATGAGGTTGCTTGCATATGGAGCGCCGGGTAACAATGCCGATGACTATCTCTGCATGGCCGAGTCCATCACTATCGATTGCTTTGTATAGGTTCTGCAAGGCAGTGATTGCAGTGTTTGGGAAACAGTACTTGACAACATCCACTGCTGAAGACACTGCTCGGATCCTCGCAGTCAATGAAAGTAGAGGATTTCCTAGGATGCTTGGAAGCATAGACTGTATGTATTGGCAGTGGAAGAACTATCCATTTGCATGGCAGGAATGTACAAAGGCCACAAAGGAGATTGCACTGTGATACTCGAGGCAGTTGTTATACATGATCTTTGGATCTGGCACTCCTTCTTTGACATGGCAGGATCGAACAACGACATCAACATCCTCAACTCCGCAAATGTCTTTGCCAAGCTTGTTGAGGGTCATGCTCTCCCTGTGAACTTTGAGATCAACGGGCACCACTACAACAAGGGATACTATCTAGCAAATGGCATCTATCCAAGATGGCCAACATTTGTGAAGACTATCTCAATCCCAATGCTCCCCAAGCATTCTCAGTTTGCCAAGGAACGGGAAGCTTGCAGGAAGGACATAGAGCGGGCATTTGGTGTGCTACAACAGAGTTTTGCAGTTGTCTGATTCCCTGCTATGACCTGGTCGAAAGATCAGATGTGGGAAGTGATGAACTGTTGTATGGTCTTGCACAACATGATTATTGAGGATGAGAGGAAGGATCCAGTGAGCTTGGTCAAGCAGAACGAGCCATACTACAGACAGGGACCTCTTGCCGAGCCTGATCATCAGGTACCTCCAACTTGGGTTGTCTTCATTGCCATGCGCCAGGAGATCCGAGATTCGGCAGTGATCAATAGCTGCAGGATGATCTGGTTGAGCACATATGGATACGCAGGGGCAACACGTAGATGCCGAGCATGAACTGGCCGAACTAGGCCGAAATATATTGTATTTTCATTGTACGTTAAACTATTTTTAAATTTACGCTGAACTGTGGTCTATTTTATGTCGAACTAACTAGGCCGAACTATGCTCTGTATTTATATTATGTCGAACTATGCCGAAAACTGGACGAATTTAAGTCGAATTTGGATAGAAAAGGGTGTCTCGGAAACTCGACCTAGGAACGCGAGTGGGAAACTCGGCGTTCCCAAAGCGAAAATGAGTTTTGTCCTCTGGATTTCGACTTGGGAACGTTCCAAGGAGTGGGATGCTCTTAGAGAGGCTGAGAGGTGTGCCTCGTCGGACCCACGCTGACTAGAAAACTGTGTACTGTATATATTCTGGACTTAATTTGCCAACAGGACACCAGGTACTGGTCATTGCTCAATTCATGACCATTTTGGTGCAACCAAATCTGAACGTCTCCATCTCCATTAACCATTAGGGAGTAGTTCTATTACTATACTCATTCCCGTCGCGTAAGTCCCACCCTCGGCTTGGACTTGGAGTAGCAAGGGGGTCCTTGCGGTCGGTGCCGGTGGAGTTGGCCATTGGAGAAGCTACTACACGGTGTGGAGGACATCAGAAGGCATCTGGACTACGACCACGAATGCTCTCATCATCTCTGTATGGCGGAGCTGGTTAATGATGGAGAAGGCGGTGCATAGAACTACTACAAGGGTTAGGAAGGGGAGATCTTGTTGGACATCGTCGTTGTCGCTATGGGAGAGATCGCACCGATGGTAAGGAGGGCAGGCGACGTGCGCTGGCGGCCAGATGGGAGGATATCGTCCATGGAGTGCCAGTGGCTGGGGGTGCAGAATGTTGGCGAGTCAGCGGACTATGCAAGGGGGAGCTAGAGATCAATACGGGAGGGGGAGGAAATTGTTGGTTCTGAGCTGTGGAGGCGACTAAAGAGATGATGGAGTGGGAATTGTGGGATCCTAGGATTTCTAGCGTGTAACCGTCCGCTAATAGGTGAGTTAACAACCGGGAACAGGGAATGCGGCCCTGTTGCTAGATTTATTCTGGACATGTCCGGCTACGTGGAACCTCCCAAGTTTAGGGAGGAATGAGGTGTAGATAAACTATACTTTTACATGTATATGTTATCACATAATTATTACAACAATTTGTGCTATGGAATATTCATCATGACAAATCACTGATAGTATGATTCTCAGATTAACAATATTCTAAATATCTTATATTGATGATAATTAAAGATAGAAAATTTAGCTTCAAGTATTACATTAATTAACGTAATTTGTAGCAAAGTTAATTTGATCATTCTTGGACAGAATTGTTCTCAAGTTAAAATCACCAGCCCTCTTGTGTGGCGTGTGAAACAATAGCTTGGAGATTACAAACTTGTACTACTGAAGTCAAATCTTGGAGATTAAAATATTTGCTAATCAGTAGCAACACGGCCCATTGGGCTAATTATTAATGTACCAGGAAAGGCTGGTCATGACAGAGAGCAGCTTAATTATAAAGAAATATATTAACCTTGAGTCCTCCTGGGTCTAGCTTTCCAGCCAAAGACTTGAGCAATGTGGTTTTCCCTGACCCTGGAGACCCCAGTAGCAATGTCATCCTTCATAATAAGAGAACGAAAAGGGGAAAACTGTTATCAGTCTACCAATCAATCTTAAATCAAGGAGCAACTAGATGGACTGACCGAAATAGATAAGAATTAGTTTCTGAAGCTCATGATCAACGACAAAATCAAGACAATTTCAATTTGATGGATCATCGAAACTGTTCGTGCGTACCTGCCTGGCCTGATGATGGCATTAGTTTCGTGCAGTAACGTATGCTTGGTCTTCCAGGTACTTGGTAACACATGCAAAGCGTTGGCAACGTCCTTGTAAAAGCGATCGAGCAGCAGATAATGTTCAGTAGTAGAAGTGCAGCACATAATGTCCAGTAGAAGTGCATCAGATACAGAGACCTTGGCGAATGCAAAGCAAATAAATAACTACCAGAAACATGTTGGTGACGGGGTGGAAGATGTTGGGCGTCGACGGCCGGCTCCCCGCGTAGACCTCCGCCTCCACCGCCAGCCCCTGAGCACGCACCTCGATCGTCGGAAGCTCCATCCCGACGCTGTGCGCAATCCATGGAATGAATAAGCTTCTTCATATATGCCAATACTATCGAAACATAGAGAGATGTATGAAGAGCGCACCGGTCGAAGCGGTTCTTGATCTTGAGCAGGAACTGCTCGGGGCCGTCGCAGAGCAGCCGCTCGACGAGGAGCTCCGTGTCTTGCTCCGCCATTGCCTCCGCTCTGCCGCTGCTACGACGAATGACCCGTAGAGTCCAACATGTAGTATATGCATTCTGTGGTCTCGTTTTTTAGGGACGTCTTTTACGACAGTGACCAATGACTACTAACCGTCCATACATGCTCATCAACGGAGTGCAATTACCAGTGGGGAAAGCGAGCAGTATTTTCCCATTCAATGGCAAGACTGCATCTAGAGTTGACCCAAGGGCACGCGCAAGAGAAGATATTTTGAGCGAGGGAGCGGTCGGGTCGTACATGTTGAGTTTACATTGATCGATTGACCCAATCGATCCATCGAACCTATGCACGAGATTGCCTTTCTCAAAAAAGCCAAATATTATTTCAGAGCAGACAATTAATAATCGACGGTGAGATGTGATGACTCATACTACTACTCTAGACTAATGATGATAATAGTGAAATGCACACCCTAAACACTACGGGAAAAAATGTGGCTCCCGTGTAGGCACGTCTTTGCCGTGTGTCAAACGCACCGGAACACGGCAAAGACAGTCTTTGCCGTGTGTAACTCAGAAAATACACGGCAAAGTACGTGAACACGGCAAATTTCTGAAAAAGAACACGGCAAAGAAATATACACGGCAAAGACCCATAAAGGAACACGGCAAAGAAAATACATTCGGCAAAGTTGACAACGACACACGGCATAGGTGTTATCACGGCAACGAGGTGGGACCCGTGACCCCACAAGTCCATTTAACGGGAGGAGCTAACGGCCGTAGACGGTTGTCTCTTTGCCGTGTGCCCTCGCCGGTCCTTTGCCGTGTGTATTCGGTAGTACACACGGCAAAGGCCCTTTGCCGTGTGTATTCCGTAGTACACACGGCAAAGGGCCTTTGCCGTGTGTATTTCGCAGTACACACGGCAAAGTCTTTTTTTCTTTTTTTTTTTGCCTTTTATCACATTACTCTTAGGAAAATCATAAAAAAATCATTCTAATTCAGAAAAATACAAATAATATATCAAAATTTGCAGAAAAATAAGATCTATCTATGTACACTCAAAAATTAGATATTTATATTGAATAAGAATCTTCATGCTCGCCGTTTTGACCATAGATTTAAACATGCATAAAAATTCAAAAACGATCGAAACAATGCGAAACCTTCGCGTGGTGTCATATTATGTTACATGGTTGCAAGGAAAAATATCAAACTTGTTATATTGAATATGTCTCAAAAAAACCTTCATAAAATGACCTATCTCATTCGAGGTTTCCTCGCTTTCGGGTCAAATGACCAATGTTATGGCTAGAATCAAGGCATAGTTTGTGATAATCTGCCCATATTATGCATGCATGTGCCTCATGGAATGGTGAACAATGTTGCAAGAGGAAGTTTTTATTTTCGTCGCACCAAAAAGCCATTTTCAATTTTCTGAGCGAAAAAAACGAGAGATTTTATGAAGCAACCACCAAATGGATAATTTAAAATGCTACCACCCCATTTTTCAAAAATACTAGACCACCTTAAATGTACAATGTCCCAACATAGGGATCTCAAACCTTTCCGTCCACTCCAGGTGAAAACGACAAATTCCTGCCGAATCGACAGGAAGTGGGTTAGATATGAACTACAGTTACATGACCGGATGGACATGATTTTTTTAAAAAATCATTTTTAGATTCACAATATGCTATTTCATCAGAGATCCAGTGAAAGTTTAGAGAGGCTCAGCTCCGAGTTACGAATCTTCATACCCGTCGTTCGACAAAGTTTGTCGATAGTTTTAAAGAGTCATAAAAAATTCAAAAACGATCGAAACAATGCGGAACCTTCGCGTGGTGTCATATTATGTGACATGGTTGCAAGAAAAAATATCAAACTTGTTATATTGAAAATGTTTAAAAAAAACCTTCACAAAATAACCTATGTCATTCGAGGTTTCCTGGCTTTCGGGTCAAATGACCAATGTTATGGCTAGAATCAAGGCATAGTTTATGATAATATGCCCATATTGTGCATGCATGTGCCTCATGGAATGGTGAACAATGTTACAGGAGGAAGTTTTTCTTTTTGTCACACCAAAAAGCCATTTTCTATTTTCCGAGCGAAAAAAACGAGAGATTTTATGAAGCAACCACCAAATGGCTAATTTAAAATGCTACCACCCTATTTTTCAAAAATATTAGACCACCTTAAATGGACAATGTCCCAACTGGGGGATCTCAAACCTTTCTGTCTAGTCCAGGTGAAAAAGACAAATTCCTGCCGAAACGGCAGGAAGTGGGTCAGATATGAACTACAGGTACATGATCTGATGGGCATGATTTTTTATAAAACTAATTTTTAGGTTCACAATATGCTATTTTATCAGAGATCCAGTGAAATTTTAGAGAGACTCAGCTCCGAGCTAAGAATCTTCATACCCGTCGTTCGGCAAAGTTTGTCGATAGTTTAAAAGAATCATAAAAAATTCAAAAACGATCGAAACAATGCGAAACCTTCGCGTGGTGTCATATTATGTGACATGGTTGGAAGGAAAAATATCAAACTTGTTATATTGAATATGTCTCAAAAAAAACCTTCACAAAATGACCTATCTCATTCGAGGTTTCCTGGCTTTCGGGTCAAATGACCAATGTTATGGCTAGAATCAAGGCATAGTTTATGATAATCTGCCCATATTGTGGATGCATGTGCCTCATGGAATGGTGAACAATGTTGCAGGAGGAAGTTTTTCTTTTCGTCGCACCAAAAAGCCATTTTCTATTTTCTGAGCGAAAAAAACGAGAGATTTTATGAAGCAACCACCAAATGGCTAATTTAAAATGCTACCATCCTATTTTTCAAAAATACTAGACCACCTTAAATGGACAATGTCCCAACGGGGGGATCTCAAACCTTTCTGTCCACTCCAGGTCAAAAAGACAAATTCCTGCCGAAACGGTAGGAAGTGGGTCAGATATGAACTACAGGTACATGATCTGATGGGCATGATTTTTTACAAAAATAATTTTTAGTTTCACAATATGCTATTTTATCAAAGATCCAGTGAAAGTTTAGAGAGGCTCAGCTCCGAGCTAAGAATCTTCATACCCGTCGTTCGAAAAAGTTTGTCGATAGTTTAAAAGAGTCATAAAAAATTCAACAACGATCGAAACAATGCGAAACCTTCGCGTGGTGTCATATTATGTGACATGGTTGGAAGTAAAAATATCAAACTTGTAATATTGAATATGTCTCAATAAAACCCTTCACAAAATGACCTATCTCATTCGAGGTTTCCTGACTTTCGAGTCAAATGACCAATATTATGGCTAGAATCAAGGCATAGTTTGTGATAATATACCCATATCATGCATGCATGTGCATTATGGAATGGCGAATAATGTTGCTGAAGGAAGTTTTCCTTTTCCTCGCACCAAAAAGCCATTTTTCATTTTCCGGGCACAAAAAACGGGGGGTTTTATGAAGCAACCACCAAATGGATAATTCAAAATGATACCACCCCATTTTCACAAGATTATATGGATGTCATATTTGGATTTCTCACATTTTTCTGATCGATTTAGACATTTTATTTGTCGAATTCCGATTTACGGATTTAAATATATGAATTATTCCATATTAAATAGAAAAAGGAAATAAAATAAAATTATTTTATTTTTTATTTGGATTCAAGATTATTATTACTTTTCATTATTGTTTACTTAAATAATTGTTTGGAATCTAAAACTGAGATGTGTGACATCATGGTCCAAGAGTTAATATCATTGATATGAAAGTATTAGCAACAAGGTATGATTTCTTTCTTGGTAGCTCATTCGGAAGGAACGAAGAAGTTAAGCGTGCTAGGCCTAGAGTAGTGTTAGGATGGGTGACCACAGGGGAAGTTTGATTATGATTGCAATTTGACATAATATTTAACATACAAATGGTTCAAATATTCTATATGAGATTATCAAGTAAATAACATTCAAAAAAGTTTGAAACAAAATTATTATTTTTATTTTAAAAAAAAGGCAGTTTCTTTGCCGTGTACTTTTTCCACGAGACACACGGCAAAGACAGTTTCTTTGCCGTGTACTTTTTAAGGAGACACACGGCAAAGACAACTTCTTTGCCGTGTACTTTTCAAGAAGACACACGGCAAAGAATAGACACCGTCATCTCCGCGGGAACCGTTATCTTACTTTACTTTGCCGTGTCTACGAATGAGACACACGGCAAAGCCTTTGCCGTGTCTTATTTAGAAAACACACGGCAAAGGGCCTTTGCCGTGGCGAACGTTGCTGTGTGGCATTTGCCGTGTGTATACACACGGCAAAGCCTTTATCGTGTTCCGAAAGGCCTTTGTCGTGTCTTTTGCCCACACGGCAAAGAGCGTGTGTGCCGTAGTGAAAAAACCCTCATGTTATGACCTCTTCACTACGGAAAAACAGAAAAACACGGAAAAGACGGACTTTGTTGTGTGTGTATTTGGCCACACGGCAAAGGCCTTTTTTCCTAGCTAGCTATAGTGCTTTGACTCTAGATTACGTATACGAGATATGATATGTGATGTATGACCTGCATTTACGGAGACACTTGGTATACAATATTACGAGTGGTTTACCTGACCACATAGACAACTGCAAGTTAGGAGCTAAGGCCAAGATCAGTCCTTCAGAGTAATGCGCGTGTGTATGATAAGAAGTGAGATGGTTGTTGCAAACAAAATGACTAGCTAGATCTGCTCGGCGTCAAAACCCAGTGAAATGCGCGCTCCAGCATGTACGTCACCGTCATTTTTCATTTCAACATGATGCCGTAACCTCACAATGATGATTGAGCAGTTCGCAAAGGCTGGATCAAGTCAGAGAGATCCGTGCAAATATATATGTATGTGTACTTAGTTGAGTGTACTACGAGGTCAAAGAAGAGAGAGTATATATCGTGCGCACCAACGACCCTAAATTTGGCAGCATGTGAAGCAAGATTGATATTCTTATGTAGGGTTGAAAGTAAACTTTCAGCTGGTTGTTTCCGACGGAAGCGGTATTTTGTAAAAAAGAACCGGAATGGAATATTTTAAACGAAAACAAAAAAAGAACGGGAAAGACATTCCCGACGAAAGTGGAAACGATAAAAACATCGAAAAACACATACAAAAACTTTCTGGAAATATAACCAACTAGACACATATACAAAATAGTACCTTACGTCGGTGATTTATTTTGCTCTTGTTGGATGGTCTATATGATACACGCAGCCAGCCAGGCTATATACTAATCAAGTGAGTGTCTTACATCCATGTGTACCTATTTATGCAAACTTATGTGTTTGTTGGAGTGTTAAATTATGTGTGTTATTTTATGTCTAATTGCTGCTTGTCAATTTGTCAAATATTTCTTGTATGTTGTGTGTTCCTTTTGATATACAGACCAAGATAATATATCACTCTTATATTTTAACAAATATCCATTTTCATATCGTGTTTGTCCGGTATCCTTTTCTTATCCGTCTCCAGTGATTTTTGATTCCATATTCATTTCCGAAGTTTTCTGCTTCATTTCCGACCCCGGCGAGACAAGCGGAAACGAAAACAATAATGCATCTTTCCGTACCGTTTTCAACCCCTATTCTTATGCACCTACAAATCTACAATATAATCAAAAAGTAAATCTAAGTTCAACCAATAATTCAAGACGAATACTTTGAGTTGGCGAGTAGTATATGTTCACATGGGAATTTAACACTTCTGTTTGCCCCATGTCTAGACGAGAGTTCAAGGTCACTGATGCACTGTGTTTGCAAATGTTTTTTTTTTTTCATATTTATCATATGAAACTAGTTCAAGGCCACCAAAGAGGGCGGGTGACACTAGTTCCCAAGGATGAAAATGTTATATACCTATACAAAGTTGCGAGGTTCTAGGAGTTAACTCTTATATCTGCAAGTTGTATCATATTGAAGGTTGATGTGGTTCTGAAAATCAATGAAAATTTTCTTTGTCAAAAAAAAAGAGTATGGAAACGGAAGGTTGGTGTCAGCGACCCGGCTCCACCTGCCAGCGACGGCCCGATAGTGACGACTGGACCGGAAGGGGCGGGCCGGCCCACCAGGAAGACAAGGCCACCCAGTTGGCTAGCGGATTATGCTCGGACTTAAGGCCCAAGTAACGTTCTCCAGGTAGCTTAAGTAGGGAAGATCTGGAGAGGATCGGCAGGCTTGGACTATCGGCAGGAACGACGCAGCCGTGTTGTAATCGAATTGCTTGGGGGAGGTCGGGTGGTATGAGCAATAGAACCACAAATTCCAGTTAATCGCGTGAGTTGTAGTAGAAATAGTCAGATCCTTACAAGTGATATCAGAGCCAATCCCCAATCTGGAATTGCGCAGCCACCGATTTAGGACTCGCTTCGCTACCCACTGCCGCGCCGCCGCCATGGAGAAATTATCGGAGGAGTCTCGCGTGATCTACGAGATCCTCAAGGCGGAGTCACGGGAGGAGTACGAGTTGAGGTTCATCGAGCACAAGAAGAAGGTCATGGATGTCGTCCGTAACTCAGTGGAGGACACGCGGAGGAGGATCCGCGAAGTCAACGAGAACATCGACGTCGTCCATGCGGATATGAGCGCCGAGCTCGAGGAGGTCAAGTCGGGGCTCGGATCCGAGTTGGCTGCTGCGAGGAGCCAACTCAGCACTGAGATCGCGGAGCTCGCCTCCAACCTGGACCGCGCTCTCCAGGCGATCCCGCGCGCCGCCGTTGGGGAGTCGACGCGCGCGACTTCCGGCCCAGTTGGGCACCGCTCTTCATCAGCTAACCCGGGGCAGGCCTGTGGCTTGCACACGCCTCCTCCGGGAGGAGGTACGAATCGCATCACCAATTTGTCTTCCGACCCATCATCCTTGTTTCTGAATTCTGATGCCTCTCTTTCGGCTCCGCGTGTGGAATTGCCGGTGTTCGAGGGCTCAAATCCCCGACTCTGGCAGCGTCGCTGTGAGGAGTTCTTTCAGCGATGGGGAATTCCTGAGTCACTTTGGATTTCTTATGGTTCAAATCAGTTCACGGGAGCGGCAATGACATGGTTGGAAGCTTATCTCAACAAGTTTCCCCGGTCGTCGTGGTCTGAATTTGTGAAAGCAGTCCAGGCTCGATTTATGCGGAATCAGCACCAAATTTTGCTTCGGAGGCTTTATCATATTCAGCAGACGGGCACAGTGGAGGATTATGTTCAGCGATTCTCAGATCTGATTGACAGGATTTCAGCGTATGATTCGAACTCTGGCCCTCTTTATTATTTGACTCGGTTTATCGATGGGCTCAAACCAGCTGTCGGAGTATTGGTGGCTATCCAGCAACCTGATGATTTGGACACTGCGTTTTCATTGGCACTGCTCTATGAGGAACTCGTAGATGGTATGGATCCCATTCCACACAGACTTAACCTTAGCCCTAGTTCCAGTGTGCGGGGACAGCCATTGTTTCCTTCGCAGCAAGTGCAGCCACCTTCTGCACAAGCACCACTGCCACCTCCACCACCTGCTAAATGGGTATCAAAGTTAGTCGAGGAACGGAAGCAAGCGAAGGGTAGCAGGTCTGATGACAGATGGAGCAGTTTGATGGCATATCGCCGATCTAAAGGGCTGTGTTTCAGGTGTAGGGAACGGTGGGCAAAGGACCATGTCTGCAGTAAGTCCATCCAATTGCACGTGGTACAGGAATTGCTTGATTGCTTCAGGAAGCATCATAGGAGGAAGATAGTGCAGTAGAGGAGGAGGACACAACTGTTTTATTGTACATGTTATCTGATTCATCCGCTGGTACTGTCATCAAACCGTCAAAGTCTATGCATGTTCAAGTTGACATACAAGGGCAGCACATGTAGTTTTTGATTGATTCGGGCAATTCATCCTGTTTTATTGACCGATAGAGAGCTGAAGCATTGTCAGGGATTGGCGATATGAAGGCGGCATTCAGTGTCAAAGTAGCTGGGGGCAAGTTACTGGGCTGTTCCCAACAATTTTCTGCATTGGACTGGTCTTGCCAAGGGCACCAGTTTACGTATACCTTCCGTGTCATAGAACTCAATAGCTATGATGGTATTGTGGGGTTGGATTGGTTGGCAAAACACAGCCCCATGATTACACATTGGGAACAGCAGTGGTTGGCGTTCATGAGGGACGACGAACTGATAGTGCTCCATGGTGAGGGCACGCCAGCGATCAGACATTCGCTGCTGGAGTTGCATCTTGTGCAACCTGAACCTCCTGCCGAGAAGACGGAACAACGTCAGGATATTCAATGCCTCTTAAGTAAGTTTGCCGCGGTTTTTTCTGAGCCCCACGGGCTACCACCATGACGTTTATATGATCATCCGATTCCACTGATTCCTGGAGCACGTCCGGTGTCTATGCGTCCCTATCGTGTAGCCCCGGAGATGAAAACTGAGATTGAGCGACAGTTAAAAGAGATGCTCGAGCAAGGGGTTATCACGCATAGAAACAGCCAGTTCGCATCCCCTGTGATCTTGGTCAAGAAGGAGGAGAAAGGGAGTGAAACTAAAGCTTGGCGCCTTGTTGTGGATTATTGGCACCTGAATGCGCTGACAGTCAAGGGGAGATATCCTGTCCCCGTCATTGACGAACTTTTGGATGAGTTAGCAGGGGTGCATTGGTTTTCTAAATTGGACTTGCGCGCGGGGTATCACCATATTCGTCTAGCCCCTGGGGAGGAATTCAAAACTGCCTTCCAGACTCATAACGGCCACTTTGAATTCAAAGTTATGGCGTTTGGTCTGACCGGCGCACCGGCGACCTTTCAGCATGCCATGAACGCGTCGCTAGCGCCAGTTCTCAGGAAGTTTGCTTTGGTATTCTTCGACGACATTCTCATTTACAGTCCAATGTATGAGGAGCATCTCCGCCACATCGAAGTTGTCCTGGAAATTATGCAGAAGGACCAGTGGCAAGTCAAGCCTTCAAAGTGCGAGTTCGCGCAGCAGCGTATCGCGTACCTGGGGCATGTCAGAGAAGGTGTTGCCACGGACGCTTCCAAGATCGCTACCATTACCAACTGGCCTGTTCCTAAAAATTTGAAGGAATTAAGGGGATTCCTGGGCATTACGGGTTACTATCGCAAGTTCATCAAACATTATGCGAACATTAGCCAACCTTTGACGCCGCTACTTCGAAAGGGTGTGTTTTTTCTGTGGACAGCAGTAGAACAGGAAGCATTCCAGACATTGAAATCAGCTCTTGTCTCGGCGCCTGTTCTTGCACTACCAGATTTTGCGGAACAATTTGTTATCGAAACAGATGCTTCAGACACTGGTATAAGAGCAGTTCTTTCTCAGCGAGGTCATCCGCTGGCGTATGTTAGCAAGTCGTTGGGCGTGCGCAAGAGGGGGTTATCAGTGTATGAAAAGGAGTACCTAGCCATTCTTCTGGCAGTTCAACAGTGGAGGCAATACTTGCAGCTGGGTGAATTCTTGATACGCACAGATCACAAAAGTCTCACGCATCTCACTGACTAGCGGCTGCACACGGCTTGGCAGCAGAAAGCGCTCACCAAGATGATGGGTCTGCAATACCGTGTCGTTTACAAGAAAGGGATCCACAATGGCGCTGCTGATGCTTTGTCTAGGAAGCCGTTTGAGGCGGACCAACTGTTTCCTATTTCTGAGGTACAACCAGCCTGGTTAGAGCAGGTGGTCAACAATTACGGCAAAGATGCAACTACACAGTTATTGTTCCAGAAACTTTCAGTTGATCCACATGTAGTCGCTGAGTACACTCTGAGTGCTGGTGTTCTTCGGTACAAAAACAGGATCTTGCTTGGCGCTGATCCAGAGCTACAACAGCGAATCATCGCGGCTTTTCATGACAGTCCAGTGGGTGGTCATTCGGGATTTCCGGTCACTTACCGGCGCCTGGTATCTTTATTTTATTGGAGGGGAATGAAGGCAGCAGTAAAGGTGTTTGTCCACAACTGCATCACGTGTCAGCAGGCAAAACCTGAGCGGGTGTTACCTCCGGGGTTACTGCAACCATTGCCAGTTCCATCAGAACCATGGGAGATGGCCACCATGGACTTGATTGACGGGTTACCTCCATCTCGTCACTTCAACTGTTTGTTGGTGGTGGTTGACAAGCTAACCAAGTATGCTCACTTCATTCCACTTCGCCACCCTTATACAGCGAGCAAGTTAGCAGAGCTATTTGTGGACAATGTGTACAAACTACATAGCATGCCGAAATCTCTGGTATCTGACAGGGACCCGTCTTCACTAGCCACTTCTGGCAAGCGTTGTTCAAGGCGACTGGCACTCAATTGAGAATGATCACAGCGCATCATCTGGAGACAGATGGTCAGACCGAACGTGTTAATAAGTCGATTGAGTGTTTCCTTCGCTGTTTCATCAGTGTTCACCCACACCAGTGGTCAAAATGGATTTCTCTCTGTGAATTTTGGTACAACACAAATTGGCAGTCGTCCTTGGGCAAATCTCCTTTTGAGGTGTTGTATGGCAGGCCACCTCATTACTTTGGCATTTCCGCTTCTGACCAAATTGAATCTCGAGATGTGCAGGAATGGCTTGTTGAGCGTGAATTGGTGTTGTCATCAGTCAAGCAGCATCTCTTGCGTATGCAGCAGTGTATGAAACATCAGGCTGATAAGCACAGATCTGAGCGGGTGTTCACAGTTGGTGATAGGGTGTTCCTGAAGCTCCAGCCGTATGTCCAGTCTTCTGTGGTTCGTCGGGCAAACCATAAGTTGGCCTTCAAGTTTTTTGGTCCATATACAGTGGTACAGCGAATTGGTGCCGTCGCATATAAACTGGCATTGCCAGAGACTAGCCGAGTGCATCCGGTTTTCCATGTTTCCCAACTGAAGAAGTGTATTGGTCCAGAGCAAAAGGTACTCTCAAATCTTCCTCATCCTGAAGCTACTCACCATATTCCAGTTCGAGTGTTGCAGCGACGAGTTCGTCCGCGAGGCCTGGCTACGGTGGTCCAAGTTCTCGTCTAGTGGAGTGGTTCACCGGAGGCTGACGCCACCTGGGAAGATCTGGAGTCGCTGCGGCAACAATTTCCCCGAGCTCCTGCTTGGGGACAAGCATGAATTCAAGGGGGAGGGGATGTCAGCGACCCGGCTCCACCTGCCAGTGACAGCCCGATAGTGACGACTGGACCAGAAGGGGCGGGCCGGCCCACCAGGAAGACAAGGCCACCTAGTTGGCTGGCGGATTATGCTCGGACTTAAGGCCCAAGTAACGTTCTCCAGGTATCTTAAGTAGGGAAGATCTGGAGAGGATCGGCAGGCTTGGACTATCGGCAGGAACGGCGCAGCCGTGTTGTAATCGAATTGCTCGGGGGAGGTCGGGTGGTATGAGCAATAGAACCACAAATTCCAGTTAATCACGTGAGTTGTAGTAGAAATAGTTAGATCCTTACAGTTGGGTGATGTGGAGATAGAGGAACTAGAAAACATTAAAAATAATGACGTGGAGGCAACAAGGACGCAAGGAAAGTGTTTGATAACAAAGATGATGAAAACCTAGGAGGATGCTACAATTAGATTTAGATTCACACCAAGGCACACATTGAGTTGTACTTGCTGGTTTCCACTACTTAGGTAGGTACTAGCAATGGCGCTAGAAATTATATAGCTTGATGGATGCAAGAGTATAGGTTGTTTGTAGCTAGTTTTAAAATAAAAGTATCAAATATACAGAGAGCTATTAGCTAAGCTCTTAATGTCCCTCACCATTATTTACCAAAGAGTGCTTGAAAGTTGTCTTTGATTTCACGTAGGGGGTGTTTGAGAGTGTTTGAGTGTGTGTGCGAACAAGACAAAAATAAGTAATTAAAGTAAAGAGAGAGAAGTTTACGATGTAAGGTATTTGGAACTGCGGTAGGACTAAAGCGTTCTCAAGAAGTGTTGGATCCACCACTAGCAATTATGTTTAGTCATGATTAAGATATATGTATAATGTTATTCATATATATGTAGGGGAGAAGCTCCAAAATATCTTTTATTTCACCCCTCATAACCATAGTAGTAATCTTAGGCAAGCCACACGCGATTCCATACTATTAAGAGTTGCCCCATGGTCATGGATTTGGATCTATGAGTCTCCTCTTATTCCCCCTTGAACACATGAGTAATGATCCAATGCAATATGTCACTTAGCACCTTCACACCATCACATGCCCAAGAGTAGTTTTTGTAACACCCCGGCCACTTCGGACTGGCGATTGTCACTCCTGGCAGCTCAATAGGACCTCTAGACTAACTCCACAGACCAACACTAGTCTTTTCTGTGCACTTTGTGTTGGGGTTCGAGGGCAGAAAACAAAAAATTCCTACGATTGAAACCCTAATGCCAGGATCTATCTACTAGTAATGCAATAACGGGAGGGGATACGATATTCATTCCTCTGAAGACTGAGATTGGTTAACGTACCACGAGGAATATGAATAAAGAAGACGTCCTAACACTAACATCGAGGTCATGAAGTCCTGCGGCTCCGACAACTCCTAGCACCAAAAGCACGGTGCACCAGAGGGAGTCTCACACGTACTATGCTTGACGACAACCCCGCTTCTCTCCGATCTAGCCGAGATTGCGGAAGTAGATCCCCCGGCTTCGAATCCCGCAACGCGATGACGCTCCACGGTGAAGAACTCCTTGCTCGCACACCCCTGACAAGGGGGCCACGATCGCACGCGCGCGTGAGAGAGAGAGAGAGAGAACATGGGATTTTTATTTATTTTTAGGTGAAAATTGGTGTGTTTTAATCCTTTTATGGACACCTATTTATATAGGTGGAGGGAGGGGGTCCCTCCTCCTTATGATTTCCATGTGGGACTAAATAAACAAAAAAGGGGCAAGCCGCCGCCGGCCAGGTGGGCCGCCTGCCCACTCACGCGTGGCCTAGCAGGGTAAAGGCGGTCGAGGAGAAGGCTACGGGTGGGACGTCCTGGCCGCAGCAGCCCGCGAGGCGGCTATTACCATGGCGGCGCCCAGCTCCAGTTCCCGGGTGGGCCGACCTATGGCCCCTGCACGTGCACTCCTGCTCGCACGGCAGCCAGAAGTGACGCCCTGGGTGGGCCGGCTCAGCCCAACAACCTGAAGCTATGGAAAATACCTTTGCTACTGCTCATGCCATACAAGTTACTATTAATAAAAATGTTAGGCTGTTAGCCCAACTTCATGCTAAGTGGGAAATGGAAGCTGAAATTGATAGAAACAATAGTGTGTGTACCATCACCACTAAACCACAAGTAGTCCCTATTCCCACTCCTACTATGCCTAAGCCTATTGAGCCTACTACTAGTGATGCCAAGTTTGGCTTTGATATTGATGGTTGCAATATTTCTGAAGTGATTATGTTCCTGCAAAATCTTGCTAGAAGTTCCGATGCTAGTGATATGCGTGTTGCCTTTATCAAACACATTACAGATGCTCTTGTTAAGATTAAGGAAGAGAAGCTAAAACACAAAGCTTCTATTCCTAGGAAAGTAGAAGATAGTTGGGAACCCATTATTAATATGCAAGTGAATGACTTTAACCTCAAAGCTTCATGTGATCTTGGTTCTAGTGTCTCTATTATGCCTAGGAAGATTTATGAAATGCTTGATTTGCCACCTTTGGAAGATTGTTATTTAGATGTCCCACTCAATGATAATGCTAAGAAGAAACTCATGGGGAGTATTAATGATGTTCTCATTATGGTTAATAATGCTTATGTCCCTGTTGATTTCTATGTTTTGGATGTTGAATACGATGCTTCTTGTCCTATTACTTTGGGAAGACCTTTTCTTAAAACAGTTGGTGCCATCATTGATATGAAAGAAGGCACAATTAAATATCATTTTCCATTCAAGAAAGGTATTGAACATTTCCCAATGAGAAGAGAGAAGTTTCTCTTTTCTCCCCCTTTGAAAGCAAGGTTTGATGTTAATGCTTCCTCATTTGACAATACTTGATTCTTCTTGCTTCTTGTGCCTAACTTAAAGGCGTTAAAGAAAAGTACTTGTTGGGAGATAACCCAAGAGTTTTCTTAAGTCTTGAAAGTTATTACTTCAGTAATGACCTCTCCTTATCCTTTTTTTTGCTTTTTATGCCAAGAATAACCTCTAATGAGAGGGAAGTAAGATTTGGGGAGTTGCTGTCCCGAAACAGATTTTTGTCCTCCACCAAAAAAATTCGTGAGGAGGCTGTGTAACTTGTACTGAGCTCAAAATTTACAAATAAATCCCCCAGTATGTTAGCTAACTTTTGTTAGTTCAACATTTTTTGATTTGAGAAACAAAAGATGTTCGAAAAAATCCGTGTCTATCCGCTGGTATGTTTTGACAGATTTCTGTCATTATTTGCATTTGCTTCTTATTGATTCCTTTGTGAGTTCACTTTATGTGAATTGAGCTTTTGAAGGAGTTACTACAGTAGCTTGTGTTTTTAGTGAAAAGTCTTGATGTTCCAAAGCTTTGCCAGAGGTCTAATATCTTTTGAATACACTAATGTTGCTAATGAAGATTGTGTGGAGTTTTGTATGAAGGAAAATTTTCAGGTGTGGAGAGAGACTGATGCAATGAGATGAAGAATGGACAAAGAAATATCCAACAGGTGTCACCCCAAGAAATATCTAACAGGTGCAAGCGTCAAAGCTTGGGGATGCCTAGGGCATCCCCTTCTTCATCAATAAAAAGCTCAGATCTCTCTAGACACTTCGTTTTTATTGTTTCATGCATAGTTGTGTTGTTCTTGGAGCGTATTAGTTTTCGTTTGATTTTATTAGGTTGTTTAGTTTTGTAACATCCCAAAAATAATGATTTATAAAAGTTTGCATTTCATTCATTCATTCATAATATCTTTGGGTTGCATAAAATTTTCCAAACAAAATTTCAAATAAGAAACCATGTGATGCCTATTATTTTATGCAAATAAGGCAATGGTTTTATTTTTATTTTTCAAATTATGAAAGTGCATTTGAGTGATCAGTGATGTTTTATACACAAATGGATGCAAGGCTTGCACAAATTTTTTCAAACAAAATTCAAAATAAAACCATTTATATGCCTAATATATATATATATCAATAAAGGCATGGTTTTATTTTATTTTTCAAAGTGTCAAAGTGAATTTGACCATATAGTAGTATTTTATACACAATTAGGTGCAAAGGTTTCACTGCAAAAATCCAGAAGTGATTTGAATTTAAACCCATTTGAATTTGTTTCCTGAAAATCAAATTAGAAAAGGAAAATGAATAAGGAAATAGAAAGGGCCGGCGCTATCCTTTCGGCCCAACACCAGAAACATCCCATGAGCCCACCCGGCCATTTCCCCTTTCCCCCTCTCTCTCTCTCAGCCGCGCGCGCTGTACCCCTCTCACTGACAGACGTGGCCCACTGCCACCTCAGCTCGTCTTCCCCAAAATCACGCCCGCAGACCGTGTTGCCGCTGCCGTTGCTGCCGATAATGGCCTGGCGTAATTGCCCTTGAATTCGCAGGAGTTTCTTGTCGAGCCGCTGCCTACTTAAGCCCCTACGCCCCATGGCCATTTCCCCCCACTCAGCACACTCTCTCCGCCACCAGGCTGCCAGTAATTCGCACTGCACCTCCGCTGCTCGACGTGCTCTGGCAAGCCATTCTGGTGAGTCTAGCACGCCCCTTTGCCTCTCATTCACACGGGCATAATTGCTAGGCCCTTGCGCATCTGCTCACATCTTTTGTTTGCCCTAAATCACCCAGGACGTTGTCTCTATCGAGATCCGTGAACGACAGGAGCGCCGCCCAACTCCGGTGAAGAATCACGGTAAAATTAGACCACCCCTTGAACCCTAACCCATACCACTATGTCCACCGTGCCTCTGTGCATCTCCTAATGCCTATTGTTCATCTTATTGCGCCGTAGAACGTCGCCAACGTCTCCGGTAGTGAGCATCTGATGCGGGTACAACTCCGACGAGGTCTCCCGGCCACCACAACACGCCCCCGTCCACGCCGATGATACGTTGAGCTGCCTCGCAACCTTGCGATGCTGGTAAGCCAAACCATAGCACCCAACCCCCTTTGTAGCCGCCGGAACCTCACTGGCAGAGCGTCGTCGCCAGACCTTGGTCGTTTGAGCTAGCGCCGTTAGATCGGAATCGTAGAGCTAAGATTAGATCCAGCGCCAAACGGTATCGTTTGATCTAGGCCACTGGATCTGGCTTAGATCCAACGCTCCACATTGGCCGATCCATGCGAAGCGGTATGGACCAATCAGAAGCGTCCACGTGTCTGAGATTTGATTTAAAATCTATTTTTGAATCTATTAGAGATTTAAACTTGTAAAATCTATAACTTTTGTTCTGTTTATCCAAAAAATGCAAATAATATATCAATGGATTCAAAAAAATAAATCCTACACTACTGTGGGCTTAGTTTTGTGTTTTGCTTCTGTAAAAATGGAATTTTATGCAGAGACAAATATAGACTTATTTTGACTATATAAATTATTTTGAAAATGTTTATAAGGCCAAATTAAGTTTATTTAGACTATAATTATTAGGTTTTGTGTTCAGTACTGTTTCACTTGTCTTGTTTAGTTTAGAAAAATCATCACATGGCATTTGCATGCATTCATAATATTTTTTCTTGAATATTGGAATGTGAATTTGGTTCTATTATTTTATGTGTAAATTTTGGTGCTAGTGGTGATTGTGACTGTGAGGATTGTTTCTACTCCCCCAACTACCAAGGAAAGTGGTTCTTCATGTATTTGTCCCATTATTTTGACTATGTACTAGTGATATTTTGAATAGGACTTGCATGAAAGTTTTACTAAGTATCTATATGCTATGCTATGCTATGGGAAAACCTAGTAATTGTAGTCTTGGTAGAATTTTCTCTAAGTTAAGATACTTGTTATATTATCATGCTTAGCCTAGCTAGTAGCAAACAAGGGTGGATTATATACATGCTATGGAAATTTTGTTAAGTCTTTTGACTTATGTTTTTTCTTAATAAAACAACTAAGTGAATGAATCACCTGGGTGGAATGGTATGTTTGGGTTATGTTCAGTGGTTACACAAGACCCATATCTATGGTCTACCTTGTGTATCACACTTGTGGAAAGCCACCCAGGAACAAAGGGATTTGAGATACTTAGTGTTTAGAAGCTTCTAGTGAAACCACATGGCATATGGGGTCTGCCTTGATCATATAGGTTGCAATAACTTGTGGTTGAACAAGGGTAAAGGTTCACCAATGTCTATTGGTGGTTCCTTGGGAGTTTTGTCAAACAAAAACTTAGTGTTTCCAACTGATAGGAAAAACCTATTTTGAGCAAAGCAAGCCTAAGCTACACTTAGCCAAATTCATATAGAAGCTAGAAACTATTATTCTACTATGGTATCACTTGCCAATACTATTCCAATCTATTGACCCACTGTGGCTGTAACTTATGATGTTGCAGGTTACTCTGATGAGGATTAGGGTTATGAGTCTACACTCAACATGTTTGCCTATGGCACATGAAGATGAAGACTTTACTTTATTTATTCATGTTATGAACTCTTGTATTAGCCTTTGGCTATGGAGTTGTAAAAGACTATGTTTGTCTATGGAATGACGATGTAATAAAGACCTTTGTATATGTGTACTTCATCTTAAACTATCGATGCTAGCATTTGATCCAGGGACTAGCATTGCAATCACATGGACGTTTACCTTTATAAAGGTGGGGTCTTATAGATGGTATCAAAGCACTGTGTTGCCTATAGGATTATGACCCTAGGTTGGATTAGACTAATAAAACCACTAAGGAAAAATGCAACACTTTGCAAAATTCCACACTTGTCTTTTTCTTCTCGTAAACCTTTCTAATCTTCTTTCTCATCTCTATTTGTAGATGGCCACCATCAACGGAGCCGTCAAGAAGGGACCACTGATGTCCATGACTTTAGAATGTGAGACGGAGTTTCCCAAAGCACTCAAAACCCTTATGGTTAGCTTGGGAATACATGGTGAGGCCATATACAAAGGATTTCCAGGTATGGATGAAGGAGAAGAATATTGGTGGGTACAACTTCACTTGTATAAAAACAAGGGAGATAACCATAAAGTGACAGGATTCTACATGGGCATCAACTCAGAAATGTATACAACATTCTTTGACTCTGCAAGAAATGCAGCATGGAATGCTATCAAGGAGCTTGGTGAAAGACTCAAGTGTAGAATGATCAACACTAAAAGTGATCTTGAAGAGGAGAAGAAGTATACCCAAGACTTAGAGACCGCTATAAAACGTCTAACAGAGGATATCATAGACTTAGCATATGAGTGAGAATTGTAACGTACTCCTCTAGTTGGACCACCACACTTGTCTTTTTTCTCGCAAAATTTTGTCTAAGTTATGTTGAACCTTAGTGTTTGTATTGGATTTGTGTATGACATGACTTGTATGTTTTATGGATGATGTATGCTTTTTTTTTCATTCTACTGTCTTGTTTTTCTACTTGTGTTGTTCTAATATTTTTCTATCTTACCTTAGATGACTAGATTTGAGATCAGCACTACCGAGGAGTTCAATGGAACTCATTTTGGTTAACGTATCGTGAAGTTTACTAGTGTGCTCAACCTCCCACTTCCTAGTATCAAGGCATTTCAGCTCACCAAGTTTGAGAGGAAGGACCTTTGGGGTTTTAGAGTCTCGCAGCCGGGACGACAGACGGAGCCACTCACGAAGGAGATTTCCTTCAAGCTGATGCACGATGACAAGGATAAGGGTCTATATGTAGTCATGCAGGAGCTACTCGGACGCTTCTGTGGACGCCACTCCACTGAGGTTAGAGGCCTCTACTTACACCCGTTCGGGAAACGTGATGAGGAGGGAGAGGAATTGGTATATGAGGGCGAGACTAGAGAGACAATAGACCCAGTTCGTATGTACCTCCAGGATCTCGAGGGCCTTATTAGACACCTCGACACCGATAGGACCAAAGTCATGCTTAGCAATGACGAGATCTAGGTTCAGTTGAGGGAGAAGGACAAGCTCTTCACGGAGCAAGACGAGATCGTCAAAGAGATGGAGGCCAGATTCGAGAGCCAGGACAAGAAGTTCAAGAATCAGGAGAAGAGAGTCCAGGACAAAAACAAGAAGATCAAGGACATGAAGGCTGAGATAGAGGCCAAGGACTTCGATCTTGAGACCCAGCAGGGAGTGATTGAGAGGCTTCGCTCATAGAAGAGGGCCCTCAAGTCAAAGATCGAGGCCTTGACCACTAGTGTAGAGGAGTACATGGCCGCCATGGAGAATGCAGGTCTTGCTCTTATTGACGTGGAGGTCGACATGGAGGAGTAGTGTAGACTACTCGACTATCTTTTATCTATCATACTTTGATTATTGAGTTGCAATGACCACCCAACATGTGGATGGCTTGCTATGGTGTGTTTACTTTTCCAAAAACTTATTGTTTACTTTGTTCAAACTCTATGTTATTTTTTAGCTTGGTTGTTGTGATTGTAACTATGTGATGTATTGTGCATGTTAAGCATCTTTGAGTATCTCATTTCTTATCCTTATTGAACCACAGATGCCTCCCCGTCGTGCCAAACCCAACCAAAACAACAACAATAACGTCACTCCTGAGATGCAGCAGTTGATGACAGCTCAAGCTCAACTAATGCAGATGATGACTCGGTTCATACAGAACCAAAATCAGAATCAGAACAACAACAACAACAATCAGAACAATCCTCTAGCATTTGACATGTTCACCAGATTTCTGAGATTGAGGCCTACAAAGTTCTCAGGAACCACTGATCCAATGGTATCCAATGACTGGTTACGTTCAGTGAACAAGGACTTAGTCACTTTTGGCTGCACCGACGAGGAGAAAGTCAGGTTTGCAGCACATCTGCTCGAAGGACCAGCAGCAACATGGTGGGACAACTTTCAGATCACCACTCCCCTTGAGGATGTGACTTGGGCTATTTTTCAGGATGGTTTCCGTACTTCTCACATCTCATCCGGAGTGATGAACTTGAAGAAGAAAGAGTTCCACAACCTGAAACAATGTCACCGCAGTGTAGCTGAGTACATTGAGGAGTTCAACAATCTGGCACATTATGCACCGGATGAAGTGGATACTGATGCCAAGAGGAAAGAGAAATTCCTTGAAGGACTTAATGATGAGTTGAACCTGCAACTGTCTGTTGCCTATGTCCCAACATATCAATCACTCTATAACAAGGCCACCATCTTGGAGAACAAGATGAAACAGGTTGAGGGCAGGAAGAGGAAACATAACTTTGACAAGCACAGCTCGGGTTCGTCTCACAAGCGTTCCCATCATGATGATAGTGGAAGTTCTGGATTCCACAAACATGGGAAGTACAACAGCCACCGCAACCACAACCGTCACCATGACAATAAGCATCATCGCAGTCATGACAATGACAAGTATAAGAACCACAAGAGTGGACACACGAGCCACCAGAGTGGAAGTGGTAATGGAAGTCAGCCTATAAAGAAAGATCTCAGTCAGGTTGAGTGTTTTAAGTGTAATAAGATGGGACACTATGCAAATGAGTGCCCAGAAAAGAAAGTTGAAGGAGCCAACAAACCCAACCCCTTCCAAAAGGGACAAGTGAATGTAACACCCTCAGAATCGACCCTATGAAAGTTTGAGCGAAACCCGCCAAACCCGCATAGAAACGATTCAAAGGTGCCCACCAGGCACTTTCGTGCGGGTGGAAAACGAAGTAATAACATCACACAACAGTCCTCGATGGGACCCACAGAACAGATATATACAACAGCGACTCAACGAGTCAAGAATACAGATATACAGTACCAAGATCCAAATCTCCTTGAAAACGATAGAGCGTCCGGCTACGGACAAGATGCAAATGGGGCTAAGAGCCCTGAAGAATAACCAATGGCATCCATAACCCTGCCCAGGCCAAGCCGGAAGGGTAACCCTGCTAACGACGTCGATCTCAAAACCTGCTTAAACAAAAGGGGTGCCGACAAAGGGCAAAGGAAAAAGAGGAGCGTCAGTACTGAGGCCAGTACACGGCGAGGCTAGAATTCGGCGGTCCTCGCCTACATAGGTATGGTGGACTGAAGCGGCAGCGGCAGCATGCACTGAACACCCTATAGAGACTCGATACAACTGGCGGCTATCAGAAAGGGGTGAGAAAGACCTATTCGGAACCAAGCTGATACTATCACCAAACAAACCCATCCTGGCGTTTCCCCCTCGAGACCATCGAGGAAGTCAACCGAGGAACTCACACAGTTGGCAGTTTTATTTATTCAGTTATCGTTGCAGCAATTACTAGTCAGGTGTAGATAATCATCCTGATAAAATAAGCAGTGGGCACTTTTAATTAACCATTCCGTTGTAGTTGCGACACTTACTAGTCAGATACAAATAGCATGAGATATCCCAAAAACCCAGCAGTTGTTGGTACTTTTATTTAGCCATTCCGTTGTAGTTGCAATACTTACTAGTCAGGTACAATGGTCGCAAGCGACCACACAAGCAAGCAACTGTTGGCAGTTTTAGTTAGCCATTCCGTTGTAGTGGAAGGTGATTACTAGTCATATCAGATACAAGTCAATTTATAACAGTAAACTTTAGTTATAGTTGTCTATGATCGATATACTGTGCTCCAAGTCGTCCATAACCGCGGACACGGCTTTCAGAAAGTTTTAACCCGGCCGGGGTGCACAAATAGCAACACACACACGATCAACCTCGGAAAAACCAAATCAAAACCCAACGAGGTCTTCACGACAGAGCAATCACAAGATTCAGAAATATTTCAGGGGGCCACCCCATTGAGTAGATCCGCAACGAAGCTAGCTGACTCCGAGATGGACTCAAGGTTTGCGACAATGGCTGTAAACGACTGGGAACCCGAAAGTGTGACTGGGCTTGTCGATACCGCGAAAACATTCCGCTTACCTAAACAGTACAGTGTGCTCCTCGCACAATCGTAAATAAAGCGGTAAAGCATGGCATAAGTACATGATCGTAAATAAAACCTCAAACTAGTTTGTGGCCCCAAGAAATAAGAATGAATCAAGCTCTGGCTAAGGGGGGCCCATAATTCCCCGTATGTGGATAGCGCGATAAATCAAGGAATAGGTATCAAGTACTCGGGGTCCTACGGGACACAAGTGGGCGGTCGGAAACCAAATATTATCTATCACCCACCGATGCCTCTGCTTACTTCAATTTTAGTTGTTAAACAGGAATTAAAGTGAACAAGAAGTAAAACTATGATCATCTCCAACACCAACATGCGGCAATACTCCAACCACTGTGGTACTTGACGACACGCAACAACATTTGAGCAAGCGACTACGACGCGCAAGTCCAACTATCTACCAAACAACAGGTAATAGGAGGTGGCCATGGCAATATAGGGCGGCAAGGGATATCACGAGAACAGAAACTAAAGCATCGCAACACAGATAGCAATAGATCATCAGGAGGGAATAAATACTATAAAAGTAAGATAGGTAGAAGGGGGGAGATGCTCGCCTGAAAACATTGTTGAAGGTTCAACCGAAGATCGCGGCGAAGCTCACGTCAACTCAACGGCCTTATCCGCGAAGAACAAAAACTCTAGAACAGACACCGGATGCAATATTTAATACTACGGCAAAAGATCGGCATGATGCATGCATGATGTATGACATGGCAAATATGCGATGCGATTAGGTCATATTAAGCGGAACCGGGGGTCCCGACAATTAGTTAGATGGTTCCAGTTATTTAGATACCCCGCATTTTAAATGTTGGATTAACATGGCCAAAATAAAGCACCGGTTCGCTTCATCAATTTAAATGAGGCCGATATGAGACTAGATTTGCCCGCATATGGGCCCCATATTTAATTATTAGGTGAATCGGCATAAGGCCCCCAAACCACATAACAAATATGCATGCATGAACAATTAAGATGCGACAAGTTGTATTATATTATAAAATAGGGTTTCGGGAAGGGGTTCACACATTAGGGTTCGGCAGATCTTGGTTAGGGTTCGATGGGGTTCGGGGTCGGTCTCAGGGTTCAGATCTCTGGTTCGGTCTCGGCGAGAGCGTTCTCGGATAACGGGGTAGATCTTGGCGTATCCGTGGTCTTCGGGTCATGTTGACGGTCATGGCGTTCGGGATGAAGCACTTGTCGTATACGCATCGACGACCTTGGCGTCCGGGTTCTTGACGAACTTGGCATAACCGGGATGGGGGCTTGCCGTATCGGGAAGAAGATCTTGAAGGGTGCCGGCTTCAATTGTCGAGGGCGAACCTGTTCGGTACCGGGGGTTTTTCCGGAGATCTTGGCAGATGGTTCCATGTCGACGGTCATGGCGACTCCGGGGAAAAGGCCTTGACGTTTCATGACGACAATCTTGGATCTTGTTGTCTGAGAAGAACTCGAGTTCGATCGGGGCACGCTTGGGTCGGTGCCGGTGTTTTTAGCACGCCATAGACGGAGGATACTGGCTGAGAGCAGCAAGCCCAAAACGGTACAACGGACCACCCAAAGCGAGGACAACACGCTGGAGGAGGCCCGCGACTCGTGCGGCCATTAGCTCGAGCGGCTTGCGGTCGGTTTGCAGAGAGGCACAGGACGACGATGACGGTGGGGCAGAGACACCAGGGCCACAGAGGTCGGAGAGAGGGGCACGAGACGCGGGCCCGCTGGTGACGCGACGAGGAGGGGCAGAGCCCGCAGGGCGGCGCCGGGTACGGGAAGGGAGACCGGGCAGATGGTGGTGGCCAGGGGGTCCGCCGGCGGCTCTGCTCGAGGAAGGGGCGGCGGACGGAGGTGGTCGGCGGTGGGCGCGGGGTGGACGGCGACGACTGGCGGAGCTCGCTGGCCGGGAGGGGGCGGCTCGACCGGAACCATGCGGTGGCGGGGCAGACGGAGGAGGCCATGGGGGGGGCCTGCAGAGGGACGCCGGGAGAGGCGCGACCGGAGGAGCGGCGCCTGGGCGACGGCGAGGCGCGGAGGGGAGGCGACGGGGCGCTGCTCGGGGTGGGGGCCGGGGTCGGCCGGCGCTCACGCGGGGAGGTGGGGTGCGGACGGCGGCCGCGGAGGAGCTCGAGGGGGCGGAGCGGAGGCGAGCGGGAGGAGGAGGGCGCTGGGCGGCGATGGTCGGAGAGGGGCCGCGGGAGGTTGGGGATGAGTTGAGGCGGTGGCCGGCGAGGACGCTGGAGCGTCAGGGAGGGGCGGCGGCTCGAGCGGGGCGGGGGCACCGGCGACGGGGAAGGGGTCGGCGGAAGGACGCGCGAGGGGGCGGGCGGCGGACGGCGGTCCGGCGAGGCGAGCAGGGGTGGCGCCGCGGAGGAGCTCGAGGAGGGGAGGCGGGCGGTGCGGGTTGCTGCGCTGCGGGGAGAGGAACGCGTGGGGAGGGGCGCGTGGGGAGTGTGGGGACGCGGTGGGGACACGGTGGGGAGCGGTGGGGAGCGTGGAGACGCGGTGGGACGCGGTGGGGAGCGTGGTGAGCTGCTGGCGAGTGGGCCGACGCGGGTGGGGCCCAGGGTCAGGGAGAGAGAGAGAGAGGGGTAGAGGGGGATTGGGTGAGAAAAGGAAAAGGGGGGGGGGCTGGACGCGGTGGGGGAGAGAGCTGTGGGTTGGGTGGGACCCAGGGGGAGTGGGCCAGGGGTGTAAGTGGGAGTGGGGGTAGAAAACTGTGTGTGCAAGAGAGGGAGGGGAAAAGTGGTGGATTGGTGAGGTGGCAGGGTGGGTAGGAGTTTGGGGAAGGGTGAGGTGGCACACTTTGGTTGGTGGGTAGATTAGGATTGGGTGGGGATAGGTTTTAGAGGTGGCTGATTTAGAAGTTGTGTTTGTTTAGTTCTGTTTAATTTAAAACAAAGCCACTTTGCAAATAGTTTTTAGGGAAATAAAATATCCGATACACTCGGGGTTTTGCCTTTAAAATAAAAAGGGGTGTTTGTACAAACAGAACTAGGCTTTTCAAAATAATGCAGTCAAACAATGCATGATGATGACGATGCAATGCACAAAAACAACGCGATTTTCTAGTAGTGGTTTTGCGGGATGCCACAGTGAACCACATTAATGCGGAAGAAATATATGAAGAGTCTGATGCTGTGGCTAGTAAGTTCAAGCTCAATTCTTTTCCAGCACTTGTTCTTTTTGATACTGGCGCATCACATTCATTCATATCAAGAGCATTTTTTCATAAAAATGAACTTCCAACTAAAACTATTGGGTGTCCTATAAAAGTAAGCTCTCCTGGTGGAGAGATGATAGTGAACTTTGGATGTCATGATCTAGTGATAGAATTTGGGAAGTACAAGTTTCCCGTTAGTTTGATAATCATAGATTCTGAAGGATTGGATGTTATTTTGGGAATGGATTGGATGAATAAGGATGAAGGAGTACTAGATTGTGCCAATCGTACTGTCACACTCACTACCCAGATAAGAAACGGATTAGGTTCAAGTCCAACTTTGAATCTAAAGGGAGTAAGCTAAATTCTCTTAAGGGGGTTAGAATAGACAGTGTGCTAATTGTGAGAGAGTATCCGGATGTGTTTCCGGAGGAATTTCCTGGAATGCCACCAGATAGAGATGTAGAGTTTCTGATTGACGTGCTGCCAGGATCTGGACCAATATCAAAGAGACCCTACAAGATGTCAGCGGATGAGTTAAAAGAACTCAAGAAATAGCTTGGAGAGCAGTTATAAAAAGGATTTATTCAACCAAGTTCTTCGTCTTGGGGTGCACCAGTTCTGTTTGTTGAGAAGAAAGATAGAAGTCAAAGGTTGTGCATAGACTATCGTTCACTCAATGAGGTGACTATCAAGAACAAATATCCTCTGCCTAGAATCAACGACCTATTTGATCAGCTAGAAGGAGCCCGTGTGTTCTCAAAGATCGATCTCCGATCAGGCTATTTTCAACTTAAGATTTGAGAGCAAGACATACCTAAGACTGCTTTCACCACTAGGTATGGTTTGTATGAGTACACCGTGATTCCATTTGGTTTGACAAATGCACTAGCCTATTTCATGAACATGATGAACAAAGTGTTCATGGAGTTTCTCGACAAGTTTTTTGTCGTATTCATCGATGACATTTTGATCTACTCCAAGAGAAAAGAAGAGCATGAAGAGCATTTGCGTTTGATACTTGAGAAGCTCAGGGAGCATAAGTTGTATGCCAAATTTAGCAAGTGTGAATTCTGGTTGAATGAAGTGGGATTTCTCTGACATATTGTGTCGGGAGATGGTGTAACTGTCGATCCCGCAAAAGTGTCAGCTGTAACTGAGTGGGAATCTCCCAAGTCAGTGAAAGAAGTACATAGTTTCCTCGGCTTGGCATGATACTATAGAAGATTCATTGAGAATTTCTCAAAGGTAGCTAAGCCGATGACGGAATTACTTAAGAAAGACAAGAAATTCGATTGGACTGAAGGATGTGAACTCAGTTTCCAAGAGTTGAAGAAGATACTAGTGACAGCACCAGTCTTATGTCTTCCAGATTTGGAAAATGATTTCCAAGTATATTGTGATGCATCTCACCAAGGATTGGGTGGAGTTTTGATGCAAGAAGGGAAAGTTGTGGCTTATGCATCGAGACAACTCAAAACTCATGAAGTGAATTATCCTACTCATGACTTAGAGTTAGCCTCTGTTGTCCATGCACTCAAAACATGGAGACATTATCTCTTGGGAAAACGTTGTGAAGTGTTCACAGATCACAAGAGTTTGAAGTATATCTTCACTCAGAAAGAAATCAACATGAGACAAAGAAGATGGCTAGAACTCATCAAGGACTATGACTTGAGTTTGCAATACCATCCCGGTAAAGCAAATGTTGTAGCAGATGCTTTAAGCCATAAGGTTTATGTGAATGGCCTTACTAAGGGAGAATTGCCAGATGATCTGTGTGCCCAATTCAAAGATCTCAGATTGGAGATAGTACCGGAAGGACATCTCATGTCATTGGATGTTCAACCCACATTGTTGGACATGATCAAGGAAGCTCAAAAGATGGACAAGGAAATTGATGAGATCAAAGTAATAATGAAAAAAGGGAAAGCTAAAGGTTTCCATGAAGACGAATATGGTACTTTATGGTATGGAAAACGTATCTATATTCCGCAAGATCTGGAACTTCGAAAACTGATTCTGCAAGAAGCACACAACTCACCATATTCCATTCAACCGGGTAACACCAAAATGTACATGGACGTGAAGGAAAGATTCTGGTGGAATAATCTCAAGAGGGACATCGCAGAACATATTGCATTGTGTGATGTGTGTAGTCGAGTGAAAGCGGAACATCAGAAACCGGCAGGATTACTGCAACCACTACCTATTCCTGATTGGAAATGGGACACAATTGGTATGGATTTCATCACTGGACTGCCAAGGACCAGATCAGGATATGATTCTATATGGGTTGTTGTAGATCACCTAACTAAGGTGGCTCATTTCATACCCGTAAAGACCACATATACAAGTGCTAAGTTAGCGAAAATCTATATGAACAGGATTATATGTCTGCATGGAGTACCCAAGAGTATTGTGTCTGATAGAGGAACTCAATTCACTTCACATTTTTGGCGACAATTACATGAGTCATTGGGAACAAGATTGGAGTTCAGCACAGCTTTTCACCCCCAAACTGATGGACAGATAGAAAGAATCAATCAGATTCTGGAGGATATGTTGAGGGCATGTGCCCTATACTATGGTGCTAGTTGGGATGAAAGTCTGCCTTACGTAGAATTCTCTTACAATAATAGCTATCAAGCCAGTATTGAGATGGCACCGTTCGAATTTCTCTATGGAAGGAAGTGTACTACACCATTGCTATGGAGTAGTGTAGGAGAAAGAAATTTGTTCGGACCAGAACTGATTAAGGAAGTTGAAGAGAAAGTCAGATTAGTAAGGGACAAATTGAAGATAGCATAGTCCTAACAGAAAAGCTACGCGGATTCAAAGCATAGAGAGGTCACCTATGAAGTAGGTGATAGAGCCTATCTTAGAGTCTCACCACTCCGTGGTGTGAAGAGATTTGGGATCAAAGGAAAGTTGGATCCAAGGTATATTGGACCATTCAAGATTTTGAGCCGCAAAGGAGAAGTGGCCTATGAGATTGAATTGCCTGAATCACTGTCTGCCGTTCACAATGTGTTTCACGTAAGTCAGTTGAAGAAATGCCATCCAAAGATGGAAGTAACTTCTTTGAAGGATACAATACCTTTGGAAGAGGTTCAGTTGGAGAGTGATCTCACCTATGAGGAGAAACCTATCAAGATTCTTGAGACTACAGAAAGAGTTACTCGAACCAAGACTATCAAGTTCTGCAAAGTTCAGTGGAATCATCATTCCGAAGAGGAAGCAACTTGGGAAAGAGAAGATGACCTTCGGAAAGATCACCCTCACCTATTTGCTAGCCAATCTGAATCTCGAGAGCGATATTCATCTTAAGGGGGTTAGATTTGTGACATCCCAAAAATCATGATTTGTAAAGTTTGCATTTCATTCATTCATTCATAGCATATTTGGGTTGCATAAAATTTTCCAAACAAAATTTCAAATAAGAAACCATGTGATGCCTATTATTTTATGCAAATAAGGCAATGGCTTTATTTTTATTTTTCAAAGTATGAAAGTGTATTTGAGTGATCAGTGATGTTTTATACACAAATGGATGCAAGTCTTGCACAAATTTTTTCAAACAAAATTCAAAATAATATCATTTATATGCCTAATATATATATATCAATAATGGCATGGTTTTATTTTATTTTTCAAAGTGTCAACGTGAATTTGACCATACAGTAGTGTTCTATACACAATTAGGTGCAAAGGTTTCACTACAAAAATCCAGAAGCGGTTTGAATTTAAACCCATTTGAATTTGATTTGAATTTGTTTAATGAAAATCAAATTAGAAAAGGAAAATGAATAAGGAAATAGAAAAGGGCCGGCGCTATCCTTTCGGCCCAACACCAGAAACAGCCCACGAGCCCACCCGTACATTTCCCCTTTCCCCCTATCTCACCCGCGCTCGCTGTACCCCTCTCACTAACAGACACGGCCCACTGCCACCTCAGCTCGTCTTCCCCAAAATCACGCTCGCAGACCGCGTCGCCTCTGCCGTTGCTGCCGATAATGGCGTGGCGTAATTGCCCTTGAATTCACAGGCTTTTCTTGTCGATCCGCTGCCTACTTAAGCACCTACACCCCACGACCATTTCCCCTCACTCAGCACACTCTCTCCGCCACCAGGCTGCCAGTAATTCGCACTTCATCTCCGCTGTCCGACGCGCTCCGGCGAGCCATTCCGGTGAGTCTAGCACGCCCATTTGCCTCTCATTCACACGAGCATGCTTGACAGGCCCTTGCGCATCTGCTCACATCTTTTTTTTGCCCTAAATCTCCTAGGACGTTGTCTCCGTCGAGCTCCGCGAACGACAGGAGCGCCGCCCAACTCCGTTGAAGAATCACGGTAACATCAGACCGCCCCTTGAACCCTAACCCATAACACTATGTCCGTCGTGCCTCTGTGAATATCCTAATGCCTTTTGTTCATCTTATTGAGCCGTAGAATGTCGCCTTCGTCTCCGGCAGTGAGCATCTGACGCGGGTACGAACTCCGACGAGGTCTCCCGGCCACCACAGCATGCCCCCGTCCACGCCGATGATACGTTGAGCTTCCTCGCAACCTTGCGAGGATGGTAAGCCAAACCATAGCCCCCAACCCCCTCTGTAGCCGTCGCAACCTCACTGGCAGAGCGCTGCCTCCGCGACGTCGTCGCCAGCGCCGCCAGACCTTGATCGTTTGAGCTAGCGCCGTTAGATCTGAATCGTAGGTCTAAGATTAGATCTAGCACGAAACGGTATCGTTTGATCTGGGCCACTGGATCTGGCTTAGATACACCGCTTCTTGTTGGCCGATCCGCGCGAAGCGGTATGGACCAATCATAAGCGTCCACGTGTTTGAGATTTGATTTAGAATCTGTTTTTGAATCTATTAGAGATTTAAACTTGTAAAATCTATAACTTTTGTTTTGTTTATCAAAAAAATGCAAATAATATATCAATGGATTCACACAAATAAATCCTACACTACTGTGGGCTTAGTTTTGTATTTTGCTTCTATAAAAAATGGAATTTTATGCAGAGACAAATATAGGCTTATTTTGACTATATAAATTATTTTGAAAATGTTTATAATGCCAGATTAAGTTTATTTAGACTATATTTATTAGGTTTTGTGTTCAATACTGTTTGACTTGTCTTGTTTAGTTTATAAAAATCATCACATGGCATTTGCATGCATTCATAATATTTTGCTTGAATATTGGAAAGTGAATTTGGTGCTATTATTTTATGTGTAGATTTTGGTGCTAGTGGTGATTGTGATTGTGAGGATTGTTGCTACTCCCCAACTACCAAGGAAAGTGGTGCTTCATGTATTTGTCCCATTATTTTGACTATGCACTAGTGATATTTTGAATAGGACTTGCAGGAAAGTTTTACTAAGTATCTATATGCTATGCTATGGGAAAACCTAGTAGTTGTAGTCTTGGTATAATTTTTTCTAAGTTAAGATAATTGTTATATTATCATGCTTAGCCTAGCTAGTAGCAAACAAGGGTGGATTATATACATGCTATGGAAATTTTGTTAAGTCTTTTGACTTATGTTTTTTGCTTAATAAAACAACTAAGTGAATGAATCACCTGGGTGGAATGGTATGTTTGGGTTATGTTGAGTGGTTACACAAGGCCCATATCTATGGTCTACCTTGTGTATCACACTTGTGGAAAGCCACCCAGGAACAAAGGGATTTGAGATACTTCGTGTTTAGAAGCTTCTAGTGCAACCACATGGCATATGGGCTCTGCCTAGATCTTATAGGTTGCAATAACTTAGCCAGATGGACAGATGGTGGTAGGGTGATAGGTTGGAACGTGTCTATTTGGTCTAAGGGAAGGCTTCTGAAAGATCTCGTCTTGATGCATGTCGAGTATTGTGGGGAAAGTGCACCACCTCTCGAGAAGGAAAAATCTAAGTACTTAGTCGTGTCCCCGGCAACGGACAATATGAGCATCAAGACATTGAAGCTATCAAGGATCTCCTCAACCCAAATTTCCAAGTTAAAAACTTGTGTTTGAACAAGGGTAAAGGTTCACCAATGTCTATTGGTGGTTCCTTGGGAGTTTTGTCAAACAAAAACTTGGTGTTTTTAACTGATAGGAAAAAACTATTTTGAGCAAAGAAAGCCTAAGCTACACTTAGCCAAATTCATATAGAATCTAGAAACTATTATTCTACTATGGTATCACTTGACAATACTATTCCAATGTATTGACCCACTATGGCTGTAACTTATGATGTTGCAGGTTACTCTGATGAGGATTAGGGTTATGAGTCTACACTCAACATGTTTGCCTGTGGCACATGAAGATGAAGACTTTAATTTATTTATTCATGTTATGAACTCTTGTATTAGACTTTGGCTATGGAGTTGTAAAATACTATGTTTGTCTCTAGAATGACAATGTAATAAAGACCTTTGTATCTGTGTACTTCATCTTAAACTGTGGATGCTAGCATTTGATCCAGGGACTATCATTGCAATAACAGGGACCTTTACCTTTATAAAGGTGGGGTCTTACAAGTTTGCTTGAATAAAGTAGTTTGGACCCCCGTTCTCGATGTGTTGTTTTGCAAATAAGTTTGCTTGGTGTTGGAAAGGAGTAGTAAGTTCTTGCTTGTAAGTGCAAGAGGAGCTTGCATTGACTGTGACTTAGACTTTAGCATGACATGCTAGGTGTTGTTTTAGCATTATGCTTTGTGATTATTGTTGTAGCATGTCTTGTTCCAAACAATTGGGATTGCTTAGTGTGCCTTGAAGAAATTATGCGTTGTTTTAGCATGAAAAAGCATAGTATTGTGGTATTCTCCTTTGATGATTTGCTTGGGTTGACTTGGCACATGCTCACACCATGTTATGACTATGACAAGTCACCATTAGCCTCTATGATCATTTAGTCCTTGACTTGTAGTACCACTCTTTGCTTTGATTAGTATGCTTTGTTGCACTGCATGATTTTGGCCATTATGCTCTCTTAGTTGGTTGCTCCTAGTCTTTTGCTAGCGTCCACTTGTATGAGTAAGTTCTACACAAGCTTCCAAACTCCCAAGAAACCAAGTTTTTACAAAGTGTCCACTATAAAATTCTATGCATGGTGTGTGACACCATTCCAAGTATATTCTTGTTTTCAACTATCTTCCAATTAAAAACTATTTTGTTATGTGAAAACTTAGTGATTAAATCCCTCACGAACTTGATGGCACACTTTATATTCTTTGCCCCTAATAAACTTGAACCATTCTGACAACTTTGTTGTATATGCTTGCACTTATAAGTTGGAATTAGTAGAACCGTGCTGTCACGGGGAACGTTTCCAACATTTAACTTGTACTTTATACTCAGTTGATATCATGTTCTTTTGTCTATGGATGTCACAGGTGTGAAATAAAGAGGGAACTTGTAAGTCCATGGAGTTTGTATCCTGTGTTAGAGAAACACCTGGGCCGCTGGCCTAAGCCATGCCTAATCATGGTGGAAACTTGCAGCATCACCATAGTGAGCTATCTATGAAGCATCCTCAAAAAAAAGCTATGCATATGGTAAACAAAAAGATTGTTGAGATGCTCATTGTCTGCTTGCCTTGTAATTTTGGTTATGGGAAAGCTCCTATACCATGTGCAAGGGGTACCCTGTTGGCGGTTCTCAATGATATGCAAATACTTACAATGACAAGAACTTACCTGGACCCAAAGTTGAGTATGCATGAGGTGTGGCCCTCATATTCAAGGGACTTGAGATTGCCAACTTATACTTTGTCAAGCATATACTCCAGCTTTGCCACTTTAACCTTAACCACTTCAAGATGCTTATGATAGGGGCAATGAGGGCTGAAAGCTAACAAGTACCATAATTTTTGGAAGTTCTTTTTGAAACTTGAAATCCCTGCTTCCTTTACAAAAAGGCCTTTCTTCCACAATTATTTGAGTCTCCACCTTCTACCTTTAGGCACCATTAAGAGAGCATAATTGTCATTATGTGTGCAGTGTTCCAAAGCTTATTAATTGATGTATATTGTGATATTACTTGTTCTTGTGCTATTTGTTTCTAGTCACCCTTGTGAACTTTGTAGGTGTCCTATGCATCTATTTGCTACTCTATGAGGGACAAGCTGATTGCCACTATGCTATGTTTTCTGTATGTGAAACAAACAAATGTTTTTCAATGCATGTTATTCATGATCTTTGTTTGTAGCTTGTCATGTTGCATGAATAGTTGCTATGTCCTATTGTTAGAACTCCATCTTTCATGCACATGTTTAGAGTTCTTTGATCCCAGCTTTCAATGCTTGCAAATGGTTGGATCTTTATTGTGAGGGTGCATGTCACCTCAAAAATTATTCTCTTTATCACTTACCTACTTGAGGACGAGCAGGAGTTAAGATTGGGGATGCTTGATACGTCGGAAACGTATCTATAATTTTTGATGCTCCATGCTTGTTTAGTATATGCTTTGCTTTACTTGTCCACACTTTGAGGTGCTGTTTACATGTTTTCTGGTACTAACCTACTAGAAAGTTGCAACAGTGCCAGATGCCTGTTTTCTGCTGTTTTTGGTTTCAGAAAAGTTAGTAAAGAAATATTCTTGGAATTGGACGGTACAAACGTCAAAGTCAATTACTTTCCGTGGGGAACAAGAAGTCCAGAGGAGAGCTAGAGGGGCCAGCCAGGGTGGCCTGACCCACCCCAGGCATGGGTGGGCCCCACCCCGCGCCTGGCTAGGGTTTGGCGCCCCTGGACGCCGCCTCGGTCTTCCCCTTCGCCTATATGAAGCTCCCGATGCAGAAACCCTAAGCACCCGATCAAATCTCCACGAAACCGTTTATAACCGCCGCCACCATCGTCCCTAGATCAGGGGGGGGGGGGGATCTGAAGTTCTTCCCGGCACCCTGTCGGAGGGGTGATCATCCCGGAGGCCTTCTCTCCGGTATGATGCGTGAGTAGTTCCACCTTGGACTATGGGTCCATGGAGTAGCTAGATGGTTGTATCTCCTCCTTTCTGCTTTCATGTATAGATCTTGTGAGCTCCGTTCATGATCAAGATCTAATCTATTTGTAATCATGTATGTTGTGTTTGCAGGGATCCGATAGATATTGAGATTATTATGTTGGTTTGATTAATGGTTTTGTCTTTGTGATTCTATCATGTATGTGTTGTTTGTGATCTTGCATGCTCTCCGTTGTTAGTAGCTATCTTGGCCAAGTAGTTGCTAGTGACTCCAAGAGGGGGTATTTATGCTCGATAGTGGGTTCATGCCTCTAGCTTCCAAGGGAAGTGATAGAAATCTCTTTGGTTGTAGATGTGATGTTGCCACTAGGGAGAAAACAACGGTCTCTTGTTCATGGAACATGTGGACTGTTTACCTTACACACTTTGCTTAAAGCAGTTGTCTATTGCTTGCAACTTAATACTGGAGGGGGTTCGGATGATAACCTGAAGGTTGATTTCTAGTCATAGATGCAGTTGGATGGCGGTCTATGTATCTTGTTGTATTGCCCAATCGAATCTCATAGAATCTTTCTAACTAGTAATTGCATTGTTATGCCTTGCTCAGTTCCTGTCAATTGCCCTGCTGTAATTTGTTTACCCTTCATGCCATGTTGTTTATCTAAGGAGAGCACCTCTAGTGAACTATGGACCCCGGTCCAATCTTTACCATTGATACATCTTCCAATGTTACTTGTTTACTTGTTGCAAACCATTACCTTCATTGGGGCAAAGCCTTGAGTTTGTGTTGTGCGGGTCTCCGCATTGCTTGCAACACCTGTGTGATGTTTCCTTCCTCCTTATGGTTCGATAACCTCGGTCTCTACTGAGGGAAGACTTGCTGCTTGCTGCTTCACACCTTGCTCTTGGGGTTTCCAACGAAGTGCTCCACGTCAGCACCATCATTCACTACTAGGAAACTAGCTATAGATAGAAATGATTTCTGTGGCGCATATAAAAGGGCATGCGCCATAGAATTGGGCATGCGCCACGAAATTAATTCTGTGGCGCATATAGCCACAAACGCCACAGGAAAAATGCCAATTTTGTGGCGCATGGAACCCATAATATGCGCCACAGAAATGTATGTTTCTATGGCGCATATTTTCTCGTGCGCCATAGAAAGTGATAATTTTGTGGCGCATATGTCTATATGCTTCACAGAAATTTCATGGGACCCAAAACCAACAAAGGGGGAGACAATTCTATGGCGCATATGTCTATATGCGCCATAGAAAGAGATGATTCTATTGGAAAAAATGTTTTACCCATCAAAACGGTCGTCTCGAAATTTCCTACCTGAATTCAACAGCCAAATGCCGTTCTGGATTTTACAGATTCCCTAAATTCGAAAAGAGTAAAAAGTTATGGTAAAAAGAAGATCTTTTCCTGCATAAAAATAAAAAGGGGGGAGACAATTCTGTGGCGCATATCTCCAATATGCGCCACAGAATTGTTGGGCGGGATTCGAAATTTGAATTCCTGCTGGCGCCCTCGCCCTCTCTTTTATCCTTCTCCCCTTTACTCCTCTCCTCCACTTCTTCTCTCCTCCCCTTCTTCTCGTCCTCCCCATCTTATCTTCCCCTTCTTCCTACCCTTCTCCTCCTCCTCCTTCTCCACTCTCCGGTGAACTCCTCCTCCTCCTTATCCACTCTACGGCGAACTCCTCCTCCACTAATGGCCATGGACTCCACCACCTCCGATGACCCCTCCTCCACCACCTCCTACTACTACTCCTACTCCGGCGACCCCTCCTCCACCGACAGCCTCCTACTACTTCTCCTTCTCCTACTCCGGCAACCCTCCTGCACCGGTGGCCTCTTACCTCCTTCTTCTCCTACTCCACCGACCCCTACTCCTACTCCTCCTTATCCTACTCCAGTGACCCCTCCTCCTACACCTTCTCCTACCATGGCCTCCTACTCCGGCGACCCTCCTCCTCCACCGACAGGCTCCTACTACTTCTCCTTCTACTCCGGCAACCCTCCTCCACCGGTGGCCTCTTACCTCCTTCTTCTCCTACTCCGCCGACCCCTACTCCTACTCCTCCTTATCCTACTCCGGTGACCCCTCCTCCTACACCTTCTCCTACCATGGCCTCCTACTCCGGCGACCCTCCTCCTCCACCCACCTCCTACTTCGGCCTGGATCTGGGCTGCTTTTTTGAAATTCTAAAAAAAAATCGGTGGAGCATATTGCAATATGCGCCACAAAATTTTGCGATTTGAAATTTTGCGTGGGATCTAGCCCGCCTTTTTTTTAAATCGAAACAAGAATTCTGTTGCGCATATTGGTAATATGCACCACATAATTTTGAGATTTCTGTGACACATATCAATATGCGCCATAGAATTACAATTTAGTAGCGTGATAACTATGGTGCATCTCATATGCTCCACAGAATGTCAAAATCCATGCGCCACAGATAAGCTTTTTCCTAGTAGTGGTTTCTCGGCGGTTAACCAATCAGTGATGTCAAAGGTGGCATCGCGGCGTGCCATGATCTACATTTGAGGTTTTCAAAGGCTTTTAGACTAAGTTTATGAAAATATGAGTTCAAATAACTCCACTAGAAACATTATCCCTAACAAATGTCTTAGTGATCATACGATCCTCATTCACTACATCACCCCTGATTGTCACGACCGGTAATATAGTTTCAAAGGTGGACACATCACGTCGATCACATCATTTATGTTACTCGTGCTTGATCTTTCGATCATCCTGTGTTCTGAGGCCATGTCTACATATCCTAGGCTTGCCAACTCAAACTCGTGTGTACTGCAGTGCAACGCTTACACCCACTATATGCAAATGCAGGTATGTTTGACACCCGATTGTCACAGCTTGCCTCGTACCGAAGAACATTCTTAGTGGTGCACACATAAGGGAACACTATCATTGGAATTAAGTTGTTTAGGGATCATCTCTATTAATTCTACCATCGAGTATCTAATACTAAGCTCACAATAAGATACACACAAAAATCATACATCAAATGTAAGTGCGATGCGATATGGTCTTCGCGTTGTGATCTTCATCACGACGCCTCATATCCTACGCTAGGGGAACGGTGCCCCGGGTCTGGCGCCATGGCCCCATTGCCTCTCACTTCTTATTCCACCATCATGATGACCACTACTATGACTTATCAACAAAAAGTAAACTACTTTACCTTGACATAACCATATCACATCACAATGCCCCTACAAAACAAAGTTAGACGTCTCTACTTTATTTTTGAAAGTTTTACATGGTTGTATGTGCTTTCGCGCAAAAACCATTTCTTACCTATGAACTTCAACCACAATGCCGATTGAACAATTGTCTCTACTAACCCCCTCTCAGGGCCCTCCTTTATAAATGCAATATTAACTATTGAAAGAGAGACACACATCAGCTAGCCACTCATATGGAACAAGTCGTATGTCGAGCGTGGAAGCAGTGTCGCGTAAGGTCGATCCGGGTAGCTTCATCAATCAATGTCACGATATAAACATGTACACGTGGGATGGTAACAATTATAAAATCGACGCCCACGCGTCACAACTCGTGTGTTCTACCCATACTAGCAGTAATACGCATAGATCGGCTTTGTTACCACTGTTGGGTTCGGGGGTAGAAAACAAAAAAATCTATGATCAAAACCCTAATGCCAGGATCTATCTACTAGTAATGTAGTAACGAGAGGGGATATGGTATTCATACCTTTGAAGACCGAGCACGGTTAACATACCGCGAGGAACATGGATGAAGAAGACGCTCTGACGCTGACCTCGAGGTCACGTAGTCCCGCGGCTCTAACAACTCCTAGCACCGAAAGAACGGTGTCGCTAGAGGGAGTCACACATGTACGGTTCTTGACGAAGACCCACGCATCTCTCCGATCTATCCAAGATTACGGAAGTAGATCTCCCGACTCTGAATCCCGCAGAATGATGGCTCTCTGTGGTGAAGAACTCCGTGCTCGCGCGGCCCTAACAAGGGGGCCACGAGAGAGAGAGAGATAAGATATAAGAAACATAGGCCTTTTATTTATTTCCAGGTGGAAATTGGTGTGTTTTAATCCTCCTATGGGCACCCCTTATATAGGCACAGTAGGGGGTCCCTCCTCCTTAGGTTTCCCATGTGGGACTAAATAAAGAAAGAAAAAAGGGGGCAACCTGCCGTCGGCCGGGTGGGCCGCTAGCCCACCCGCGCGCAACCCAGCACGGCAAAGGCAGTGGAGGAGAAAGCCCTGGGTGGGGCGGCCTGGCCGCTGTAGCCCGCGAGGCGGCTATCGCTGCAGTGGCGCCCAGCGCCAGACCCCGGGTAGGCCAGCCTGCGGCCCCCGCACGCACGAACGCATGCCTGCGAGGCGCCCCAGGTGGTCCGGCTCGTCCCAGCAACAGCAGCGTGTCGGCCATCGGTGCATAGTAGTTCCTGCCCCGTGCGGCGCGGACTATCCGACTCACACATGGGTTGTTTCAAAAACAACCTTCCTTTTTCCTTTTTCGTCTATTTCTTTTTAGGTAAAATCCCTCCGTGATTTTTCCTAACTACTAAGAAGCCTTTATAAATCTGTATTTAAATATTTATTTATAATATATTAATTTTCATAATTAATAAATCACCATTTATCCGAAACCCTTTTTCGGTCCTTTTTCCTTATCCTTTCTCCGAACACCTTCGGATCTTCCCAGAACTTTTCTGATCTCTCTGTTCTCACTTCTTTAGTGATTCCAAACTAGACATTAACAATCTCTAAGCTTCGTCAAGCTCTTAAGCATGCTACCCAATAGTTCAAGAATACTACAGACATGGTCAAGACTCCTCTCTGACCAATGATCAACAGCGGGACCTGATGCCCATGATGACCGCCTGTGTACTCAACGAAATTTGTCATTGAACAATAAACACTGTGTCCTATTCCTTTTGTCTCTGTTATACTATATTGTCCAAGGATTGATAAAATGATATCTCCATGTCATGGTTCAACCTCTTTACCGACAATACCTTCTTTACTCGATCCGATAAGTGATATCCCCATGACCAAGTCACACGCTGCGCAACTTATGGATATAACTTATCTGGGTGGGCCCAGAGTATCTTTAGTCACGCGGATGGAAAAATCCCACTCTTGATGCAGTCACCTATATCTGTTCCTCCGGATACCCAATGACACCCTTATGATCACTGTTCCACCGAGTGACATTAAGTGCCATTAAAGTAACCTCGAGAGACAGTGATCTGATTTGATATGGTCTCACAGTCTAAGGAAAGAGTCACTATGTTTCCTAATCATCGTAACCTGAACTCAGTAACATGATCGTGATACGATGCTATAGATTGGGTATGTTCACGATCTCATTCTGTAATTAAATGACTCCATTGTCAATTAGGGGCCGAGGCTCCAACATGATCAGGAAACCTTTGATCATCCATTGACCAATGAACCAGTGACTAGAGTTTCACTGGGAACTACTGGTTGTTTGTATATCACACGGCTATTGACGTTTCCCAATCAATACAGTTATATCATGATATAAAACTTAATCATGAACTTTATAAAATATGCCATTAAATATTTGTCTCTAGGGTACATTTCCTTCAATTTGTCCTCACTCGGGTGCACTCGGTACCCACTTCCCGGTTGGTCACCCATTCTCAAATTGCTCTAGGCCAAGCACGTTTAACCTTAGAGTTTTTTTTTAGATGAGCTTCTAGAAAAGAAGTTGCAACTTGATGGTATGAGTATACTATCAATCCTATTAATCCATGCGCCAGGGTCAAAGTTTCCTCCCTTATCCCGAAGGAAAATATTGCATTGTCGACTTCACACAACATGAAGAAAGAAAACTAATACATATTCATGAACAAACTGATGGATTATCTTTATTTCAATTAATTACCATGCTAGGGTTTGTCCATATCCCTAATAACAAGGTAAACTACTCACACATGGAGGAAATCAACATCATCTGAAGGGAATGTGCCCTAGAGGAAAATAATAAAAGGTTTATTATTATGAAATCCCAAAAAGTTCGTATTAGTTTCATGTTGTGCTATAACTGTATCAAGTGGAAACATTGATACATGTGTGATATGAAACATAAGTCCCTAGTAGACTCTATTGATACTAGTTCGTTGGGCAATTGATGATCAAGGTTTCCTGATCATTAGTGATAGGGCTGGTTGACAACAAGGTCATATCATTGTTGAATGATGTGATGAATATTCCTCAAAGATTGTGACATGATCAAGTCACACAGTTCATCGTTGCAATAGTAAGAAACAAAGTCTCCTTCTCCTTAGACCGTGAGCCCATATCAAGTCACCTGTCTCCCGAGGTTACTTTAATGGCACTTAACGTCACTTAGAGAAATGGTGATCACAGTGGTGTCGTTGGGTATCTAGAGGAACGGGTTGAGGAGACTGTGTCAAGAGCGGGATTTGTTCACCCAGTGTCGGGTAAGATATAGTTAGGCTGATTTGATGAGATTACATCCATAAATGTTGCAACATGTGACGGGGATGTAATATCGCGATAACAAGTAAACAATACTTGTCGGTAACGAGATTGAACAAGGTATGGAGCTACCTTAATGATCGGATCTCAGACAAGTAGTATCAAAGAAACAAAGGGAGATGGAATCGATGTTTACGGTTCAAATGGTATTGTCAATATGGCATCCCAGTCCCGCTATTGATCATTGATGCAAGAGGAGTCTTGGTCATGTGTGTTCCATTCCCGAGCTGTGAGGGGATCCACTTAAGGGTGCAACAAGATGGATATTATCCATAAGTTGGAATCATAGGAGAGAAAGGGAAAGTCGGAATTGTTCCATGGAGAGAGATCCGAAGTTGTTCAGAGAAAGAAAGTAAACCAGAAAAGTTCGGTGAGAGGACCGGAATTGTTCCGGGAGATTCCGAAGCTGTTCGGAGGATATGGAAGGCGGAGCGAAAGGTGTTTTGGGTTGAATTGGATTTTGTAATATGTATTTGCATATTAATTAATGTAATTAATATTAAATCTATTTTGAAAGGGTATTTCACTAATGGGCCAACTTCCTTAGGGAAAAAGGGCCCATGAGGGAAAAACCAAGAGTGAGGGGAGGGCCCATGCGCCTAGGGCTCCCCCCTTGTCCACCGGATAGGGTTAGGGTTTGGGGCGCCCTAGCGAAGCCCCTACCTCCCTTGGCCGCCACCCCTTGCCTCCCTTGGCTGCCTTAGGGTTTCGTTGGTCGGGGTGATACCTTCGATGCGGATTCACGGATGTAGTATAATAGCTTTTTCCCTAGAAGACCTAGGTTTAATCGAAGCTTGGAAAGCAATGCTAAAATGAAATAAATAATGAAACATCTACAAGACTTTGTTTCTTAGTTTTATCTTAGTTTACTGGACCAATCTATTTTACTTTTTATAGTGGGTTGAATCAATGGATGGAGATAGGCCAGGGTTGAAGATCGACCTGCAGCTGCGCATCATATGGATAAAAGATAATAATAAGAAAAGTCATGTGTAATGTTTGAACGGAGATAATCTCTTGTGGGAAACACATCCTAATATACTAGAGCCCTCATGATGCAGCGGGCATAGAAATAGTCTTTTAATCCAACCGAATGCACACCAAAGCCACGGGTTACAAACGATTATTAAGTGAAGAACACAGGTTAAAGCATTAACTGATGATATTGTTGTGATCCCGAATGGGGCGCTAAGCGAAGACCATACTACCCTTTATGTCACTGAGGTTCCTATGAGATTGCCGCTAGCCAAGTATCTCACCTCAAGCCTTTATCAATCTATGGGATCTTGGGTACCTACAAGTCCATAGCGAGACAAGAGACAAAGAAACAAAAGATACAAATCTCAATTGCAAACAAAATTCAATACTCCCATGATTAGATGCACATAGTTGCTGCGAGATTTCTCCCAACTCGTAGACCGTGAGTACTACTCACTCATAACAAATAGATCAAGGATAGAAAAAATTGTGCAAAATACTTAGATTGAAATCAAATATTCCTACAATGGTCGCAAAATCACAAGGAGATCTAAACTACAAAGCAATGGCTATGGCTAGTTTGCAATAGAACTTTAAACTTTAGATTGACACTTAAAACAATATGATACGAGATCGTAAAGTAAATATCCAGAATTCTATAGTTCTATTATCTCAATTACAACTAAGCATAAGGTGGTGAACGAATGCCAATGACTACAAAAAGTTTTGCAAATACACCTTAATTTAATTTATGGTAAATTGAGTTCGACTAATCCAAATTATAAATGAACTCCCACTCAAAAACAACATCCCTCGTGTCTTTTTGGTGATTACATGAACCAAATCCACTACACCAAGTCGGATCATCATATGAGTCGGTGTAGCTTCAAAGGAGAGCATCTAAATGGGCATCATATCAACTATATGACTCATGCTTAACCTTTCGGTCCATGTTCCGAGGCCATGTCTATACATGCTAGGCTCGCCAAGTAAGAACCTTAGTATTTGCGTGTGTAAAACTGTCTTATACCCGAGATATGATCGTGGATTCAAGTACACCCGATCATCACGTGATGTCTTGAAGTGGTGAAACATAATCAGTGCATACTTAAGGGAGAACACATTTTTACCTTGATATCTAAATGAGGGATCATCTTATAATGCTACAAAATGCCAAACAGGCAATATAAGATGCAAACAAACATCAGATGTAAAAAGTGAAATGATATGGTTCTTGCACTTTATCACTATCATGTCCATCGTGGTATGATCTTTATCATTCCTTTGTGTGTAAGGCCAAGGTCTATGGAACTTACACGTTAGGTGTGTTGACGAGGTTTGATCTCATCAATGCCCATTGTTATGGACTTGGGTTTTGGAGAAGATGGGGATGCTGGAGATCGTGGAACAGTTAGCAAACAAGCAACACGGGGACACAAGGTTTACCCAGGTTTAGGCCCCCGGAGGGAAAACCCTACTCCTGCTTGTATGCTCTTGATTACGGCGGAACCGAAGGTTACAGGGGTGTGCAGATGCAATCTGGCGTGGAGGTGTGTATGCGAAAGTATGAGGAGAAGATCTAGGTCGTGCCCTCCTAGCCTTTATATAGACTCAGGCAGGTCCCGGGCATAGACCTAGTCGGTTACAAGTTCTAGGGTTTTACCCCTTTGAATTTCCTATCTACTCTAGTCTTGCTCTCCAAGGATCTGAAAGCGTCATGGGCCCTGGCCACCCGAAAATCTTCATGGGCCGGCGTATAGTTTCCATGGGCCTTCCTTGGGCTGGACCAGGTATGCTGAGATCATGTACCCGTGGGGTATAACCATGTCAGTAGCCCCCGAGTGTTCAGACGAATCGTAGATTCGGCTGAGGACTCTGCAATCTTTTAGGTGCAACTATGTATTTCAATAGTTCATGTGTAGGGATTGTTGATGCGTGTGCCTGACTCACCCGCGGATCAGGGTCAGTTAACTGTCTTAGGACGAAACAACACGATCTTCTTCAGGTTCGAATCCCTCAATTTGAACCTGGAACATATGCTGGCGTAATTCGACTCAGGCCGCGGAGGACTTACAGGAGTGGAATTCCAGTGAATTTAACTAATGTACCCAACGCGTCCGTCGGGATTTTTCATCGCACCTGTTAGCACAGGTTTTTACTAGCAGAGCGCAGTCGTGTATGTTGCCAGGCCATCAGATGGTATCTGTAGGTCTTATCTTTGTGTCGCAGACACAGCATCCGAATGTTTATCACCGCGGAGGTGTTTCGGGTGGCCAAGGAGGATGTTACTAACTTAGCGTTTAATTGGGGCAGAGTTGCCGAAAAGTTTTGCATGTTGATCCAAAGGATCGCAGTCGAAGAATTTATAGGGTGCGCGATCAGCGCTCCCTATGGGAGTAGCCCCCGAGTGTCTGTTCGAGTCGTAGACTCGAGCTGAGACTTTTATTCAGCCGTTGTTCCGTTTCAGGTCCGTAGGACACAAAATTTTTCGGATGATTAAATCCTTCCTCCATAGTGGAGTCGTAGACTCGACGAGGGACTCATAGTAACAGTTCGCTTTTATTCATCTTTCGGGTGCGCGGCCAGCGCTACCGATAGGAGTAGCCCCCGAGTAATTGGTCGAATCATAGATTCGAGTGAGTACTCTTAGCTTTGAAGCCGAAGAAATTGTAGCTGTTGCTAGTGTAGCTTTTGATGACGTCAGTGCTGACGATCGATGACCTCAAGTGTCTACTGCGCTAGAGATGACTTGACTGGACGAACATGGGTCCCACTGTCTGACCTTGAATTGACCGGTCACGCGCGGCGTGGAGATAATTATGGCGTCGCCTCGATTTTCGCGTGTAGTGGGCGGCGTGTTAACGATGGTTCGTTGTGATGCTGGCACGTGTATGGCCAGATCTGCCGTTGGCGTTAGGTCTTCTCGATGGAAGGTTGTCGTGCATCGTCTTCGTCTTGATAATCATTGGGGAAAACTTCAGTTTGTTTTCACCGCATCGATTCTTTCTTTCACTGCTTCCTTGTGTTCTGAGAGCTCTTGCTGCGTGCTAGAATATTCTTTCACATTTCCTTCTTCCATCCTGCGCTCTCGCCGCCGGCGCCTCCGCACCGCGATGGGGAAGCCAAAGAAGTCGTCGTCTGCGGTTGGCACCAGCGCCGCTGGAGGGAAGAAAAGTGCCGCCGCTACCCGTGTCACCAACGGTGGCTGGCGGCGATCGGAGATGCGGGAGAGAGATCTCCGCAGGCTTCGCGAGCGGGGCCTGATCCCACAAGATAGGGAGGCTGTTAAACTCCCAGGCAATGAGGTAATCCCCCGTCCCCCCATTGGGTATCGGGTTATGTTCCTTGCCTTTGTCTTGCGCGGATTTTCCTTCCCAGTCCACGACTTCCTTCGTGGACTGATTTTTCTATACGGTGTCCAATTGCACCATCTTTCCCCCAATTCTCTTCTTCACATTGCTTGTTTTATCACTTTCTGCGAGTGCTGGCTCGGTATTGAGCCGCATTTTGGCCTCTTCCGGAAACTTTATTCCGTGAAGAGGCAATCTGGTTCGGATGGTGTTTATCCCATTGGGGGTTGCATCATCTTCCTCAGGCCCAATCTGCTTTTCTTTTCTTTTTCCATGTCCGAATTTTTCCAGTACTGGCGGAGGCGATGGTTTTATACGTGACTCCATAGTACCTGGGCAAGATTTTGGTCCTGTTCCTTTCGACCCCTCCCAGGAGATTGAGCCGAAAAGGTCTTGGAAAAACAAGATCTTGGATGGCGAGGTGGCGGAGATAGAGGCTCTATATCGTCGGGTGGAGGATCTCCAGTTGATTCCGGAGAAGGAAGTGAACGGTGTGGATATCATCCGCACCTTTCTCGAGCGTCGGGTGCAGCCACTCCAGGCTAGGGTGCACCCAATGTTCCTTTATGCTGGCCGGCGTGATCCGACGAGGGTTTCGGCTGAGAAAATCTCCTAGGGAGATCTTGACAGGGCCCTACGCTTGCTGCTGAAGTTCAAGGCCGGAGAGGAAATCCCGGGGAAGTCGCTGACTCCTCCGTTTTCTTCTTCGCTTCATGTTCCACAGGTGTAGATTCGTGCGCGTAGCGCTATTTTTCGACTGCATTGTTTTGTATTTGTTTGCTAACAAATTGTTCTTTTCTTGTGCAGAGCTTCAAAGTGCCGGGTATGTCACCTCCGTTACCCGAAGTATATCCGGATGCTCCGGACAATGATTTGGTGGATTCCATGTCCGAGCTGCCATCGACGCGATCTCCGGCTGAAGATGCCAACGAGTCGAGCGAGGACCACACTCGCAAACGATCGCGGAGCTCCAGCGAATCTTCGGATTCTTTGACTCCTCCGACTCCTAGGAATCCTCTGTGTCTTGAGCGTCATAGTGACGGGCATGGAGGCTCTTCCTCTCCTATTCCTGCTCTCCCCGTGCGGGCTGTAGCGCCGCACCCGCCAGTGAAGCGGAAGAAGGAAGAAAAGAAGGAAGAGAAGAAGGAAGAGAAGAAAGAGGAGAAGAGAGTCCGAAGGACCCCTCCTGTCTTCAACCTGAGCTTGCTGGACTCGTAAGTTTCCTCTGTACTGCTTTTCCTGTGCTGTTGACTTTGTGCTTGTGCTAATTTGTCCTTGTGCAGGCACTCTTCCAACGATTCCTCCAGTGATGGTGCTCGAGAGATGACGGGGGAGTCGAAATTTGTGTCTCCTCCTCCTCAGACGGTCCCAACTTCTGAGGGCGCTGCTCCGAACCCTCTTCTGCGGGAGGTTCAGGTGGTTGCGCCTCAGAATTTTGCTAGCGGACCTTCGACGTTGCCATTGGATCATGTAAGTCTCCTTCCACGGGGGGGGGGGGGGGGGGGGAGAGCCCCCGAGCGTTTGTAAAAGAGTTTTCTTGTTTTGTTCTTCGAGTCTCGGGGGGAGCCCCCGAGCATTTTCGTGTGTGTATCTTGCTTCTGTTCTTTTCTGCTGGGCGTAGCCCCCGTGTCCTTTTTCTGACTGGTAGGTCTTCTTCCTGCAGCCTTTTGTGCAGGATGCCAAGCGACTGGTGCAGGAGCACCTCGTGCTGGAGGCCAGCCTCAAACAGCTTCAAGGTACTATTATGCCTTTGATGTTTGGTTCTTCGTATATTCTTGTCCTGTTATCTGAGGCCTGTACTTTTTGGATGCAGAGGAGCATAACATCTCCCTTCGTGAGATCGATGCTCTCAAAAAGAGCCTTGGTCAAGCAGAGAAGAAGGCCAAGGTCGCTGTTGGTGCGAAGGAGCGCCTTGAGCTGGAGCTGGCTACTGCGGCCGAGGCTAAGGAGCGTCTGCAGCAGGAGGCCACGAACCACGAGGAGAAGCTTGCCACTGCTGTGGCTGCGCGTGAAAGAGAAGTGGCTGGCAAGCTCATTGTAACACCCTCAAAATCGGACCTATGCAAGTTTCGGTGCTTCCCGCCAAACCCGCATAGAAACGATTCAAAGGTGCCCACCAGGCACTTTCGTGCGGGTGGAAAACGAAGTAATAACATTACACAACAGTCCTCGACGGGACCCACAGAACAGATATATATACAGCAGCGACTCAAAGAGTCAAGAATACAGATATACAATACAAAGATTCAAATCAACTGAAAATGATAGAGCGTCCGACTACGGACAAGATGCAAATGGGGCTAAGAGCCCTGAAGAATAACCAATGGCGTCCATAACCCTGCCCAGGCCAAGCCGGAAGGGTAACCCTGCTAACGGCGTCGATCTCAAAACCTGCTTAAACAAAAGGGGTGCCGACAAAGGGCAAAGGGAAAAGAGGAGCGTCAGTACTGAGGCCAGTACACGGCGAGACTAGAATTCGGTGGTCCTCGCCTACATAGGTATGGTGGACTGAGCGGCAGCGGCAGCATGCACTAAACACCCTATAGAGACTCGATGCAACTGGCGGTTATCAGAGAGGGATAAGAATGACCTATCCGGATCCAACCTGAAGCTAACACCAAACAAACCCATCCTGGTGTTTCCCCCTCGAGACCGATCGAGGAAGTCAACCGAGGAACTCACACAGTTGGCAGTTTTATTTATTCAGTTATCGTTGCAGCAATTACTAGTCAGGTTTAGATAATCATCCTGATAAAATAAGAAGTGGGCCATTTTAGTTAACCATTCCGTTGTAGTTGCGACACTTACTAATCAGATATAATTAGCATGAGATAACCCAAAACCCAGCAGTTGTTGGTACTTTTATTAGCCATTCCGTTATAGTTGCAATATTTACTAGTCAGGTACAATGGTCGCAAGCGACACTCCAACAAGCAATTGTGGGCAGTATTATTTAGCCATTCCATTATAGTGAAGCTGATTACTAGTCATGATAAAGTCAAATTTATAGCAATAAACTTTAGTTATGCTTGTCTATGGTCAAGATACTGTGCTCCAAGTCGTCCATAACCGCGGACACGGCTTTCAGAAAGTTTTAACCCGGCCGGGGTGCACAAATAGCAACACACACAGATCAACCTCGGAAAATCCAAATCAAAACCCAACGAGGTCTTCACGACAGAGCAATCACAAGATTCAGAAATATTTCAGGGGGCCACCCCATTGAGTAGAACCGCAACGAAGTAAGCTAGCTCCGAGACGGACTCAAGGTTTGGGTAGACGGCTGTGAACGACTGGGAACCCAAAACTGGGCTTGTCGACACCGCGGAATCGTGTCCCGATCCTAAACAGTACAGGTGCTATCTGTCGCACAATTTAAATAAAGCAGTAAATCATGGCATAAGTACAAGATAGTAAATAAAACCTCAAACTAGTTTGTGGCCCCAAGAAATAAGACGGAATCAAGCTCTGGCTAAGGGGGGCCCATAATTCCCCATATGTGGATAGCGCGATAAATCAAGGAACATGTATCAAGTACTCGGGGTCCTACGGGACACAAGTGGGCGGTCGGAAACCAAATATTATCTATCACCCACCGATGCCTCTGCTTACTTACTTCAATTTTAGTTGTTAAACAGGAATTAAAGTGAACGAAAAGTAAAACCGGGACCATCTCCAACATCAACATGCGGCAATACTCCAACAACTGGGGTACATGGCGACACGCAGTAGCACTTGAGCAAGCGACTACGACGCGCAAGTCCAACTATCTACCAATCAACAGGTAATAGGAGGTGGCCATGGCAATATAGGGCTGCAAGGGATATCACGGGTACGGAAACTAGAGCATCGCAACACAGATAGCAATAGATCAACAGGAGGGAATAAATACTATAAAAGTAAGATGGGTAGAAAGGGGAAGATGCTCGCCTGAAAACATTGCCGAAGGTTCAACCGAAGATAGGGGCGAAGCTCACATCAACTCAACGGCCTTATCCGCGAAGAAGCAAAACACTAGAAGAAACACCGAATGCAATATTTAATACTACGGCAAAAGATCGGCATGATGCTTGTGTGATGCATGGCATGGCAAAGGGTGCGATGCAATTAGGTCATATTAAGCGGAACCGGGGTCCCGACATTTAATTAGGTGGTTCATGTTATTTAACTACCCCGCAAATTAAATGTTGTATTAACAAGGCAAGATATGACAACGGTTCGATGCACAAATTTAAATGAGGCCAATATAAGACTAGATTTGCCCGCATATGGGCCCCATATTTAATTAAGGTGAATCGGCATAAGGCCCCCAAACCACATGATAAGATGCATGCGAGTATGACAGTTTAATATGCAGCAATTTGTTATTACATTTATGAAATAGGGTTTCGGGAAGGGTTCACACATTAGGGGGGTCTCGACGAACTTGAGGTTCCGGGGTTCGGGGTCAGTCTCAGGGTCCAGGGTTCGACGGGTTCGGTCTTGTTGTGTCCACGTGGTGGGTCGGTCTTAGCGTTCGGGATGCAGAACTTGGCATTCCGCGGGGAAGGTCTTGGTGGTTCTGACTTCACTTGTCGGTGCCAGACTCGGTCGTGGTAGATCTTGGCCATGTCGAAGATCTTGCCAGGGTTCGTCGAGGGTCACCGGTTCGGTACGGTCTTCATGTGGTAGATCTTGTCGAGTTCACTGCAGCGGCCTTGTGGTTCCGATGACGATCTTGGCGGTTATCTAGTGGCACCATGTACACCCCTCGAGCCCATCGGCATTGAGCCGGTCTTGTCGTTGAGCATCCCTGTATGAAGGTCTGGGTGTTCCGGTTCCCTTGACGATGGAGATCTTGATGTTCCGGGTTCTACGGTCGATGGGGGTCTTGGCATGAACATTGGGATTGCGGCACCGGATCGGGCTTCAGATCATCGGGGGTTCGGGCTTCCGAATCTAGGAGGAGAGATTCGCGCCATCGAATCCATGAGGTAGTGCTTGATGTCCCACGATGAAGATCTTGACATCCAGACTGCCACATCGGGGATTCTTCGTGTTTCTTCGAGAACTTGTTCACACCAACATACAAGCAGATAACATGCCTACAGCAGGAAAACGCCAGGTTAGGGGCGAAGCAGTGGCCTGGGGTGGCGGTTGACAGCGACCGAGGAGACGCGGCCTGCAGGGGCGCTCCAGCGCAGACGATGGACACGACGGTCGAGGCAGCGGAGGGCGGGGGCGGCGTGCAGACGAGAGGGAGGCGACGGCCGCCGGCGGGGTTGAGCTCGTCGGGGTACCGCGGGCGAGGGAGGCGGCCTAGGCCGGTGCGGGGCGCGGCCGAGAGGGCGGCGGCGGAGGCCGGAGGGGCCGCGGCCGCTGGAGGGCGCCGGGGGAACGGGCTGCGCGGCGAGGGATGCTCGGGGGCGGGGCGGCTCCGGCGGGGGGGAGGGGGGGTGGACGCGGGCGAGCGACGGGGTTGCGCGGGCCCGCTCCGGAGGCGGGCGGCGGCGCCTGGCCGGAGCGCGCGGGCTCGGGGACGCGGGGTGGAGGATAAAGGCGGGGTCGAGCTCGGGGCAGACGGGCTCTGCCTCGGGGAGGCGAGGAACAGGGGCACGGGCGGTGGGTCCTGACGCGGGTCCCGCGGGGAGACAGCGGCAGGTGGGCGTGGCTCGTGTGCGTGAGTGCGTGTGTGCTGGCTGGGGCCGGCTGGCAGGGGGTGGGGAAGTGGTGGTAGGCGTGTGTGGTTGTGTGGCTGGGGAGGTTGGGGTGAAAGGGAGTGAGAGAGGGTTGGTGAGGTGGCAGCACCTGAGTGGCTAGGGGGAAAGGGTGAGGTGAGGTGGCGTCTCGCTAATGGGTGGGGTGATGTGGAGGCTGGGGGGGTAGAATAGGACCGGGTGTGTTTAGGAATTTAGGCGGACCGATTTAAATGGACCGTTTATTCTGGGGGTGGTCGTTCGGGTCGAACCGGCCCGTTCGACTGCCCCTACTGAAAATAATTCAAAGTTTTATTTATTTTAACCAGGGCCTTGGCAACCCGATAACAGGCGAAACAAAATAATCCGGAGACCCGGGGTTTGCGTTTGAATAAAGACGGGGCGTTTAGAAAACAAAACTAGGTTTTTCCGAAATAGTTTTACACAAGCAAATGCAAGATGATGACGATGCTCAAATGCAATGTGGCATGATGACATGAGCATGCGGTCATGATGATGCAATGCACAAAAACAACGCGATTTTCTAGTAGTGGTTTTTGCGGGATGCCACACTCATGGCTGCTGCCAAGGCTGTTTCGGGTGAGTATCTTCTTTTGCCCCTTTGATTTTTCTTGTCTTTCTTCTGGGTGCTTTCTTCATTCCTTTTCTTTATTGTCTCAGATGCCGCAGGCATCGAGTTTGACCGCAGCGCTCTAGAGCACGGGAGTGCTCTAGATGATGCTACTGCAGCGGTCGAAGATCGCTGCAGCACCGTCGGAGGCTCACTTGCCAAGGCCAAGGAGGTCCTTGGCCGCTTCTACAAGGAGCTTGTCCCCAAGGGCGCGGCTCTTGATGATGTTGACGCCTTGGCGTTGGCGTTGTCAGCCGAAGCGCCTGCGGCATACAAGCGCAAGCAGAAGGGCATCAGCGCGTCCGTCGGGCTGGCGATGGCCTTGGCGGCTGGAGAGGAGCTGGACCTTCCCCAGATCACCTCCCGGATGCCGACAACCGCGGATGGATCCGAGGTAGCCTTCGCTACCTATTCTGCTTGTTGCAAGCGATATGGGCCCAAGCTGATTGATCTGCTGGCCGAGTACGCGCTGCGGCAGCAGGGGGAAGCCAAAGCGAGGCAATCCGGCTCCGAGGCGACTCAGGGCGCCGCGTCTTAGGCGTTGTAGTTGTAGGATAGTTTGTAATTTTCTTTTGCTGTAATTATGTTGAAGAAACAAAATCCCTGTGCCACGTAGTGGCGTTTATCCACTTAATGAATTTTGTCGAGTTGTGTTCTTTGTTGTCTGAGTGTTTATGTCCTTTTCTTTTCTGCTGCTCTAGGTTCCTTCGGGTGATGTACCCGTTGACACCCCGCCTGCAGCACGGCAGCGGCCATCTTTGGATGATTCGTCACAACTTGCTTTTCTTCGAGACCGTGTTCGTAGCCTTGAGAAGGAGTTGCTTGGGGTGCGTGGTCACGCCGATGTTTGGAAGTCCAAGGCAGATCACGGTGCAGCCAGAGAGGAGTACTTGATGGCGGAATTGCTTCGATTGTATGAGCAACTTCAGTGTAAGTTTTTTCGAGCTGCTGCTTATTTCTTCGGATGCGTATGCTGGCCTGGAAGCTTACTTTTGTGCGAGTATCGCAGGTGCTAACCTTGCTCCAAGGGAGTAGAAGGAGCGTGTTGCTGTTCGGGTCAATTGTTTGACTCAGCAGGACATGGAAGCTGGCGGGTTCTTCTGGATGGATCGCGACCGTGTCATGGCTCTGGCAACGGTGCAGGATCGCGTTCACCAAGTATCGCGGGTGCTTCGCCAAGTGCAGACTTCGCTCTCGTCGGTTCTGCATGTGATGTTTCCCCTGTATGCTGTGCCAACAACCCTGTCCGGTCTTCTGTCTAGATTTCGGAGCATGACCCGTGTCCAGGAATTGGTGAGGCAGCAGCTCATCGCAGGGGTGAAGGCTGCGTTGTCCCTTGTTAGGCTGCATCGTCCTGATGTAGATCTGTCTGTTGTAGCAGCTGGGCCACCTCTTCGGCCGGATGGTGGTGAGTGGGATATGCGTCTGCATTATGCGACTGTAAGGCAGTATGCCGAACAGGTCGTAGATTTGTTTGAGCAGCATGCTCAAGTTATTCTCTAGAATAGGTAGTACCTGTAAAAGAGATAGATGTGAAATTTGTATATTTCGACTGGGCGTGTTGTGCCCTTTGTTATAAAGGTTTGTTTGTGGTTTGAGCATGCAGTGCTTTGTTTGAGTACGTGTCCTTTTCGTTTGCCTGACGTTGTCAGCTACTCAGGTGTACACATGTGATCCTCGGTCGATGAAATTGTGAGGTGGGGGAGCCCCCGAGTGCGTTTGTAGCATAAAGTAAAGTTTGCAAATAGTGAGCGAAGTTTTGGGGCGAGACACTTAGCTTTATTTATATCGAAATGGAGGAAGTACATTGTTCGGCTGAATAGCCTTGGCTAAAAAGCCTTATTGAAAGTAAAGGGGTAGGTAGCTAGGGGTAGAATCGTCGCAAGTGTGCGATGTTCCACGGGTTGGAGTATGCGACTCCAGACTCCACGTGCTTGAGGCGATAGGCGCCACCTGGGATGACTTCGGTGATGATGTAGGGCCCTTCCCACGGTGACTCGAATTTCTTCGGTCGTTCTTGCTTGAGTCGCAAGACGAGGTCTCCTTCGATGAAGGACCTTGGGCGCAACCGGCGGCTATGGTAGTTACGGAGACTCTACTGGTACACCGCTGATCGAGCTGCTGCCACGTCTCTTGCCTCGTCGAGTGTGTCCACGGCGTCTTCGAGTGCAGCCGTGGATTCGGCTTCGCTGTAAGCGACGACCCCGGGGGCCTGGTGGCGTACTTCGGCTGGTAGTACGGCTTCGGCTCCATGCACCATGAAGAACGGTGTGTAGCCGGTGGAGCTGTTTGGCGTGGTACGCAAACTCCATAGGACGGATGGCATCTCTTTCGTCCATGCTCTGGCCTTTCGTTCGAGTAGGCTCATGAGGCGCTTCTTGATGCCAGCGCCGATTAGGCCGTTGGCCTTTTCGACCTGCCAATTCGTTTGCGGGTGAGCCACTGAGGCGTATGTGATGTTGATCCCGAGGCCTTCGCAGAAGTCTTGGAGTTCTTTGGAGATGAAGTTCGATCCATTGTCGGTAATGATGCTGTGCGGTACGCCGAACCTATAGACAATGGATTCGAAGAACTTGACGGCGGTCTTGCCCTTTTGGTTGGTAACAGGCATGGCTTTGACCCACTTGGTGAATTTATCGACTGCGACCAGGAGGTAAACGTGCCCCCCTTTCGAGGACTTTGGCAGTTTGCCGATCATGTCGAGGCCCCATTGAGCAAAGGGCCAGGCTATAGGTATGGGTCTGAGCTCTGACTCGGGTGCGTGCGGTTTGTCGGCGAACCGTTGTCACCCGTTGCATCTTCGGACGATGTCCTTTGCATCGCTCATGGCCGTTGGCCAGTAGAATCCAGCTCGTAGAGCTTTGGCGACAAGGGAGCGGCTGCCTGCGTGATGGCCGCAGATGCCCTCGTGGATGTCTTGGAGGATGGCTTTCCCGTCACCGATGGTGACGCACCTTTGTAGTACACCTGTAATACTGCGCTTGTATAGCTCGCCATTGATGATGGTGACGGCTTTTGACCAACGAGATATGCGGCGGGCATCCGTCGGGCTGTCAGGCAGTTCTCCGTTTATCAAGAACTGGAGGTATGGTCTTGTCCAAGTTTCTTCGACTGCCATGACCTGCATCAGGTTGACCATAGCGACATATGTGTCCAGTTTCTCGGGTCCTTCGTGTCCTTAGGGAAGCGTAGCCCCCGAGTGTTCTGCTTCTTCGGGTGATCCCTTGGGGAATTTCCGCTTGATGGATGGCACGCAGATCTGTTCGAGGAACACACCCGGTGGCACCTTTGCGCAGGTGGAGCCGATGTTGGCGAGTCTATCGGCTTCCTTGTTGCTTTCTCTTCCGACGTGCCGAAGCTCGCAGCCGTCGAATTCTCCTTCGAGTGCGTTGTAGAGTGCGCGGTACGTGATCATGTTTTCGGCGTGTGCGTCGCACTCGTTCATCGTCTACTGGACAACGAGGTTGGAGTCACCGTAGATGACCAGGCGCGTTGAGCCGCAGATCTTTGCCATCCTCATGCCGTGGATGAGGGCTTCGTATTCGGAGTCATTGTTGGAAGCTCGGAATTTCATCCGGAGGACGTACTTCATCTGGTCGCCCTGCGGGGAGGTCAGTATGACCCCGGCTCCTGCTCCAACTTCACGCTTGGAGCCGTCGAAGTGCATCGTCCATGACTGCGACATGTCTGGGGTGTCTGGCAGCTGCAGCTCCATCCAATGTACAAGGAAGTCCGGGAGGACTTGAGATTTGATTGCGAGTCGCTTCTCGTAGACGATGTCCAGGGGTGACAGCTCGATGCCCCACAGGGCCACGCGTCCTGTGGCCTCTGGGTTATTCAGGATGCTGTTCAGGGGTGCCTCGTTGACGACCATCACCTGGTGCTCCTAGAAGTAATGGCTCAACCGTCGAGCCGTCATGAACACGCCGTAGGCGAGTTTCTGGTAGTGAGGGTACCTCTGCTTTGTTGGCGTCAGTACCTCGCTAAGGTAGTAGATTGGGCGTTGGACCCCGTGGGTCATGCCTTCTTCGGGTTGTTCGACCACTAGCACGGTGATGACCACCTGGTGTGTGGCTGCTATGTACAGCAGCAGAGGCTCGCGCTCCTTTGGCGTGACCAGGACGGGCGAGGTGGAGAGTAGCCATTTGAGGCTTTCGAACACATCGTCGGCTTCGGGCGTCCACTCGAATTTATCTGCCTTGCGTAGCAGCTGGTAGAATGGCAGGGCCCTCTCGCCCATGCGGCTGATGAATTTGCTCAATGCCGCTATTCGTCCTGCGAGCTGCTGGACGCCCTTGAGGTTTTTCGGCTTCTCCATCGCCATGATGGCCCTGATTTTCTTCGGGTTCGCCTCAATCCCTCGCTGAGAGATGAAGTACCCAAGCAGCTGACCCGATGGGATGCCGAAGGCACACTTTTCAGGGTTGAGTTTGATCCCGTAGCGATCGAGGTTGTCGAACGTCTCGCGGAGATCGTCGATGCGTGTTCTTGCCTCCCTGGTTTTAATGACTATGTCGTCGACATAGACTTGAACGTTGCGACCGATCTGGTCCTTGAGGCATGCCTGCATGCATCGCTGGTACGTGGCACCTGCGGTTTTAGCCCGAAGGGAATTGTGTTGTAGCAGAACACTCTGAACGGTGTGATAAACGCCGTTTTCTCTTGATCTTCGACCTTGAGCCGAATTTGGTTGTAGCCTGAGTAGGCATCGAGGAAGGAGAGTTTCTCACATCCTGCGGTCGAATCGATGATCTGTTCGATCCAAGGAAGAGGGAAGTGGTCCTTTGGGCAGTGCTTGTTCCGCGACGTGAAGTCTACGCACATCCGCAGGATATCCGTGTCCTTCTTGGGGACCATCACTGTATTTGCGAGCCACTCGCTTTCTTTGATCTCCCTGATGAAGTCTGCAGCGAGTAACCTGTTTATTTCCTTCCCGATGGCTTCGGCCCGTGGCTCGGACAGTCTCCAGATGGACTGCTTGACGGGCTTGGTGTCTGGAAAGACGTTGAGTGCGTGCTCGGCGAATTACCTAGGAACTCCTGGCATGTCCGCAGGACACCAGGCGAAGATTTCCCAGTGCTCATGGAGGAATTTGACGAGCGCTCTTTCCTATGCGGGGCTGAGGTCGTTGGCGATCAGTGCCGTCTTGGAGGCATCCGTCGGATGGACCTGAACCTTCTTTGTGTTGACGGTGGAGTCGAAGGACATGTCAGGTGCGTTTTGTGGTGCGATTGGGGGTGCCCCATTGTCCGTCACCTCGCGGAGCCTTACGAGTTCCTCCTCCATGCCGAATGATTGGGAGATTCTGTTGAAATCCCTGTCGCATTGGTCCGATCGGGTGAAGCTCCCGTGGATTGTGATGACGCCCTTCGGCCCTGGCATCTTGAGTAGCAGGTATGCGTAGTGTGGGACAGCCAAGAACCTTGCGAATGCTACACGCCTGAGGATGGCGTGGTACTGTGATGGCCAGTCCACCACTTCGAATTCGAGCCGTTCCTGTCGGAAATTGTCCGGCTTGCCAAAGATGACGTCGAGCCATATTTTGCCCAGGGGGAATATAACCTTTCCCGGGACAATGTCGTGGAACGTTGTATCTGACTGTTCCAGGGTGCACTGCGGGATCCGCATTGCTGCCAGAGTACTTGCGAACATCAGATTGATGCCGTTGTCGCCGTCCATGAAGACGCGACTCATATCGAAACCTCCGATCTGCGCCTCCAACACCAGGGCAGCATGACCTGGGCGAGGGATCTGGCAAGGGTGGTCCGAACGACTAAACGTGATGCAGGACTCCGATCCGCTGAGGTACTCAGGGATGGCGGGTGGAGTTGCCACGACCAGGTTGATCTGTCGGGTGATTTTCTTCTGCACCCTATTCGTAGGGCGCCCCTTCTGGATCATCAGTGCTCCTTTCGGCGGTGGATACCCGTTCCCAGCGTTGTTCTGTGCTGGTGCGACCGGTTGGTTCAGGCCTCCTACAGGTGGCGGTGGAGGAGCTCCATGCGCTATCTCACCTGGCGCGGGTGCGTTCCCGAATCCAGGAAGTGGAGCTTGCTGCCTCATTTGGACCATGCTTTCGCTGAGTTTCTGGAACTCGTGGCAGTCCTTGAGCATGTCGCTTGCCTTCTTTTTGCCATCCTGCTTGTCGATGTAGAAGTGGATGGTGCATGGACCCGAAAGATTTTTGTATGCTGAGGGTCCGTTATCGCGGTCGCGGCGCTGCCACGACTGTGCTGGGCATCCTGCGTCGCGGAAGTTTCCTCCGCGGTATCCTCCGCTGTTGCGGTTGGCGTCGTTGCGGCGATCGGCGTAGCCGGCCGCGACCATGTCGGGTCCATCACGATCGTCGTAGACGCACGATCTTCTCTTGCTACGGCGCTCTCGCCGTCGACCGTAGTCGTCCTCTTCTTCCGTTTGTGCTCGGTGAATGTAATCTTCGCCGTTAGCCCACCTGTTGGCGATGTCCATGAGGTAGTCGAGTGTTTTGGGCTTGAAGCGCCTGAGTTCCTCCTTGAAGTCTTGGCGCTTGACGCCGTCCCTGAAGGCGTCGATGGCCCTCTCTTCGGAGATGTGCGCTGCGGAGTTTTTTGTGTTGGACCAGCATAGTATGTACGAGCGAATGGATTCGCCCATTCGTTGAGTGCAGGCTCGCAACTCTTCGATTGAGGCGGGCCTCTTCCTGGTGCCCTTGAAGTTTCGGATGAAGCTGTAAGCTAGCTCATCCCAACTTCGTATGGACCCTGAAGATAGGCTGTTGAGCCAGATCCGGGCCGCTCCTGTCAGCTGCAGCTGACGGCATTGCATGGCAGTTTCCTTGTTTCCTCCGTGCAATTTGACGGACGATAGGTGGTCGCTGAGCCATGCCTTTGGGTCTTGTGTGCCGTCGAACTTCGGAGTATCCGAAGGAATCTTGAAATTGCATGGCATCTTTGTTCGCCGAACAAATCTGCTGAAGCATCGGGCTCCGCAGAGTTCTCCTTCGTCTTCGTCCATCCCGGATTCAGACGAGCATGCGCGCTTGGCTCGCGCTTTGTCGATTTTGCGCTGTGTGAGCGTGTCTCTGGCGTCGTAGTCACGGTTGCGGTGGCGCAAACTCTTCTTCCTTCGAGGAAGGTCATGTTCCTCTTCTTCGGATGAAGGGGTGGGGCTGCGGTTGAACCTGACCGGAGCTTTCTTCTTCGGCTGAAGTGGAGCTTGCTGCCTCATCTGGACCATGCTTTCGCTGAGTTTCTGGAACTCGCGGCAGTCCTTGAGCATGTGGCTTGCCTTCTTTTTGCCATCCTGCTTGTCGATGTAGAAGTGGATGGTGCATGGACCCGAAAGTTTTTCTTATGCTGAGGGTCCGTTATCGCGGTCGCGGCGCTGCCACGACTGTGCTGGGCATCCTCCGTCGTGGAAGTTTCCTCCGCGGTATCCTCCGCTGTTGCGGTTGGCATAGTTGCGGCGATCGCATAGCCGGCCGCGACCATGTCGGGTCCATCGCGATCGTCGTAGACGCGCGATCTTCTATTGCTACGACGCTCTTGCCGTCGACCGTGGTCGTCCTCTTCTTCCGATTGTGCTCGGTGAATGGAATCTTCGCCGTCAGCCCACCTGTTGGCAATGTCCATGAGGTGGTTGAGTGTTTTGGGCTTGAAGCGCCCGAGTTCCTCCTTGAAGTCTTGGCGCTTGACGCCATCCCTGAAGGCGTCGATGGCCCTCTTCGGAGATGTGCGCTGTGGAGTTTTTTGTGTTGGACCAGCGTAGTATGTACGAGCGAATGGATTCGCCCGTTCGTTGAGTGCAGGCTCGCAACTCTTCGATTGAGGCGGGCCTCTTGCTGGTGCCCTTGAAGTTTCGGATGAAGCTGTAAGCTAGCTCATCCCAACTTCAGATGGACCCTGAAGATAGGCTGTTGAGCCAGATCCGGGCCGCTCCTGTCAGCTGCAGCTGAAGGCATTGCATGGCGGTTTCCTTGTTTCCGCCGTGCAATTTGACGGACGATAGGTGGTCGCTGAGCCATGCCTTTGGGTCTTGTGTGCCGTCGAACTTCGGAGTATCCGAAGGAAGCTTGAAATTGCGCGGCATCTTTGTTCGCCGAACAAATCTGCTGAAGCATTAGGCTCCGCAGAGTTCTCCTTCGTCTTCGTCCATCTCGGATTCAGATGAGCATGCGCGCTTGGCTCGTGCTTTGTCGATTTTGTGCTGTGTGAGCGCGTCTCTGGCGTCGTAGTTGCGGTTGCGGTGGCGCAAACTCTTCTTCCTTCGAGGAAGGTCATGTTCCTCTTCTTCGGACGAAGGGGTGGGGCTGCGGTCGAACCTGACCGGAGCTTTCTTCTTCGGCTCCGTGGGAGCTTCCTGGTGGAGCGCAGCTCCGACGAGTCCGAGTCTGGTAAGTGCGGACTTGTGCATGGCCCTCTTCGGGTCCCCCTCTGGAGGTGGGTGGGCTGCGAGGTACGCAGTGGCAGCCATGATCACAGCCTGCGGCGTTTTCGGGATGACGTTGCCGTCGGCATCCATCTCCATGAAGGATGTGTGGAGGGTTCGGGTCACCTCACGGCGCTCCTTGGGATCCATCTTCTCCATTCGAGAGCGGTGCTTGTTGCCTTGGTTGGCATTCGAGCTGGAGCCGATGCCCATGGCGGAGAGCGTGGCTCGTCGCGCGCTGGACTCTAAGGCCGCTTTCTTGCGTTTGTCAAGCACCTCCTGCATCTTGACCTGTTTCTTGTGCTCCTCGATCAGGAGCAGGTGGTAGGCCATCAGCAGATCCCGGGAGGAGTCTGCGGGCAGGACTATGTTGCCTGCCACGGCGTTGCGTGCCTGGGCCCATCCTTCTTTGCTAAGGCGGATGACATGCCCGTTGTTTTCCCCTTCGGGTGGGGGGGACTGGCTTCTTCTATTCCCGTCGTTTCGATCTAGCGGGTTAGGTGGCGGGTTGGGCTGCGGGTTGGGTGTTTGCTGATCCCCATCAGCCTGTATGACTACGGCGCATTGGTAGCGCTCATAGATTGGTCCACTGCTACCGCAGCTTTCAGATCCGGAACCGTAGGTCCCTTCATCCGATGGCGGATTGCACAGATCGGAGTTGCAGCTGCTGCTGTCGTAGGAATCATCTGTTGATGATGTTGTGCATAGCACGGGGTGTGGGGTCCATGAAGCGGGCCTGATTGATGGTAGGGGCACCTGCTCAGGGAGGCGGAGGGTGCCAGTTTGCCCCACCTGGAAGCAGAAGCTCCCAATAGGATTTCGAGTCCGTCACCTACGGGCTCGAAGTCCTTCATGGTGGCCGGTGATTGGGCGGTGAAGTCGAAAGCGCCAAAGAGGAGGTGACTCTCCGTCGCCGCAGAGTTGTAGATCGATCGGGTTGGGACCGTCACGGTCGCACAATCAGCGTCCCCGTTTCCCACAAACGGCACCAATTGACGAGGTTTGATCTCATCAATGCCCATTGTTATGGACTTCGGTTTTGGAGAAGATGGGGATGCTGGAGATCGTGGAACGGTTAGCAAACAAGCAACACGGGGACACAAGGTTTACCTAGGTTCAGGCCCCCGGAGGGAAAACCCTACTCCTGCTTGTCTGCTCTTGATTACGGCGGAACCGAAGGTTACAGGGGTGCGCAGATGCAATCTGGCGTGGAGGTGTGTATGCGAAAGTATGAGGAGAAGATCTATGTCGTGCCCTCCTAGCCTTTATATAGACTCAGGCAGGTCCCGGGCATAGACCTAGTCGGTTACAAGTTCTAGGGTTTTACCCCTTTGAATTTCCTATCTACTCTAGTCTTGCTCTCCAAGGATCCGAAAGCGTCATGGGCCCTGGCCACCCGAAAATCTTCATGGGCCGGCGTATAGTTGCTGTGGGCCTTCCTTGGGCTGGACCAGGTATGCTGAGATCATGTACCCGTGGGGTATAACCATGTCATGTGTTGTAAGAGTATCAACTATACATCTACTTACAACATTACCATATCATCACACTAGCCCAATAGCAATATAAACTAGACGCTTCTAATTTATCCATTGCAAGTTTTACGTGGCTTAGGGCTTTTGAAGATAGAACCATTCTTACCTACGGACATGGAACCACAAAGATGATAATCAAATTATTGGCAACTCGTTGTAAATCAGATATTGACTATAGTAGGAGAGACAGACACCCGCAAGCCACTTATGCAAAACTAGTTGCATGTCAAGCGTGGAACAGGTCTCATGTGTGAAGACATGTAAAGTTTGTCCGGGACGCTTCATCCCACTATGCCACCAATATCCGAAATACACATAAGAAGCAATAACATGACCATCAACGCCCACATACTCATATCTATACTACCCGTGCAAAGCATCTACACATAGATCCGGTTCTGATACCACTGTTGGGTTTGTAGCATAGAAACAAAAAAATCCTATGATGGGAACTATAAGCACCAAGATCCATCTATCTAGATACAAGAAACAGGTGGATATACATCCACAGAATACATACCCTCGAAGACTGAAAATATTTTTCGAGTATGAACTTGTTGGCGATGTAGTCGATCTCTTGCTGATCTCAAGATCGTGATGAAGTCCATCTGGTCTAGCAGGTCCAGCATCGCAAAGAAGTGGTGCATCAATGATCGCACACACATCTGGGTATCCCGACAACTTCTGTGCCCTTGCTCTAGTGAAGCAGCGGAAGCAGAAAATCCTTCTAGAAAAATCAACCGGGAACATGTATCTCGCTGATCCGAGACCATGGGGAAATTCTAAAGGGGGAGAGAGATCCTTCGCGAGGAGGTGTGTGGAATGAGGAGGAGGAGGTGATCCTTATATATAGGAGGGGATTCCCAAGGGGAATGGCCGCCGGACATGGTGGTGCCTGATGCGCGCACCCAATATTGTCGTGGGATGCTTCATTGGAAACCCCAAGAGCAAGGTATGATGCAACACTACAACAAGTTTCCCTCAGTAGAAACCGAGGTTATCGAACTAGTAGGAGGAAGGAAACGTCACACAGGTGTTGCAAGCAACACGGATACCTGCACAACACAAACTCAAGACGTTGCCCCAACAAATCAATGAGGTTGTCAAGCTCACCGGTTTGATGTAACAAAGGATTAAACGTATGGTGTGGAAGGTAATGGTTTGCAGTAAGTAAACATGTAACAGTGGAAGATATATCAATGGTAAAGATTGGAACGGGGTCCATAGTTCACTAGAGGTGATCTCCTTAGACAAACAACATGGCATGAAGGGTAAACAAATTACAGCAGGGCAATTGACAGGAACTGAGCAAGGCATAACAATGCAATACCAGACAAAAAAATCCTATGAGATTCGACTGGGCAATACAACAAGATACATAGACCGCCATCCAACTACATCTATGACTAGAAGTCCACCTTCAGGTTATCATCTGAACCCCCTCTATTATTAAGTTGCAAGAAACAGACAACTGCTTTAAGCAAAGTGTGTAAGGTAAACAATCCACTTGTTCCATGAACAAGAGACCGTTGTTTTATCCCTAGTAGCAACAACACATCTACAACCGAAGAGATTTCTGTCACTTCCCTTGGAAACTAGAGGCATGAACCCACTATCGAGCATAAATACCCCCTCTTGGAGTTACTAGCAACTACTTGGCCAAGATAGCTAATAACAACGGAGAGCATGCAAGATCACAAACAACACAGACATGATAGAATCATAAAGACAAAACCATTAATCAATCTGACATAGTAATCTCAATATCCATCAGATCCCCGGAAACACAACATGCATGATTACAAATAGATTAGATCTTGATCATGAACGGAGCTCACAAGATCTATACATGAAAGCACAAGGAGGAGATACAACCATCTAGATACTACATGGAACCATAGTCCAAGGTGGAACTACTCACGCATCATACCGGAGAAGAAGGCCTCCGAGATGATCTCCCCTCCGGCAGGGTGCTAGGAAGAACTCCAGCTCCCCCCGATCTAGGGACGATGGTGGCGGCGGCTATAGACAGTTTTGTGGAGTTTTGATCAGGTTCCTAGGGTTTCTGCATCGGGGGATTCTTATAGGTGAAGAGGTGAGGCTGGGAGGCAACCAGGGCCCCCACACCCTACCTAGGCGCGGGTGGGCCCACCCGTGCCTAGGGGGGATCTGGCTGCCCTGGTTCGCTTCTCCGTCTCGTCTTCTTGATTCGTGTCCCCCACGGTAAAATATTGAGTTTGGCTTTTGTCCCATCCAATTCCGAGAATATTGATTTTCTGCCTTTCTAGAACCAAAAATAGAAGAAAACAGGCAACTGACACTGTGGTAACTTGTTAATAGGTTAGTTTCAGAAAAGATATAAAAACACCTCAAAGTGTAGACAAAGCAAAGAAAAGTAGATACTAAACAAGCATGGAACATTAAAAATTATAGATACGTTTCCGACGTATCAGTGCCCCCACCTCTCCCTCCATTAATTTGAGTGGAGCTTCCACCCACATAATCACACCTCCACTCACATGTCCACTCACATGCATTAATTTTCCACCAAAATTAATGTATCTCTCATTTAATAAAACTATTTTATTTATTTTATTCAGAATTTTGTTAATTACATTAATTAACAAATATTCACATAAAACCCCTTGCAACATTTCCATATCACATGCAGAACCAGTTTCAGCAATTTCACCCGAAACAATTCCGGTTTCCAATGAAATAATTCCAGCGCTTTGATATTCTTTCTCTGGCATATTATTTGATCCAAATGGTGTCGGTATATCTTAAGTGTGTCACCCTACTTTGCGCTAATAATGTAGACATGATCGAGACCCCCTCTACGATCAATAATCAGCAGCGGGACCTGGAGATCTGTACTGACTCAAACACATTCAACGATGACTTCTGTGATCATGTGAACCTTTTACACATGTAACCCAATTCCTTTGTATCGCGTTATATTACATGTCCAAGATTCGATCATCGGTATATCCATACCTATTTTGATCTTGTTACCGACATGCCTTCTTTTCTTGTTCTCGTGATAAAATATTCTAGTGATCACATCACTTGCTTGCAATCTAACTAATATGATATCACCGACATGGCCCAGAGTATATCTATCCGTCATCGGGATGGACTAATTCCACTCTTGATCCATGAGCCTCTACATAACACCTTTGTAGCACTGAACCCACCTTTATAGTCACCCAGTTACGGTGTGACATTTGATGTTATCAAGATACTCTTCTAGTGTTAGTGATTGACATGATCTCATGGTCCAAGGACTAGGATTACTACCTATGATGTTATAGCACTATAAACACAATGACTTTGATCGTAATGCTATACTTCGGATGAGTGTTCATCACATCATTCCAACAATGTTGTGACCTCGTTATTAACAACATCCAATGTCCATGATCAGGAAACCTTTGATCATCTTATTAATAAATTAGTTAGTTTATAAGAGAGGCATAACTAGGAACTTTCTATTTGTTTATTAAGCACACATGTATTAACGTTTCCATATTAATAAACATTTATCATAAACAAGGAATAAGATAATAACCACTTTATTATTGCCTCTCGAGCATATTCCCTTCATGCCTACAAGTCCATAGATCGAGACAAGATACAAAAAACAAAAGATACAAATCTCAATTACAAACAAAATACAATACTCCCCAAGCCCGTCCAAGGGGCAGTGCGGGCTGGGCAACCGCACAGGTCCCCCAAAATTTAGGGGCCCCAAATCCCAGCCCAGCCTTCACTACGTCTCCTTTCCCAGCCAAATTCTCCTAGCCTTAGTTTCCCTAATGGCCCAGCTGTAGCCCATGACTAAATCTAGTACTAAAATGGCAAATACTTCTCTCCAATCACGTGTCTGATGCACGCTGTAGGTTTCTCGATCGGTCGAATACAATCCCGATCAATCAAAGGAACTGAATCAGAGGCCGAATACAATCCTCCAAAACCACAGAACACGGTAAAAAAAGCTCCAGGCGACTACCCCAGAGGCCATCTTGCCATGCCCAGCATCTGTCAAGCCAAGCGCCGGTCGCCCTCTGCCTCTAGCCCATTTGATCGATACACACGGACCATTTTTGGTTTTGCCAATCTCGTTCCAGTCCGGTAGTTCTATACTCCAAATCAATCTACCCTGTCATGGCAGATCAGGTGAGCAAGGTTTCATGTCCTATTATCTAATCTTTCGGACGAAAATTCATGTAGTGTGATTTCTTATGGGTAATTCATGTGTTGTTTGAATTTGTTATATTCTACTTTTTTATTTAGAACAATCATGTCTTCTAGAAATAGGAAATGTGATTCTCATGCTAAAAAGCATATGAACACAAAGATTAGAAGCAGCACCTTAGTTGGTGCTCTTGAAAGATCTCCTATGGAGGAATTCATAAACTCTAGACGTTTTTCGGTAAAGTACAAGGTTTGTTCATTGTTTTTTACTCTTTTGACATTAAATCTGGTATAATAACCTGCAAATATGCTTTAATTATATTAGTTATTTGATTTTTTTTTCAAATTTTAAGGCCTCATTTGGCATACCGCACCGGGGCCCCGAATTTCTGGAGACGGCCCTGATACTCCCATGATTAGATGCACATAGTTGATGTGAGGTTGTCGGGGGGATAACCCCAGGTAGGGTCACGAGGGGTGAAACATAGCATAGCTGGGCAGGCTCCGAGTGAAGAAGGAACCAGGCCGAGTAAGAACGGCCGGGAGAGCGAAGCGTGTGCGACCGACATATGAACTATGCCGGCCCGTATAAGACAAAGTTGTTATTGTTGCAGGAACCAACGAGCCGAGTCTACCGAGGAAGGGCCGAGTCGAATAGGACGCGTGGCACCTTTCCGAGTAAGGTTCAGTAGGGACCATGGCAAAGCATGGTCAAAAGAGAAGGGAGACGCTGGGTGACACAAAAGGAGCCGGGTGTCGCCCAAAGCATACGCTGACGTACAAAGTTATAGTGTGACGCCAAAAGAAATAGGAGGCGACGTACCAAAATACCGTTAGCTGTCAAGCTTTGTGGACTGAGCCACTGGGCTTAGGGCAAGCCCATGACCCAGCCCACATTGTAGGGACCAAGATCCAAACAGTAAACCCTAGAACCCAAAGGGGTATAAGGTAGCAAGCGGTGCCTATATAAGAGGGGGCACAGTTGTAGTAGAAGGAAGTTGGACCAAGTAGGGAACTAGTGCCCAGTACACTAGTTCATATAGCTCGAGGAGCACTTGTAATTCTCGGTTATCAATAAAATCACTAAGTGTGGAGAGTTCATCTTGTTCTTCGTGCATGGCTCGACCATGAACTCCCTCCCCGGTGACCACAAGCACCCATTCGGCCCCCAACTTAAGCCTACCCATGGCATCTGACGTGCCACCACCACAATAGTTGGCGTCCACCATGGGGCAGAAGCAGGTGCTTGATGGAGTCTTAATCCGGACGGGCAACATCATCACCAAGACCGGCGAGTGCGTCTACTCCGGCCTCATCCATAGGTTTGGAGCGCTCAACTTCGTCAGCGACAACGCGGTTTGCTTCGAGACCAAGCCGTCCCCTAGGGGCAGTCGCTTCATCAAGTTCGGCGAACACCAGGTCTACATCGCTGTGCGCATGGAGCGCGCATATCCGGAGCATGTCGTCTAGGCACCGGATCCTCCAGTAGTTCCTATCACTGGAAAGCTTCACCAACTCGTCTCCGTGGAGGTAATGATGATAGCCCCTAACCCAGCAGCTCCACCGATAGTTCCGGTAGTGAATGAGAATGTTGAGGGAGGAAATCATGAAGAAACGCCAAGGGCTGCAAGAACAGCAAAGGCACCGCTGGAAAAACTAGAAAACATAGCTAGAAGTAAAAGGGCTAAGGAGCTGCAGGAAGCGATAGATAAGTTGGCAGAACCAGTAGCGCATGCAACTGACCCGGCACGTGTGCAAGCCGAGTTGGAGGAAGCTAGGATAAAAGTTCTGCAGAAAGCCAAGGAATTAGCGCAGTTACAACAAGATGTGGATATCACGATCCGAGAGCTCAAATCGGCAAATCGAGTCAAGGGCGCGAAGTCCCGGCTTGATGAGACAAGATTAAGAGGAAGAAACCTCAATGAAGAGCTGGCAGATGCGACGTCAAAAATAACGCCAGAGAACATCAGCGAAACAACTATGCGGCCAACATATAATACAGTAGCAGCTAATCTGCGAGCAACAGAAGCAACAATTGCAGAATTACCCCATTTGGAGGGAGAACCAAAGAAAAGACAACAAGAACGAGTCAATGAACTAGTGAGACCCGGATCACACTCGGGGACTCGTCAGGTCATGTCGGCAGAACATTTGTTGGCAGATCCAATGGAAATTGATGCTGAAGCAGACCCGGAGCCACTGATACCAACATGGTCGCAGCCAATATTCGACTACTAAAAAAAGATGGGACTTTGCCGAATGATGAGATATTGGCAAGACAAACAGCAAGAAGAGCAAAAGCATACACCATAATCAACAAGGAACTATACAAGAGAAGTGTGACGAGTGTACTGCAGCGTTGTATCAGCTCAGAGAGAGGCCAGGAGATTTTGTTGGATATTCATCAAGGAGAATGTGGGCACCATGCATCATCAAGAGCATTGGTGGCCAAGGCATTCCGACATGGATTTTATTGGCCAAGCGCATTGGCACAGGCACAAGATTTAGTCGGAAATGCAGTGGTTATCAACACTATGCATCCAAGTCACATTTACCAGCGTCTGAACTAAAGACTATACCAATCACTTGGCCATTTGTAGTGTGGTGCCTAGATATGGTAGGGCCATTCAAACCAGCAAGGGGAGGCATGACTCATATTTTGGTAATGATTGATAAGTTCACCAAATGGATAGAAGTGAAACCCATCAAAAAATTGGACGGTAAAACAGCTGTCACATTCTTAAGGGACATAATCCTAAGATATGGTTACCCGCACAGTGTAATCACAGATAATGGCACGAACTTTGCCGAGGGATATTTTGCTCATTTCTGCGGGAAAAACCGAATAAGACTCGATGTAGCATCAGTCGCTCATCCAGAATCAAATGGACAAGTTGAACGGGCCAATGGCTTAGTTCTGTCAAGTATAAAATCCCGCTTAATGGAACCACTCCAGAGATCACCTGGTTGTTGGATAGAGGAACTGCCCTCAGTACTATGGAGTCTAAGAACAACTCCGAATCGGTCAACAAGCTATACGCCATTTTTCCTTGTGTATGGGGCAGAAGCAGTTTTGCCTGCCGACATAGAGTATGACTCGCCAAGGATAAGGCAATACTCGGAAGACGAGGTAAAAGAGGCCTGAGAAGATGGAGTAGACTTACTTGAAGAAGCAAGTGAACTGGCGTTATCCAGATCCGCTATATATCAACAGAATCTCTGACGCTACCATCGCCGAAAATTTTAACCTCATGTTTTTTGAAAAGGGGATATGGTGCTAAGGCTGGTGCAGCACACAGCGGGAATGCATAAATTATCACCCCCATGGGAAGGTCCGTTCATTGTAATCAAAGCATTGCACAATGATTCATATTATCTCACAGATGCTCGCGAAGCACAGAAGAATAAGGCGAACAGGTCAGGAGATGAGACCAAAAGGCCATGGAATGTGGCACTACTTCGTCCCTTCTATACTTAGGAGAAGCAATGCATGTATCACTCGAACTCTCATATGTCGGACGTGTGTGCCGGCTATGTGCTGATAATAAAATGGTATGACTCGAAAAACTGACTCGGGGACTACCCCTTATGTTTTCCTTCTCAATTATTTTATGTCGGCTGGCGTGACACCCAAAATTTATCTCGGAACGAGTAGTGTTTACTCGGAAAGAATCAACTCTCCGACTATGCTGTTGTCCGAAAACACGGCTTCATGGCAAGTAAGAGAAAAAGATGTATGACGAGTAAACACGAACGCCGGATAAGTTCATAGGAGAAACGCGAGTTGGCTTTATGTTTTTGCCTAACCCACTGCAGGTCATATTATACTGTGTGTTGAATGATCTCGGCCAAGTGATCCAAGTTTCATACCCCCTAACTATATCCTTAGTACTTTGAGACTCTAATGTCGAACGCCAAAAAATGTAGACAGGAGCCAAAGTCGAGGAAATGTGAAACAGAAAAACGAGACTCGGGGACTTGCCCTTGAATGATTCACACTCATAATATAACAAAGATATATCAAGCTTTATCAAAAGGCGCATAATCAAACTTAAAGTGCAATGTACATTACATCTGTACCCGACATACCGGAGATCTAATCAAAAGTTCAAGTACTTGTTCTATTTAACCTAAGAAGCAGCAGGACTCGGAGGAGCACCCTTGGAGCTAGGAGCGTCGCTTGGAGCATCTATCGAGTTAGGGGCATCAGTAGCCGGGTCATCGGAACCTTCTGACACAGTTGCTTCGCTGTCAGCACCCTCTTCATCATCAACTTCGACAAGCGGGTCGCCAAGGTCGAGGAAGCTGGGCGCGTCGCACCAAGCGTGCACCATGGTGTACTCGATCATGGCGTAAGCTCGCTCCTGGCGTTTCTTGATCAGCTCCGGGTCATTCATCCATTTACCATCTCCCCTTATGCGAGCAAGAACATCAAGATTGATGTCCTCGTACCATGAGAGCATGAAGGAGAGATCCTTGTTCGCTGCAGCTCGGTCGACCGACTCACGGAACTGATCCAGTCGGTCCTTAGTATGGAGCAATCTCTCAGCAAGTGGCTCGATGAGTTCAGGTGCATCCTCATCTGGCCAGAGCATGCGAAATGCATGAATACCTGACTTGAGCAGGTCCACGCTGCAAGACTTGAGGGTCTTGACCTGCTCTAACACCGCTTCGAGATGCTCGTCCATGGTCACCTCGCCGTCAGCCGGAGCGCCAGACTCGGCCCTCACTTTCTTCATGGCCTGAATGGCAAACATGTTGGCCTCAGAAAATTCTCTGCAAGCAAAAGAGAAGGTTATCTAAATAACAAGAATAGACGGAAGAAGCCCAGAGCGAACTGTACAGTGCAAAAAGATTAAGAACTCACTACCGAGAAAGGAGTTAATAGCGCCGAGCTTGCTCTGCCAAATCCTGGCCTTGGCTTGAAGTGCGTCAAGGTTCAGGTTTGCCGACTCAACTGATGACTCGGCCTCATCGAGCAGCCTCTTGGTCTTTTCGGCGCTGGCGGCCTGCTTCTCATTCTTCTCGACAAGCTCCTCCCTCAGCCGCTTCATCTCAGCCAAGTTTTTCTGCTCCATCTCGGCCATCAGCTTCTTCAACCGAGTCACCTCGTCTCGCACCTTCTGGAGTTCGGCTCGGTGCTTCTGCTTATTCGGAACAAACTACTCGTCAGCACCGAAAAAAATATCTTTAGCTATCAGATTAATAAGGCAAGAAACTTACTATCCGTCTCGCTGATCTGCAAGTGGAGCGTCTCGATGGTGGACAGAGCTGAAGCTGTGGAAAAGAGCAAGGAAAAACTCAGAAAATGAACCGAAGGAAGATAAGCCGAGTAATGATAGGACGAGTAAGAACATTACCTTGGCCTTGGGTGTCAGTCTGCAGCTTCTCATAAGCAAGTTCGAGATTACGATGCTCTAGAATGAGAGCTTGGTGCACCTTGGTGTGCTCATTATGCGTAAGCTGCGCAAAGGAAAACAACAGTGAGTAAATAAAAATCAAGCTCCCAGACAGATAAGGAGTGGTTCATATATACGAGTTTACAGCCGAATAAGTTTCTTATCCGGCAGTAACCTCGAGGGCTAGGGATCGAAGCTCTAACATATGAGTTTGGCATAAGGAAATAAGAAAGCTTAAGAGCTTACAGCCGAATAAGTTCTTCATTTGACAGTAACCTCGAGGGCCAGGGATCGATGCTCTAACATATGAGTTCGTCATAAGGAAATAAAAAGGCTTAAGATCTTACAACCGAATAAGTTCTTCATTCGATAGTAACCTCGAGGGCTAGGGATCGAAGATCTAGCATACAAGCGTGGCATAAAAATTTAAAGATTAAGTGATTATTGAGAGCTTACGGCCGAGTAAGTTCCTCACTCGGCAGTAACCTCGGGGATTAGGTAATATATACAAGAGAAATACTCATTGACGTGAAAGAGTAAAACGATCGTTTACCTCATTCACTTTGTCGGCGCGGGCCATTAAGGTGATGGCCTGCTGGGTCATGTCAGAGACGGCCTTGGGGCCCAGCTTCAGTTTTTTGCCAGCGCGGGTGCTGACCACCTGCTCGCCTGCTGCATTCCATGCCAAAGCATAAGGCTCAGCCGAACCAAGGCCTTTCCCGCTGAGCGTCCGAGTAAGAACTTGACCCATTTTCAGGGTAGTTCCTACGTTGGCACGGGTTGCGGCCGCACTAGTATGGAGGGCAACAACCTTAGAGCCATCACCTGACCCGGCAGCCGCGGACTCGCTCGTTTTACCCGTTCAAGCAAGCATTGTTGCCAACGTCGGGGGCCAAATCTGAGAAGCAGCACCCGGAGCGCTAACCAACGTTGTCTACTTGGTGGAGGTGGACTTTCCGGATAAAGGGCTAGCCGAACCAGAAGCCTTGGGCTGGGTTTGGCTCTTTGACATAATAGGAGAGCGAGCAGGAGGATTTGGAGAAGAAAGTGGTGTCGGCTGACTGGACTCAGCAGTTTTGCTGGCTCCAAGATGAGGAAGTTGTTCATTCGCACTAGCTTGAGGGCTGATGCCAGAGGAACTGGTGGCGGAAGGTTTCTCGGAGCCAGAGTCACTGGCACCAAGATCAGGAATTTGTTCCTGGTCAGCGCCAGGGGTGCTAGGCCGAGTCTCCTTCGCCGGGTGCGCCACCGGGTCTGACTGACACTAAGAAGCGTGAGCCTCGATAGTGGGAGCCTCGACTCGGACGGATTTTTGCATCGTAGAGTCAGTTGGAGCGGGTGCGGGCCTTAGCGGCGAGGCGATGCTGGAAGTAGCCTGGTTAGCCGGCAGAGAGGCAACACTGAAAAACAACAAGACAAGCATAAGAAAACAGTTGCAATGCATGAGAAGGAAAAATATAATGTAAGAAGAACACGAGAGCTTACCCGGTGACGACCGGGTCACGGGTGACTCGGCGTATGACTCGGCGCCCAGCGGCTTGGCGAGTCTCAGCCAGAGTGGCAACAGCAGGCGCAGCGGGAGTGGGCTTTCATTTCTTAGTCGGCTGAGTGCTGGAGGAGGCCCCTGGTCGCTTAGGCTTGGCGACGGTTATCTTGCTGACTCCGCCCATGGCGAGAGGAGGAGTGTCATGTACCTGGCCAGCTGCATAAGTAAATAACAGGCTTACTCAGATAAGTTAGGAGACTAAGGTCACAAGGCATGTACCTCCAAAATCGTACAATCATCATACTCATCATCGTCAGACCAATCTTGTAAGGGGTTGCGAGATTGACTCTTACCCAAAGCTGAAGAAGCGGAAACGTGCGGGATGGGCATGAAGCACTCCAGGTCGAACTCGACTTCATCGGAGTCACAGCGATCCCCATTATAACCGCAGGGAGGGACAGTACTATCATCAACCTGGTGAACAAGGTTCTGCGAGAGACAAACATAATGAGTAATAAAAACTAGACTGAGAGTGGCAAAAAATCTAAAGCTAACTCGGCAAGGAAAACGACTCGGAAAACTTACCCAGGGGACAGGCTTGACACGGCTAAATGGAGGACAGCTCCAAGCCCAATCATCCACCCAGTTCAGTTTAAAGATTGAGCTTACTCGGCGAGCAATGGAGTCGTGGTGAGCTTCTTAGTAGAGTGCCGAGTGGGATCATGGGATCCACTCATGAAGCACATCTTGTGGCTCCTAGCTTGGATGGGGCTAACCCGGCGTGAGACGAAGGTGCACATGAGGTCCCTCTCGGCAAGATGAAAATGCTCATCTAGCGACAGCAACCTTTCCAAGATCACGTTGGCTTCGTTCACCGCAACGTCTTGGTCGCGCGGGTCAAGCTGCCAGAACTTCTTATTCAGGACCTCGTCAGAGAAAGGGGGAGACGGATGTTATTGGTGGACCCGCTGTTTTTGACATATAAGAAAGTCCTATGCCATTTCTTGCAAGAATCAATACCAGTAACCCGAGGAAAGATGGAGTATATCCTAGGTGTGATACTAGCAGCACCGCATCAAGTCGGCCTCTTCTCGGATCGAGGAGCACCAGGCTGGGGAACAACTTGAACCTTGAAGCTAAAATATTTGGCCCATAGAAGAACTGTAGGCCAAATCCCAAGGTAAGCCTCGCAAGAAGAGATAAAGCAAGAAAGAGAGGCAATCGCGTTGGCAGGAAGATGATGGGTTTGCAGATGGAAAGTGGAGAGAAACGAGGAGAAGAAGGTGCTCACTGGAAGAGCGAAACCACGCTCAAAGTGAGAAAGGAAAATCACCCGCTCATTAGCATCGGGTTTGGGAGAGATCTCACCGGCGGGAAGACGGCAATCCACTTGCAGCGGAATGCGCCTGGTGGAGCGGAGCCATTCCACCTCCTCGGTGGAGACCTCTGAGCCTTCCCAGCCGCCGTGCTCGCCGGCGGGAACCTCCTGCTCCTCCGCACCATCAGCGCCGTCGCGAGCGTCCATGACCCTCGCAGATTCAGTCTCCTCCGCTGTAGGAAGGGGTTTGGAAGAACGCGGACCCGTGGTGGAATGGAAAGATAAAAGGAGCAATTGCAGGGCAAGAACAGAAGGAAGGAAAAACCGCAAAGGGCCCGGTTTGATTTCGCAGGCGCAAGGAAGAAGAAGAGGCAGGGGAAAACTGAACGGGCGTGCGGGAAGAGGTAACCCCCTCACCCCTACTTAAGGGCAGTAAAAACCCCAATCATGGGATCTCTTCGCGCTGTGCGGCCAGCGTGTGGCCGTGTACCCAGCCGGGTAGACCAATCAGCGGGCGCCACGTAGCTAAAAATACACGAAAGATCTTGTGCCACGTCATGAAAGGAAGGATAAGGGGCGCAAGCCGATGGGACTGCCATAGTGACAGGGAATAACTGCGCAGCCATCACTGTGCCGCCAGAGCTTGGAACAAAATTTGAGGCAAGTAATCATGATTACCAGCTGTTAGTGACTGAAGCACGCCGAAAATGACCCGACATTGGCCAAAGTAACTCGGCACGAGGCAAAAACGAGCCAGGAAGTCAAAGAGTGTATCCGAAAACTGTCAGACAGACTCGTCAAGGTGCAAGATTGCAACAAATAAAGACAAAAATTAAGTTCCAATCACATAAAAGGAACCTGGAGACGCCTAACAGCTTGAACTGCTAGACCTCACCAGCTTTGGGGACTAATGTCAGGAGGATAACCTAGGTAGGGTCACGAGGGGTGAAACATTGCATAGCTAGGCAGGCTCTGAGTGAAGAAGGAACCAGGCCGAGTAAGAACGGCCGAGAGAGTGAAGCGTGTGCGGCTGACATATGAACTATGTCGGCCCGTATAAGACAAAGTTGTTATTCTTGTAGGAACCAACGAGCCGAGTCTACCGAGGAAGGGCCGAGTCGAATAGGACGCGTGGCACCTTTCCGAGGAAGGTTCAGGAGGGACCATGGCAAATCATGGTCAAAAGAGAAGGGCGACGTCAGGTGACACAAAAGGAGCCGGGTGATGCATAAAGCATACGCTGACGTACAAAGTTACAATGTGACGCCAAAAGAAACAGGAGGCGACGTACCAAAAGACCGTTAGCTGTCAAGCTTTGTGGACTGGGCCACTAGGCTTAGGGCAAGCCCATGAGACGGTCCACATTGTAGGGACCAAGATCCAAACAGTAAACCTTAGAACCCAAGGGGGTATAAGCTAGCTAGCGCTGCCTATATAAGAGGGGGCATAGTTGTAGTAGCAGGAGGTTGGACCAAGTAGGGAACTAGTGCCAAGTACACTAGTTCATACAGCTCGAGGAGCACTTGTAATTCTCGGGTATCAATAAAATCACTAAGTGTGGAGAGTTCATATTTTGTCTTCGTGCATGGCTCGACCGTGCACTCCCTCCCAGGTGACCACAAGCACCCATTCGGCCCCCAAATTAAGCCTACCCATGGCATCTGTCTTGCCACCACCACGACAGAGGTTTCTCCCCAACCCGCAGCCCGTGAGGACTACTCACTCATAACAAATAGATCAAGGATAGAAAAAATTGTGCAAAATACTTAAATTGAAATCAAATATTCTTACAATGGTTGCCAAATTACAAGGAGATCTGAAGTACAAAGCAATGTCTATGGCTAGTGGATGGATGGATGGTGGAGTAGATGAACAATGGCGTGGATCTACTTTGGTGGTGTTGTGATGAAATCTGAGATTTGCGGATCTCTAGGCGGTGGCTGGAGCCTCAAAATATGTAGGCGACTTCACAAAAGTTCTAGGGTTTAACGAGACGAAGAAGTCGGCAAACCGTACGTGCATGCCGTACAAGCGGTCCTCGCCCGTACTGTAGGACGTTACACGCACTGACGCCTGAAATTTTCTTCCCAATTACTTGGTCGTGTGGACTTCCTCAAATTCCTTCATTATGACTCCTGATTTCGCATTAAAACCCGTGATTTCTTGCACAATATAATTTAAAGCAAGGTTTTGCATATCTTTGCAATTATCAGTCATTAGTGGCAAGGATTGAGAGTTTCTTGTCAATTGCTTGACTAAAAGCAATGTTTAAACATAGAGAAAGATGGCAAATTTCTGAGCCATCGACTTCCCCAAAGCTCAAACCTTGATCACCCTCGAGCAAGAAGAAACAAAAGAACTATAAGGAATTCAACATTTAAACTTGAAACAATGAGAATAAGAATTCACTTACGGTTGGTAGTCATATGTGCATAACACTTCATTCATTTGAGAGGCTTATCAAAGTTATAGAGATGACAAGAGTACTATACAAGCTTTGGCAATTCAAGACAATCAAAGTAGAGTTTAATAAAAATATGAATAATTAGAAGTATAACAATCAATCCAATTCTTCTAGTTAACTCTCAGCTTGCCAAGGAACACTAGTATTGTTAAATAGCATAATTGAGTAAGAGAGTTTCATGTCCTAACTAATATAAAAATGAAGTGTCTTATTTACACCCACATCAATAAATCAAGTCTATCAAAAACACTTCTAATCCAATCATTGTTTTTGTAGAGGGAGTGTCCCAACCTTTATACAACATAAGGTGGAGTCCCCTGTGTTTACAATGCTAGTCCCTGGATCAATAGCTAGCATCCATAGTTTAGATGTAATATCAAGAAACAAAGGTCATAATATAACTTTATAACCAGGAAGAACATAATTTTATTACATCATACATAGCTCATTTGGCTATTACATTACATTGTAGCGGAATAACTATAAGCATGGGTCCTTCATCTTCAAAGTGCCACAGGCAGATGTTGGTTGTAGACTTTGTAATCCTAATCAATCAATCTTCACTAAAAACAATCAAACCTGCAACATTACAAGTTACAGCCACAAGGGTCAATACATTTGAATTGTATTGGCAAGCTTCACTACTATGTTGAATATAAGTGGATCCTATCATTACATGCAAATTTGGCTAAGTAGAGTTTTAGGCTCATTTGCATAAAGTAATATTTTATCCTATCTTTTCAAAATGGTTTTGGTCCTTTGTCAAATCTCCTTTCAAAAAAGTCTCTTGAACTCCTTGGTAAAAACTCAAGTGCTCAAGTCCTTGTCAAAATCTCTTGAGCACCTTGGTAACCCCAAGTGCATCAAGTTTTGTCAAAATCTCTTGAGCTCCTTGGTAACCCCAAGTGCATCAAGTTTTAAAAGTTTTCTTTTAGAAATTAGAGTGTCGAGATCTTCCATAGCTTCAGGCCTTAGTTGCTCAGTATTGTCCATAACCGGGGACACGGCTAAGTACTTAGATTTTATTATCTTCTGCAGAAGTTGTACACTTTACCCACATGACACAATCTCATCTTGATGCCACCAGTGGCCGCTGGATAAGTACTAACCAAGATGGAGTACTGGCAGATTGAGAATGTGACAAAGTCTTTCCATAGGAGTCCTCCCAATACAAAATGCTAGCTTGTCTACCAGGCACAAATGTAGGGTTACTCCCTTACACAAATCTAGTTAACCTGAAGATGCCAATGCATGGGACTTCCACTATGTAGTTGACTAAGCCAGAGCCCATTTAGCATGTGGCTGTACACGAAAGCCAGTGTACGAGAAACATGTTCAATCTCTAAGTTTCCTGGGTGGTTTTCCTTTGGAGCACAACACAAAGAGATTGCCATAGACATGGTTCCTTTTGTTGCCACCTTCTCCAAAACTCAAAGTATCCTTGGCCACCCAGGTGGTTCATTGAGTCCTTGTTTTATTATATAAAACATAAGTCTTTTCTCAATCTCATAAAATCTCAACATGTAACTCTTTTCAAAATATAGCATGGTTAAGCATGTATCAACTACATTATTTTCACTAAGGAGTGTATAGGGTATCCTATTAGGATTTAGCATAGCATAAGTATAGAAATTCTTTTCATGCATGTTTTCAAAAAATCCACTAAGTATAATGAAAATAGTAGGACTTTAGATGATAGTGTCACTTGCCTTTTTGGTAGGGAATGGTGGTTCACTCCTTGATCTTGCTAGTCTCACACTTTTCTAACTTCACTACAATCAATCAAGCAAACACAATATCAACTAGCATTCCAAACCAATAATCAATCAACCATTCACACACATAAAACAATGGGATCTAAATCATGCATGTAAGCATGCAAGAGATGGTTCTATTTGCAAAGGTGGTCTCCACTAGGCTTCTAAACTTGGTAAGGTTCAAGTTGGTCATTTTCCAAAGTGGTTAAGTCATTTGCAAAAGAGTTTTGTCTAAAAACCATTTTTTAAATCCATTCATCATTTTATGTGGTGGAAAATATTTTTACCAAAGCAACAACTTTAAGTTGTTCTCCAAAATAAGTTATTGTTTCACAAAACTTGGTGTTTAGGGTCAGTAGGTTTGATCCAAAACATTTTCCCAAAGTTTTTATTCCAAAAACATTTTCATATCAAAAATATTTTTTTTACTTGGCTAGAAATGGACTAAACCAATTAATCCATCCTAATCTTCACCAAATTCATTTTCAAAACCATGGGTTGATTCCTAGGGTCAGTAAGTTCACCACAAGCTAATTTTCCAAGGTTTCAAACTCAAAAACATTTTTGAAACATTTTTCTAATCCAAACTAGCATACAAAAGTTTCTTCAAAATCAAGCAATCTAACAAATACTATTTGCTAAACAAATTCCATAGTTGGCTAGGGTTTGTTCCACTGATTCCAACGATATAAAATTTGTAATTTTTGGACGTGTGGATCAAAAGTTACAGGGTTTTCAAATTGCAACTTAAATCTGTTTTTCAAATTCTGTTTTAAACAGAACTGGCCACGCGTCGCTATTTCACTGGTCGATACCGGTTCGGCCGGATCGGCTCTGTGGTGTATTGGATCTAACAGATCGCACGGTTCAGAAAGCGTACCCCTTCGCGGCTTAAGTGATCTATCGCAAGCGTCGGATCAAGATCCTACGGTGCTAGCGTGCTTGACCATATGCGAGCGGCACCGGCGGTGGCTAGCGGCGGCGACGGTCAGACAGTGGCGGCGCTGGCGAAAAAGGAAGCGAGATAGGGAGGGAGTAGGCTCACCAAGGTTGCGAGGACGAGGTGGTGCTCGACGTGTGGCCGACGGGGCAAGGGGCGCACGAGGGCAGGAGGAATTCCTCGCCGGAGTTTGGTCTGGCGACAGTTGGCTCTGGTCAAGGTCGAAGACGATGCTACGGGTCACGAGAAGGCAAACCAGAAGCATGGTTAGACGCGCTAGGACATGGTGTAGGTGTGTGCGTGAACGATAGGAATAGGGGCGGCTGGAAACTACCTGTGGGGCTCGTCGGAGTTGGAGCGGACGACGGCGTTGTTCAGAGCTTGTTGCAGACGTTGCTCTGGGGCGCCCGCAATCGTATGGGTGGTACGGGAAGAAGCGTCTGGGAGTGGGGAGTCTCCTAGTGTGCTCAGGGAGGCACGGGGCGGTGTTGAGTCGCCGGAATCGGTACCGGACCTCGTCGGAGCAGAGGGTGGTGTTAGAGAAATTCCGAGCAGCCTGGTGGCTCTGGTCGAATGAGTTCTGAGGGGAAAGGAGGAGGGAGCGTGGGTGATTAAATGTGCGAGGTTACTGGGAGAATTCATTCAGCCATTTACTCGAATTGATGCGAGTAATTAGAGGCAGCAACGGCGACGAGGGGGAGGAACTGGTCGTGGGGTGAGGAAGACGATGACGCGGCAGTGGGGTCGGCTGGTCAGTGAGAAAAGGAGTGAGGGGAGGGTCCACCAGTCATTCACTGCACGGGTCAGGAAACGAGTGCGAAGCGTTTTTCTTCGGGGAGGGGGAGCTGGGCTGTTTGCTGGGCTTAGTGGGCTTGGCCGGTTGGGCTGAGTCCAGATTCCATTTTTTTCTTCCTGAAACCTTTTCTTTTTCGAAAACTAATTTGTGTTTTTGAATTTCAAGCAAACAAATCACACTCAAATCAATTCAAACAATCACCAAACTTTGCAACTATGAATATGGTTCTGTTTAGTAACATAAACCAAAATTCCAAAACCCAAATAGTAATTTTATTTTAGGTCCATTATTAATTAAATAAATAGACCATTGTTATTAAATCAAAATAGAATTTGATGTTTATTTTAAAACTCCATTTTGAAATCTAATTATTTTCAAAACCAAATCAGTAGGTTTTATTTGGGAATATAAAATACTTGGAAAACTTATTTTTAAATAAATAAATAAGTTTTGATATTTTGGAAATAGTAAAACCTTTATTAATAAAACTTGGATATTATATCCTTATTAATTTATTTTAAATAGACCTTTACCACTTTTATCAAATCAAAATGTTTTATTTCAAAAAGCTTGGCCATGGTTTATTTATAAAATAATCCTTATTTATAAAACTTCTATTTCTTTTGAAAACCAAATCCTTTTATTTAAAAGATCCAAAATAGTATTTCCAAAATATTTTATTTTCCTTTATTTAAAATGTTTATCTTTTTAAATCCCTTTAGGATTTTATTTAATCCAAATAGGCTTGAAGTTCCAATTGATTTCAAAAAGTTTCTTCTGGCCCTGAAAATCAAACAAAGTTTTATTTTATTCAATATTTTTCACATAACAAGATTTGGAAAATCTTGGGATGTGACAGTTTTTCAAGAAAAAATCATAGAGTAGTAATAAGACCATGCCAAGGACTTGTTATGTGGATCTTCAAAGATATCTTTTTATTTTCATCCTTTCAAGGATTGATGGTTGTTTCTTTTGCAAGTGCTTTCACAACCTTTGAGAATACCAATATTTTTGCCCATACATTGACATTGATGCAAATCATGTCATCAACTCATAGCCGAAATCTGGGGTTATACCATAGATTGTTCAAAAGCTAGCAGAGTTGTTGGCATCCCAAAGGTGTGCACTAGGAACATAAATTTTTCTTTCTCTTTTTTATGAGCTAGTACCACGGTTTGATCCACAAAGTTAGCTTTGTCATGCATCAAAATTACCACTAGACTTTATTTCAATCAAACAATTCCTTTCAAGAGTTCCATCAAGACTATCAAAATATCTATGGGGTTAAGTATCTTCAAGGGTATACTCTCAAGGCAATCATTCATCAAACAATTCGTAAATTTCAGACTTCTTCTTATTGTACTTGTTTCACATTATTATTTCCAAGGCAAGACCTGGTTAGCTAAAATAACTAGAGCAAGAGCTTCAACAACTAACCATCATACTAATAAAAAGCTTTACTTTAACTAAATTAAATTACTCCCACATGCATAGCATCTTAGAAAATCGACTAACTAAGATGAACAATTCATACTTCAAAAGTGGGAGACATAGGACATACCTCTCATAAGAGACTTCATGATTCTCTTCCTTATAGGGATGTGTTCCTTCAAAAACTCAAACACAATTACTCTCATAATAATATAAAAGCAAAGAGGCAAAGTGCGAATCCACATTTACGAAAAAAGGAAAAACAGAAAAATCTTTTTGTATTTTTGAGGAAAGGGATTAAATAATGGAAAAGATCTTGCGACCAAGCAAGGGTTCTAAGAAAATAAAAACAAATAAAAATCAAAATAAAAAATCAATGTGTTGGAGCAAACCAACACGAGTGTTTCAAAGCTCCCAAGGAGGTAGAGTACAACCTCATTATTACACAAATAAATTTGCAAGGGGAACACATCCCCAAGCTCAGGCTTTTGCAAGCCCCTTTGTTGCTCATTGTGGCGGCGGTGGATAATCTCCCATGTTCCATTGGCCATGCCAATTCTAGAATTGAGTGTTGAGGCTTGCAGTAGCATCTCGAAGGTTGATGGAGAGGTTGTTCATGTTTTGGATATTTCCTTCGAGCGTGTAGATGTATTCATAGGTGGTGTTGTAGTTTGGTGGCTTCTCATCTTGTTCGGGCTCTTCTTGTTCTACTTCTTAATCTTCTCCTCCTCCTCCCATGGGCATCTCTTGTTGGGTTAGATTAGTTTCAAATTGCGCATCATAAAGAAAATGTCCCTCCTCGATAGAGAAAAGACCATTAGGCAAAGGAGTTGGGATCAAGTGATCCACTCAAGGTATATCGAGAAAATATCTACCATGGGTTTTAGAGACCATGCCACATGCTCTTAGATTAGAGATACCGAGACGGTGACTTCCTATCAACGGTTGGATATTACCTAGGTTGATGGGAAGTGCAAGTGCAATGACGGTCATAACTCCCCCTTCGCATATGGGTCCATGATATTGAATAGCATGTTGCTTAAGAGAGAACACAAGCAAAGTGCCCAAATTTGGCATTAAGTTACAATTAACAATAGCAGCTTTAGCGAGGATCAACATGTCCTCCTCATTAACTCTAGTGAACTCACCACGTACCTTTAAGGTGTTAGCAATCACATAAAATAAATAAAGAATAGCAGGGTGATCAATTTGGTTTCCTTTGGGTGTGTTTCCATGCATTCTTATTAAGTTAAAGTATTGCCAAGGTGCAGGTTCTAAAATAAAAGTAGTTGTGTGTACATCGGTGGCGTTGTTGGCAAACCCAAAATATTGAGCCCACTGGTCGAGTGTTAGGATGTACTCATGGTTCATAAGGCGGAATTTGACGCGATCAACTTAGGGCCTTTGTTTCTCGATACAATAGTAATGATTCATCGTATGTGTCAAGGTGCTAAAGAACTCAAGTGTCAAGAGGCGATACGTGGTGACATCCTGAAAGACAAACTCATACAAACCAATATTGTTGCAAAGTAAGTCAAAATCAGCACGAATTCCAAGTTGGTTCAAGATGTAGGGACACACCCACTTGGTGGACTTGATTTTTCGAAGCTTGAGATGGTTAAAACGGTTAAGATGGAACTCCTCGGTGAACTCGATACCGAGTGACTTGGCGGTCAACATATCAACTGGTGGAGCGGAAGATGCCACAGCCACCGCACATGTATTTATCTCCGTGTTCATCTAAAAATATTAAGATAGAATAAATAAGAAATATAAAAATTGCTAATAATAAATTTTGATCCAATAAAAACATAGCATATGTGATTATCTACACTAATTACAAAAGAGTTCTCTTTTAAAACAATACTAAGCATGCTCAGTATCAAGATTGAATCAAAAAAAGACCTAAGTATAGATTGACAATGGTAAATGATTGAGTGAATATTTTTCAAAAATAACTTGAGGATCATAGGAGAATCATACCTTAGATTGATTGAGTGCGAGATATTGAAGAAATATTGAGTAAATTTGAAGATCCAATGAAGGTGGTTTGGAGTAGGAAGAAGAAAGAGAGATTGATATTTGGGGATTTTAGGTTGTATTCCTCGTGGTCTTTATGCTGGACGAGTACGTGGTACGGGCGGGTCCGCCCATACCGGGTGACTTACCATGGGGGCGACGGTTGCTCCCAGGAGGTGCACTCGGTACGGTCGCGTGCGCCCGTACTGCTAGTCGTTATGGGCATGGTATGATTTGCTTAAAACTTGATGTTTTCTCGAGGATACGGTATGTGTGTGCCGTCCGGGCACGTACGACCATACCACAGGTCGTTATCGACACTGTTTACTGCGGCAAAAATCAAACTTTCTATTTTTCTTCGACTTGAGGTGGTACGGGCGCACGGTACGGTCTCTTCCGACCATACCACAGGTCGTTATCGACACTGCGAGCTGTAAAAACTTCAAATTTTTTATTACTAGCACCGTGCACCTTTGCATATCTCATCATAAGTAAAATAACAGTAAACATACTACATAAAAATTTAGCAATACTTTAGGCCATGTGTTAGTAAAAATAAAAGATCGAGGATTACCTTATTTCTTCTCCTCTCTCCAAAGGTCTTATTGAACACTCTTTATTTAAAACAAGACAAAACAAAAACAAAAACTAACAAGACTAACACAAAAGTAAAATTTATTTCACATGGATTGCCTCCCATGAAACGCTTCTAGTTAAGGTAAATTAGCTTGACCACGATGGCAATCATTTAGGTTTGAGGAATGGAATACCCACTCCAAAATAGTTGGCTTTTAAAGTAATTATACCATCATCATCATTAGACTTGGCCTTCTTTTTCCTAGGGAAGTAGACTATAAAAGGATCTCTAGATGGTAGCCCAATTCTCACATTCCCTTCATGTAAATTAATCAAAGCTTTAATAGTTATTAGGAATGGCCTACCTAAAATTATTGGTTCTATGGGATCTTGAGGCATGTCCACAATAACTAGATCAATAAGTGCGGGACTACCTTTAATTTCAAAAACTATATTTTCTTTTATCCAACAACTTTTTTATAGGTTGAATCTGCTAGGTGAAATCTTAATTTAGTAGTAATAAATGGCCCCAAGTTTAATTCATTAAATAAGGTTTTGGAAATTGTTGAGATCCTCGCACCAAGATCACAAAGTGTGGATATCTCATTGACTCCCAACTTAACTTTAATAGTAGGCTCAAATATATCATCTAGCTTAGCAGGAAGCTTATCAGCTAGTCTTTTGTACTCCAACTCTAGCTCACAAACTTTAGATGCTACTTGTTGTATAAATTTTTGGTACATAGCATCGTTACCTTGTTCTATACTAGAATTGTTCATGGTAATCATCTTCAATAGATCTTCCACGGTATACTCCAGTGTTGGCGCATTGCTATAATCTAGCTCTTCAGTTTTTTCTTCATTGGTTGCAACCCTCATCATCTTGAGGTCTTCCACCGGATTTTGCTCGGGTTTTCCGGCATTGCTAGTATGAGATCTTTTCTCTCAGCTTCTTTACCCAGTTGTGCCTCCACGGTCTTTGTCTTTTATGTAGAGCATGCACATCATTTCTAATTGCAACGGCCTGGTTAGATAATTTCCCTATACTACTTTCATGGTCTCCGTGATTTTAATAAGCATATTATTTTGCTTAGTTTCAGCTTGTATAAATGTTCTAACAGTTTGTTCCAACGAGAGATTGCCATGATTTGCTCCATTATTATTATCATAACTATTATAAGGAGCTCCTACTGGATTTGGATAATGTTTTGAGCATTAGAAGAATAATGATTTTTCCATGCAGGATTAAAAAGAGTGTGAGCCATAAAATTAACATCATTAACATCGGTAGCGATTGTCGTGGTATTGCCGACGAGTACACCATGGAGGGGTCCTCACAGAGCGTGTTTAGAGACGTGGGGTAAGGCGGGAGGTTGGGGGTACGAGGTAACACAGCTGACCCAGGTTCAGATCCCATGACGATGGCGGGATCCTACTCCTGCTATAAATCACTATAATGGCAATACACCGAGTTACAGGGATTGGTTCGCTGTGCGCGATATGAGTTCAGTTCTGCCCTAAAGACTCCCATAGGTCCGGCTTATATAGTCGCCAGATCCTAGGGTTACATGCAAAGTCCTAGCCGAACCGGTTACAGAGTCCTACACGGTACACAACTAGTCTAACATGTCTTGCACTCCAAGGCTCCGGGTACGCTGGTGACTCCTCCTTAGCCTTCCTTTATCCGGCGTGAGTCTCCCTTCTGAATCCATCTAACTGGGCCGTCCAGCAGGCCATGGGCCTTGCTACCAACTGTGGGCCACCCGGGTTATCCGGATTAGAGAAATGCTATGGTGATACCCATTTAGCATATCCCCAATAGTAGCCCCCGGAGAACTCCGAGATCTTGCGCCGTCTTGCCTCTTTAGGTTGAATGCTCCGTCAAGATGAATGTCGGCAAATCATCAAGCAATATCTTGTAGTCCTCCCAAGAACCCTGCAATGCCCTCCGTCTTTAATATGTAAGTCGGAGAACTGCTGAATCTTCCATCGTACTCTTCTCGTAGCCGGACTGGGTCCATCCATGTCAGAATCTTTAGATGGGATAGTTCACCTGCCTATGTCAGTAGAGCTACGTAGACCATAGGTCAGCGACACCTCGTAACTCACACATGCAGAGAACGCAATCATAGCCATTTTTTCCACGCGAAGGATGTGAAACGTTGGCAGCGGCGGTGGGAACATGGCGAAATTTCTGCGCACGCGCATGCACATGTTGTCCATGCAGCAACCGTTCGATCAAATTGCACGAATTTGACGCAGAGTACTATAAATTATAACCGTGGTGATTTTTATCCTTTCACCGCATTCTTGCTCGTGTCATCTTCTTCCTCCAACGAACGCCTCCTCGAGCTCTCCGTGCGCACCGAGGAAAACCCTACCTTTCCCTAGTCCCACAATCACCTTCCTCCCTACACTAATGGTGAGCAGCAGCGCAACCCCATCCATGGCGTCAACGAGCGATGCCGCGGCCAAGCCGGCGGGCTCCGTTCATGTTCCCCCAGAGGGCATGGTTCTGCCATGCACCACGGTGGTGGAATCCACCGGAGGCGACCATATTCCAGCAGGGATAGAACCGCTGGAGGAGGAGCGCGACTCTCACAAGGGAGAGTGGCGCGGCTCCGATATCACCGATGGAGATCTCAAGGAGATGCTCGCCGAGGGGTACCTCCCCACGACGGAGGGGCTGGTCTGGCGGGCGGCACCGACCGACAAGGTCATCCCTTCTCCCCAAGCCGGAGAAAAGGTGTACCTCAAATCCCAACTGGTATGCGGCGTCTCCCTCCCAATCTCCGACTTCTTCATAGAGGTCCTTAGCCACTACCGGGTTCAACCTCAGAACCTGTCTCCGAATAGCATCCTTGCGCTTAGCAACTATGCGGCACTTTGTGAGGGTTACCTAGGAATCAGGCCTAGGTTAGATCTATTTATATACTTCTTTACCGTCAAGAGGGAAGCCGGAGTGCAAGGACGATCTTAGAAATTATGGAACCATTAGCTTCAAGATCCGGCCTGGCCGACGGTTCCCGACATTGTAGGCCACGAGTCCTGCAAAAATTGGCAAAGGACATACTTCTACGGCCCAGACATCCCTTTGGCTGGCCAAGAAGCATCGTACTCGGACTTTGTCGACAGGGCCGCCGCTGAAGCCACCACATGGAGATCCCAAGCCCTCCTTCCCTCCGATGACGAAGCCTCTCGCGCTGTAAGGCGGATCGATTGGTTCGTAGACACGGGTCTGACCGGGTTGGACCTAGCCTGTGCTGGTTCGTCAGGCAGATCCAGCCTCTGCAGCACCGCGCGAAGCTGATGCACAAGTATACCAAGGATAGGAAGGATAGCCTTCGCATCTCCGAGGACAACTTCTCGAGTGACTCCATCAAGCTCCAACTCAAATACATCGTCAAGGTGAAGGACAGGAAGCGTGGCTTAGCCATCATCTACGACATGTTCAAGGGTGGCACGTGCCTAGAGGTATCTATTTATTTTCTATGTATGACATATACTCCAATTCTTCTGTCTAGCTTTTACCATTGCATCTAACACTTCGGGATTCACTTAACAACTGAAGGAACTAGACGAGGGTAACATGGTTACCCAAGTCTATGACCCTAAGATGAAGGAAGTCACTGCCGTGTCCGACGATGAGGTCCCGTTGGCGCGTAAGCGGAAGAGATCCACCTCTGACGCTGCTGATGGAGGCAAGAAGAAGAAGAAGATGGAGGGTGGAGCCTCCAAGAAGTCCACCGCCTCCCTGGAGGTGGAGAAAAGAAGAATCACCGGTATCCCGTTTACCAAGGCACCAACTTTGGTGTAAGCTTCTTAACATCCGACATCGTCTCTTTCTCGTGTTTTTCCTGTACTTATACTTTTGCATGTTTTAGGAAGAAGGCCAGTTTGAGTTTGAAGAAGACCTCCAAAACATCGAGGGCTTCTAAAAACATCAAAGATATGTTTCACCAAGCATTTCCCGCCATTGCCCATACAACTCCCAGCATCCAGCCTGCTACCGCACCGACAAGATCTCCAGTGAAGGTAACATCTGATCCTTCCGCCATGGAAGTGGACCAAGGCGTTGCCGCGGAACTGGCTGTTGTCGGCGAGCAGGCGACACAAGAAAGCACTGCAACTAAAGTGGCTGAAGCTTTGGCTAAGGATACCACTGGTAGTGGTAAGGCGATGGTGGAAGGCGGAACCTCTACCGAAGGTGGCTCCGCTGCACCCAATACGCCAGCTGAGTTCCTGAAGATTGTCTACCTGGTGCTTACAACGAGTAGCTCAGCTCTGGCTCCTGGTGCAGCGCCAACTTCTCCGTCATGCGGTCTTGAGGAGCTGCTCAAGCAGGCGGATATTTTACGTGGAAATATCCTTTCCTTCAGCAAGATATTTGCCGAAAGAGCCACCAACCTCAAGATCATTGCACTTGTAAGTTTTATATTCCTTTTTCATTTCTTATGTAGTATCCCACTATAGCCCCTGGGGATTTAGACGGAAAACCATAGGTCTTTTTGTCTGAATGATCTAAGAGTGACTAAGCTAGAAAACTTCGCACATTAGCCCCCAAGTATGTAGTCTGCATGAAATATTCTGACTATATACTTTTAGAGTAGCATACACAGTGTTTGTAAATTTCCATATTATATCCCCCAAGCCTCTAGTTGAAACAAAATTATTTCCGACTAGATGCTTAAAGAAAGACTAAGCATATTGCCGAGTTAAAAACTCTCACTCTAGCCCCCAAGCCTCTAGGTGGATATTTATCCGGTTAGATGCTCCAAGAAGACTAAGTAACTTTAATCTTTTGCCACAGAATGAGAATGCTTGGAGAGGCGTCGCCAACGAAAAGTTCCACAAGATGCACGCTGACCTAGAAGCTGAAAAGGGTAAAACTGCCTTCTTTAAGGATCAAATCACCAAGAGCAAGAGTCTGTTTTTCCTTTCAATTTTGCATTCAAACTTGGTCTTGTGCCATTACTCTCTGACTACTCATTGTCTGTTGTTATTTCTCCGACATGCAGAAGATATTGCCAAGGCGAAGAACATTGTTGAGCAATCCAAGCACATAGAACTACTGGATAGCAAGAACAAGATCCTCAAGAAGGAGAGGGATGACACTTCGAAGATGCATGAAGCGTCCATGAAGGTCGTGCAGGAGTCTGCAAACATGGAGATCAATCGACTGAAGGAGGAAATTCCAATCCTCAAGGAGCAGAACAAATCTGCCGAAGAGCAGAATAAACGCAACCTTGAGGCTTACAAGGTCCTCCGACAAGAATGGGACTCCATTGCGGAGATGCTCCAACAAGCCAAGGCGAGCATCTTTGGTAAGCAATCTCCTTGTTGTACTTCTGTAAGCCAGGTACTCTGAACTTTTATGTTATTTAAACTCATGTAGTCCTTTGCTTGGCCGAAAATGCAGATTCTATTGGTTTAACCAATATGCCTCCTCCGCCAAAGGAATGCATGGTCCTTGCCGGCAACTTCATCAGCACCACCATCAAGCAAGCCAAGGAAATTGCCAAGCCCCTGAACATCAACATCAAGGCGGTTAATTCCATCATAAAATACTCGGAGATTCTGCGCCAAGCCCCCGAGCGTATCGTACGCTAGAAAGCTTCATGTACCCGGGCTGGTGCAAGAATGTCGCTGGCGATGGTCAAGGCTCACTACGAGAATGTCGACATCGACACGGTGACCTTTGGTCTTCCCGACGTAGACGATGACGGCCAGAAGATTGATCATAAAGCTATCTGGGCATCGCTCGCCGGCTATGACACCAGGGTTGTCGAGATGGTGGATCCGAACACCTTTGTGCCTCTCGAGATTATTGATGGCGACCAGCCTAGCTCCTCTGAGTCCCTCAATACCAACGACTTTGTTGATGATCAGGATGACTCTCTTGCTGCTGACGATGTTACCTCAAAGTCTCCTGCGCCAAAGGAATGAAAAACACTTTGTAATATTTGTTTCCTCTAGATGTATGTATGCGTAAAAACTGTAGTGTTAATCTTAAGGCGGATAACAATAGCTATATGTTCCTGCTACTTAAGTACTAGTTTTAGCATATATATATATATATTAAGCAAGTGTTGGGTTATCCATTACTTTGGTTTATATGCTTGACTTTTCGTGAGTCGGAAGACTCGTAGTCGGAACCATGCACTCAAGTGATGATGCCCAATGGCACCGTCAAAACCTAAGCACAAAATCGCCGACTCCAAGTGCCGAAAGTCACTACTCCAGAATCCACATAAAAACAACAAAGAACGTGTAGACCAGAAAACTTAAGCTAACGCCCGTAGGTAGAATTTTTACAAGTGCAAAAAAAGACTCAAACATATGAGTCAACCAAAGAGCTTTATTTCATTGATCATATAATAGGTACACAATAGATTAAAAATATGCTAAGTGTATAAAGGACATAGTTGTGCTATGTTCCATAGCCGGTCAAGCTCCGGGTAGTCATCATCCGGGTCATGTCGCTTATGCTTATGATCATCGTTGGGTCTATCCTCAAGTTCACGATTGTCAACAAGGTACTAAGACCCATTGAGTAGCGCCTTGCTTATGATGAACGGTCCTTCCCATGGCGGGGATAATTTGTGTGGCTTCTTCTGCTTAAGTCTGAGCACCAGATCTCCCTCTTTAAATGAGCGATGCCGAACGCGGCGACTATGGTAGTTGTGTAGCTTCTGCTGGTAGATGGCGGATCTTTGGCATGCCAATACACGCTCTTCCTCGAGAAGGTCCACATCTAGGCGCCTGGATTCTTCAGCATCATCTTCGTCGTAGGCGGCAACCCTTGGTAAATCATGAAGGATGTCGGAAGGCGGGATGGCTTCTGATCCATATACCATGAAATAAGGGGTGTAGCCGATAGATCTGTTGGGTGTAGTTCGCAAACTCCACAGAACAGATAGTAACTCCTCCACCCAGGCTCCAGCTGCTCTATGTAGCGGTGCCTCGAGACGTGGCTGGATTCCCTGGAGAATTAATCCATTGGCTCGCTCAACTTGTCCATTGGACTGTGGATGTGCCACAGATACTAGGTCAAGTCGGATGCCCTTCTCCCAACAATAAGCTTCCACTTCTCCTAGTGATAAGTTGCTGCCATTGTCAGTAAGAATGCTATGTGGGAGACCAAATCTCACCACTAAATCCCAGACAAACCTAAGGGCAGTTGCCCCATCAAGCTTTCTAATGGGTTTAACTTCTATCAATTTGGTGAATTTATCAACTTCTACTACACTACACCACAACACTAGATTCCCAACTGACGTCGGTCGGCAAAAGTTAGTATCATTGAGAGAATGTTGGTCGGCAAAGCTCTTGTCGAACAGTCGGTCAGGAAAACTTGTACAGGGTGACCGATTGTCAGTCAGAAATATGTAGTTGTCAGATGATCAGTCGGTAAAATAATGTCGACAAACTGTGGGTAGTTAAGTGGACCGACGTGCCAACATTTGGCCCAATGCGCACGGGGCGAAAAATATTAGCACCAACATTTGGCCCAACGCGCGCACAAGTTTCATTTCCCACACATTAAAGTCTCCACAGCCACGCGTGTGAACCCTAAATCCCTAAATTCATAGGCGCTCGGAACTCTCCCGGCCGCCTCTCCACCACGCGTGCCGGCGGCGGCGCTATCTCTTCCGGCCACTCCGCCACCGGACACCACCGGCACAACCTCTCTCGCACCACCCTCTCCTTTCTCCCACACCAGATCCAACAACCCCAACCAAATCCCTAACCACACTTCTCCTTCCCCCTCCGTCCCGATGAGAGAGGCAGCGTAAAGGAACAACGGTGGCGGCCCGGCTAGGCTTGCTCGCCAGAGTGCATATGCATCGACGCACGCTATTCCGTCGATCTCGCCTGCCGGCGTCGTGTCATGCTGCTCCACGCCAGCCATTACCGCCCACCACGCACAGCTCCAGGTCGCCGTTGATCTTCCTCATCTATTCACCACCACCACCCAATAGGAGAGGAACACGTCCCGTGTAGGTGATGACCTTGTTCCTGCCACTGCTGGTTCCAGATTTAGCTGGTTGTTATTATGAATTTGCAAAGTTGCTAGCTAGCAGTGGTCTGACCGTCCTCGGTGACTGAAACAAATTATCTCAAACTGTTTATTCGCGATACAGATTCCACCGTGGCCATCTATGTGACGCTGCTAGTTCGTTCATTGTAGATCAAGAAAGGTGTGGCTAGCTTTGTTCTCAGCATATGACGTGATGTACAAAGTCACTACTTGCTATCAGTGTCAGGTCCTCAATTATTGGCCGACTTCTCATCCATGGTGTTGAATTCATCTAGCGTGCTATTATTTGCTGCCTGTTCACTTTCGTTGTAGATTTCTTACTACTTACTTACGAGGTTTTTATATGAACTTGGCAAATCCATCCATATCTGTGATTGATTTCTACATGCTCAATTGCTTTCTTATTCCAATTAATTCTCAAAGTGTACTACTAGGCTGTTGATATTTTCAGCCTGAAGCAGATAGATCTTATAGCAATTGCATTTGCCAATGAGTAGTAGTTTTCGGTTTGAGAAACAACAAACGAGATTCGTCTTTCTTCAAATCTGAATAATTGTAAGCTTAAGTATTTTTTTTGAAAAGTGCCTTAGGATATACGTTAATAATATTTTCTACACATGAGCACCATATTACTGTAAATCTTGGACGTTTTTGCTTACTGCTATTTTTTTTGCTGCTGCTAAGAGTTAAACATTATAACCTATAAACTATATACATTGTCGTGCTTGTTGCAGACCATCTACTCGCATGACTGCTGCAGCGGCAACTGTCCGGCCTCGCGTGGCGACAGGGAGTAGGGGTAAGACAACCTGGCATCGTCAAGCTCGGCCATGATGACACCTCATACAAGGTAGTAAGGTGCCTTACCGCTTCACCACCACCTTTCCAAGGTCATGTTTTTTCCTCTTCTGCTGTGTGCTCTAGTATAGTTTCTCGTCTAGTACAACTGCCAGGTATGTTTCCTCTACCCCTTGCGTTGTAAACCCACATGGTGACGTCTATAATGGACCAACCATTTCTAGCCCCCAGACTGCAAACGACCAAGTTATTGGTATTTTTCGCAATTCTTGAGCTGGAACATGTGGTTGTCGGGCATAGTACTGGCATCCCATGCATGTCTCAACCTGCTTGTCGGCGTCTGCCTTCGCGGTCAGCCAATAGAATACTTGTCGGAAGGCTTTAGAGACCAACGATCGAGGAGCGGCGTGATGCCCGCAATCTCCAAGATGGATCTCATGAAGGATTTCAATACCCTATTGCTGGGAAACACTTGAGGTATACACTAGTGGTGCTTCTTTTGTAGAGTTGTCCATTCATTATGGTATAGCCCTTTGCTCGACGTACTATTTGCCGACTTTTGACCTCATCGATGGGGAAAGTTCCGTGTATGAGATATTCCATGAACGGTTATGTCCAAGCCGGATGGACCTTTGTCACTGTGTGAACAAAAGAGTCAACTCTATCCAGGTTCTCGAGGTCCGCTCCCTTCACGGATGTGTCCGTAGATGGTCCAGGAAAACGCCAGGAGGAATTTTTTTGTTCCCTGATCCAAGCTTTGACAGCAGATCCGCCGCCTCATTTTCCTCCCTTGGGACATACTTGACTTCGTAGCCCAAGAAGATCTTGGCTATCTCGTCCACTTCGTCTCGATATGCCGCCATCATAGGGTTCCGCGTGTTCTAGGCGCCAGCCACTTGCTGGGTAACCAAGTCGGAATCTCCACAGGAAATTATGCGCTTGATGTCAATATCCTTGGCTACGCAAAGTCCGTGAATGAGTGCTTCATATTCCACCATGATATTTGTAGCATCTTTTCCCTTGTTGGTGACTGTAGTAGTACACCAGCCCTCGATCCGTTGAGTAGCTTTGATCCGTTAAAGTGCATCACCCAGTATTCCGGCTCTGGTATAGAGGTAGCATCTGGCATCTCCGTCCAATCTACGATAAAATCCGCCAAGACCTGTGATTTGATAGCGTCGCGTCTCTTGTAGGTGATCTCGAAGGCGGCAAGCTCAATGCCCCACTTCGCAACTCTTCCTGTAGCGTCGTTGTTGTTGATAATGTCGGACAGTGGAGCTTTGCTCACAACTGTGATAGGGTGCTCTTGGAAATAGTGCCTTAGCTTCCGAGAAGCGAGGAACACTCCATAATATAGCTTCTGGTAGTGCGGATAACACTTCTTGGACTCCGTCAAGACCTCTCTTACATAGTAAACTGGTCATTGAACTCCGTACTCATGCCCTGGTTCTTTCTGCTCTACCACGACGACGATGCTGATTACCCGGTTAGTGGCCGCCATGTAGATTAACATATATAGGCTCCATAGGCTCGGGTGCTGTGAGTATAGGTACCGAGGAAAGTATCTCCTTTAGCTTCTTGAGTGCAGCATCTGCTTCATCCGTCCATGTAAATTTGTTCGCCTTCTTCAGCAACTTGGACAGCGGCAGAGCCTTCTCTCCAAGTCGACTGACGAACCAGCTAACTGCTGCAATGCAACCTGTAAGCCGTTGGATGTCCTTCAGGCATGTCAGACAGTTTATGTTTAGGATGTCCGTAATCTTCTCTGGGTTGACCTCCATTCTGCGCTGGGAAACGATGAATCCCAAAAATTTGCCGGCTGGGACCCCGAAGACGCACTTCTTAGGGTTAAGCAACATGTTGTATTTCCGGAGATTATCAAAGGTTTCTTTTAAGTCGGAGATTAAGTCGTTTGACTTTTTAGACATGACCGCTATATCGTCCACATAGGCGTGAACGTTCCGACCAATTTGATCGTGAAGGCAACGTTGCATAGTCCGCTGGTATGTAGCACCTGCGTTTTTTAGTCCAAAGGGCATCATGACATAGCAAAACGTGCCGTAAGGTCTGGTGAACAAAGTGGCCAATTGGTCTGATCCTCATCTTTATCTGGTGGTATCCTGAGTATGCATCGAGAAAACACAAAAGTTCCGAGCTATCTGTCGACTCAATGACTTGGTCAATGCGAGGCAAGGCAAACGGATCTTTGGGACACACTTTGTTCAAGCCGGTGTAATCAACGCACATTCTTAATTCTTTGGTTCCCTTTTTTGGGACAAGTACGGGATTGACCACCCATCGGGTGTGAAGGACTTCTCTGATAAAAATATCCTTAAGTAACCTAGCTATCTCTTTGCCTATGGCACGTCTCTTCTCGTCTCTGAAGCATCGTAGAGGTTGTTTAACCGGTTTGCATTTTGGATCAATATTCAAGCTGTGCTCGGCAAGTTCCCTAGGTACACCTTTCATGTCGGCAGGTTGCCAGGCAAAGATGTCCATATTCTCAAGGAGGAACTCGACGAGCGCGCTTTCCTATTTAGGGTCCAGGTTCGTCCCAATGGTGGTGGTCTTGGAGGCATCACCTACCACAAGTTCCACCATCTTGGTCTCGATGGTGGCCTTGAAGGCAGGATCGGATTCAGAAATCTGCTACTTCAATGCCGGCATATCCGTGGCATCGACCTTGCTCTGGATCCCCTTGAAATCTTTGTTGTAGAGTACAGCTTCTACAAAGGCTGCTTCTCCAATCTCGCAGTCCCTTTGCCTTGGTAAAGCTTACAGATACGGTGATGACTCCTTTTGGTCCGGGTATCTTGAGCTTGTTGTAGACGAAGCATGGCTTGGCCATGAAGGCGTGGAAGATGTCACGTTTGAAGATGACGTGGTACACACTCTTGAAGGGGGACCACCTCGAAGGTCATGCGTTCTTGGCGATAATTATTAACATCGCCAAAAGCGACCTGAAGTGTGATGCACCCAAGGGACCAAGCCTCCCGGCCAGGAACTACGCCATGGAACATGGTGCTGGTCCGCCTTAGATTGGCCTCCGTCAAGTTCATCTTGTGCAGTGCATCTAGGTACATGATGTTGATGCTGCTTCCGCTGTCCACCATGCATTTGTTGAACTCATTGCCATTCAATCAAAGGATTGATGACCATGGCGTACTAGTTCTCCATAGGTATGAGATCTGGGTGATCCTTCCTGTCCCAAGTGATTGGAATCTCCGACCAGCGCATGTACTGGGAACCGGGGGTAGTGTGGCCATCAGTATCCTCCTGGAGGTTTTCTGTTGCTGGATAGTAGGGGTGCCAAGGAAAGTGTGGTAGACGGCAGCCTTCTTCATGAAGGGGTTCTTGCCCTTGCCATCGCTCTTGTCGGCATGCTTGGGGTCAACATCCTCGTCCATGTCACTTGAATCCTTGTACTCCTCTTCCTTCTTCTTCCCTTTGCCTTTGTCTCGTGGTCTGTTCTTCCGACTTCACTTGTAACCGGACTACGGGTCCTCCTTGAGGTCGTTGACGAACTTGCAAAGGTTATTGGTGTGAGTGGCTTTGCCGTTGGCATCGAGGTGTACAAGGCATGGCATATCACGGTATTCCTCGTACGTTTGGGGAACGCGGAGCACTACCGGGGTAGATTCACTACCTCGTTGCTGCCCACGACCAGCCCCCGTCCTCGGCCACGCTGTCCGTCATCACCTCGTCCTGCAAACATCATGGCGACCATGTCGGAGGTTTGCTTTTCTTCTGGCAGGTTCTTCCGCTTTGTGTTGTTGTTCCTCTTAGCCTGGGTTGGAATGGCTATTGCCGGAAAGGAGCCACGAGCATCGTCGGCGGCAGCCGTGAACTCACTGGCCAACTAGATCATCTGGTTGAGATCGAGCCTGTGATTGTCCTGCAGGCGCTTCAACTTATGTCGAAGTAACGTACCTTTTTCCAACCCATCGATGAAGGCGGCCATGGAGATCTGATCATGCACTCCTACGCAGGAATTCTTCGTATCCATCCAGCGAGAGAGGTAGGCGTGAGATGACTCGTCTTTCTCTTGCACGCACCGCTGTAAATCACCAACAGTGCAGGGACGCTTATACGTACCCTCGAAGTTTTTGGTGAATGCTTCTTGCATATCCAACCAGTTGCATATGGACTTCTCCGGCAAGTCATCAATCCATTAGTGGGTTGTGCCCGTCAACATCAGTGGGAGGTACTTGACGGCGACGTTGGGGTTACCCCCAAAAATCTCCACCGTGTTGCCATAATCCTGCAATCATGTAGCTGGTTTGGCGGTGCCATCATATGGCTTGATGGTCTTGTCAATCCGGAAACCCTTGGGGTAAGTTGCGGTCTGTATCACAGGTCCAAAGCAACGCGGTCCCAGGTATGGTCCTTCCCGGGCCTCGTGAATCTTTTCCAGGCGTGAGCGTGCGTCGTATGGCTCTGGGATTGCTCTTTTCTTCTTGCCGTCAGGGGATGGGCTGCGTGAACGACGCGGGCCTCCTCTGCCATGGTGGATGCTAGGTGGTGACGGAGGCGGAGGTGGCGGTGGGTTAGCCTTCTTGTTGTTACCCTCCTGTGATGCCTCGCGCTTGTTGCGGTTGCTTGTCGGACGCGGAGGGTCATGGCGCGACCTGCTCTTATGTCCTTGGTTGCGTTCTCCATCGTGACGGGGCTGCTCCGTGTTGTCGCGAATAATGATGCCGCCTTGCCTTGGTGGAGGCATGCTCGCACGATGGTGAGCCCTTGGTTCTTCACGATGTCAGGGGGGATCAGGGAGGTGGAGATGGGCGATGAGGATGAGCCTTGCCTCCGTGATCGGAGGATATGGGGATAGCGTCCTTCCTGTTGTGCGCATCCCTCCGTCTTCGCTCTGATGAACCCGTCTGAGACCCAACATCCTGAGGAGATCTGTCCCTTGGCGGCTTAGGATTGCTAGACTGTCAATATGCTGGGTCAGACTCGAGCCTCTGAGAGGTGGCCTTTTCCTGCTGCTTGACCGCCTTTGCTACAAGGTCATAGACTTGTTCCACAGTTTCAGGTGATCTATCATGCTCCAGAAGGGTCTTGGCGATGGCTAGGTTGAGAATAGGAGTGGGCATGACCTATCTGTCCTCGCTGTCAATGTATGGCTTGGCTTGTGGCGGCTTCGGTGGGACCCATCCTAGGTTTCGCCGTATGCCAGGATCGTTGATGACGCGAGTCGGAGCTTTCTTAGCCTTCTTCTGCTTGAGCAGAGTCTTGTACTCGGCCTCCATGGCTCTAGCTTTCTCTATTGACTTCTGCGCCTTGGCCGGATCTTGATCCAGCTTTGCGCCTTGCTCCGCGATGGCCTGCGCTTCTTCTAGCAGCTGCTGGCGCTTCTCGTCAAGCTGGACTACGTTCCTTATGTGAGCCACAGTCATGGTCTTGACGAGCAAATTGTCGTACATCACTCTATCAGCTGGAGTGATTTGGGCAGCCACAGAAGTAGATGTCGGAGGCGGCTGGTTTGCGGTGTTGTTGTTACTCGGACTGATGTTGAGTTCCTGTGGCTGCTGCACTGAGTTAGGCGGAGGGGGCATGGCCTTTGTGCGATCATTGTCAGCAGCAATAGGTGGTCCCTTCCCCTTGTCCAGTGCTTTAGGCGGAGCTTGTCCGGGTAGGTATTCTTCCATCACGGTCCCAATAGAGACGAACACCTCTCGAGATGTGATGGCCTTGTCGGCCTGCTCGTCGCGCCTGATGTCCTCCTCCATCTCCTGCATAGCAGAGTCGAGTTCCTCCGGGCTGAAGTCTATCTCCTCCGAGTCCATGCTGATGTCAGCGTAGAGCGCGTCCAAGACGGAGTTGGAGGTGTCGGGGCTTCCTCGATGATGGGTGGTGGTGGTGCGGCTTCAACGATAACGACTGGAGGTGGCGGTGCGGCCGCAGCAACGGCGACTCGAGGCGGCGGTGGTGGCGGCTGATGTGAAGGGGTGTCGGGTATGACTACGAGCGCTGCCTGAGCTTCTGCATCAGCGGCCGCGAAGTTGTTGACGGTGTTCACAATGCCTTCGAAAGTGAGGCGCCCCAATGCCTGCATCCTCCTTAGAGTTTGCCGGAGAAGTGTGTCACGGTCCAGTCCTTCCACAAAGTGATACACGTCATCATCATTGGGGTAATGCTCCAGATCGGCCCGTATACGGAGCCACCTGGCCAGGTAATCACGGGGCTTTGCACCCTCTCTCTGAATGCAATGCGCCAAATCAAAGATAGTTACCACGCCGACGAACTTGGATCTCTGTTGTCCAGATGCACGGGAGAAGCCGGCGGATTTGCAGCAATCTGCCACCATTATATCCTGCACAGGTGCGGTTTGGGTGGGCCTGGAATTTTTCCGATCTACGCTGGCAAACTCCAAAGACAGATCCTACTTCAATCCTTCCACGAACGTATCCTACCCGTAGGCGGTCCGTGCGGGCCTTGACGCTCCTCCGACTTCCAGGGAACTAGTGCCCGAGTCGGTTCCGCCCATGAAGAGGTGGATGTCCCCGATTGGGACAATCGAGCAGCGGGTGGGGTTCATCTTCACTGGGATCCAGAACTCGTCGAGAGGGACGATAAGAATGTTGCCGGAGAAGAGAACATGGCCGATGGCTATGGTTTTGCCGATTCCCGCGAAGAGCTTGGACCTCGCCCATTGTAGAGCCTGAAGGGCCTCTTGCCCCACGGTGGGCACCAACTGTCATGGTATTTCCGACGAGTACGCCATGGAGGGGTCCTCACAGAGCGTGTTTAGAGACGTGGGGTAAGGCAGGATGTTGGCGGGTACGAGGTAACATAGCTTACCTAGGTTCAGATCTCACGATGGTGGCGGCATCCTACTCTTGCTATAAATAACTATAATGGCAATACACCGAGTTACAGGGATTGGTTCGCTGTGCGCGATATGAGTTGAGTTCTTCCCTAAAGGCTCCTATAGGTCCGACTTATATAGTCGCCAGATCCTAGGGTTATAGGCAAAGTCCTAGCCGGACAAGTTACAGAGTCCTACACGGTACACAACTAGTCTAACGTGTCTTGCACTCCAAAGCTCTGGGTACGCTGGTGACTCCTCTGTAGGCTTCATTTATCTGGCATGGGCCTCCCTTCTGGATCAATCTAACTGGTCCGCCCAGCAGGCCATGGGCCTTGCTACCAACTATGGCCACCCGGGTTATCCGGATTAGAGACATGCTATGGTGATACCCATTTAGCATATCCCCAACAGCGATAGCATTAACTTGGGCATCATCTTTACCTTTTACTATGCTTAGCAACTCATCTACCTTAGATGTAAGCTCTTCATTGTTTACCTCGGTAATTGAACTTACTCTCTTCAAGGTTCTTTCCACATGCCATTAGGCATGGTTATTTTGCATATCATCAAAAAGTTTCTTTGCAACACTCACTTGCTTTCCCATGATTGTTCCTCCTGCTGCAGTATCTATGACATGGATATGCCCTGCGGGTACCTAACATTGGCCTACCCGGTACAGCCTAGTGAAGGCCTATATGAAGACTTGCTGCTGACGCGAAGCCCAAGGAGACTCTGGATGGCCCAATCCTGGTAGAAGTTCGACTCCCTGAAGAACACGGCCAAGCTGTAGATAGAATCTTGAAGGGTGAAACCCTAAATTGTAACCGACTCGACCTACCCAAGACCTAGCTTCCCCATATAAAGTCTAGGAGGGCATGACGAGGAGGATCTCTCCCAACTCATACACACACCTCACGCCAGATTGCATCTGCGCATCCCCTGTAACCTTTGGTTCCACCATCAATCAAGAACAGACAAGCAGGAGTAGGTTTTTCCCTCCGGGGCCCTAAACCTGGGTAAACCTCATGTCCCCTTGATGCGTGTCTGTTAACCGTCTCGCGATCTCCAGCATCCCCATCTTATCCAAACCCAAGTCCATAACAATGGGCATTGACGAGTCGAACCCTCGTCAATCTAGCATAGACTTAGACATTGGGTTAAGACCATTATAAAAAAAATATAATATAAGCCATTCTTCCATCCCATGACTAGGATAGTTCATTAAGGCTTCTTTCATACTCTCCCACACAAGCGCTAGTGGCTCACGGTCTACTGGTCTAAAGCTTGTAATGTTGGATCTCAGCTACATAGTCTTAGCTAGGGGAAAATTTTAGTCATAAACAAATTAGTACATTCCTCCCAAGATTTAATGGTGCCCTTTGGTAGAGCTAGAAACCAATCATTATCCTTTCCTCTAAGAGAGAAAGAACACAATCTTAATTTAACAGCATTTGGATCTACATATTTAATATGCATCATGTCACAAATTTCAGTAAAAGTGTTTAAGTGTAAACCTGAATCGTCAGAGGATGAGCCCCCAAATTGGTTTTGTTGAACCAAGCTTAAAAGGTTAGGCTTAATTTCATAAGTTTCCACATCAAAAGCGGGCTGAGTGATAGGTGCACGAATAAAGTCATTAGTAGGAGTAGCATACTCCCCAAGTCTCTTTTGATCCATGGCTCTTATATTTTTGGTAATTTTTAAGTAATGAAAACAAATAACAAGTAACTAATTATTTTGGGGTTTTGAATAGATAACAAGAAAGTAAACTAATAACAAGAATAAAACTACAAACGAATAATAGAACTAAAAACAAGGTCTCTAGTGACCTCACCAGGATAGAGAAATTGCTTCCCTGGCAACGGCGCTAGAAAAAGGGTTGATACCTTCGATCTGGATTCATGGATGTAGTATAATAGATTTTTCCCTAGAAGATCTAGGTTTAATCGAACCTTGGAAAGCAATGCTAAAACGAAATCAACAAGGACATGTCTACAAGACTATGTTTCTTTGTTTTACCTTAGTTTACCGGACCAATCTAGTTTACTTTTTATAGTGGGTTGAGTCAATGGATGGAGATAGGCCATGGTTGAAGATCCACCTGTAGTTTCACATCATATGGGATAAAAGATAATAATAAGCATAGTCTTATGTAATATGGGAAACACATCCTAATATACTAGAGCCCACGTGATGCAGCGGGCATAGGAATAGTCTTTTAATCCAACCGAGTGCACACCGAAGCCACGTGCTACAAACAATTATTAAGTGAAGAACACATATTAAAGCATTAAGTGGTGATGTTGTTGTGATCCCGAATGGGGAGCTAAGCGAACACCGTACTACCCTTTCTGCCACTGAGGTTCCTATGAGATCGCTGCTAGCCAAGCATCTCACCTCAAGCCTTTATCAATCTATGGGATCTTGGGTACCTACAAGTCCACATCGAGAGAAGAGACAAAGAAACAAAAGATACAAATCTCAATTGCAAACAAAATACAATACTCCCATGATTAGATGCACATAGTTGATGCAAGGTTTCTCCCAATCCGTAGCTCGTGATTAATACTCACTCATAACAAATAGATCAAGGATAGAAAACATTGTGCAAAATACTTAATAAAATATTCCTACAATGGTTGCAAAATCACAAGGAGATCTAAAATACAAAGCAATATCTATGTATAGTGGATGGATGGATGATGGAGTGGATGAACAATGGCGTGGATCTCATTTGGTGGTGTTGTGATGAAATATGATAATGACGACTCTCTAGGCGGCGGCTAGAGCCTCAAAATATATAGGCATCTTCACAAAAGTTCTAGGTTTTGACGAGATGAAGCCGTCTGCACCCCATACGGGCGGGGTCCACCCATACTGTAGGTCATTACGTGCACTAACGCCTGGAATTTGCTTCCCAATTACTTGGCCATGTGGACTTCCTAAAATTCCTTCATTATGACTCTTGATTTCACATTAAAACCCGTGAGTTCCTGCACAACATAATTCAAAGCAAGGTTTTGCATATCTTTGCAATTATTAGTCATTAGTGGCAAGGATTGAGAGTTTCTTATCAATTGCTTGACTAAAAACAATGTTTAAACATAGATAAATATGGCAAATTTCTGAGCCATCAGGGGCTAAGGGTTCCCCCCTTCCCCTATATAAAGAGGCCCGCTCTCCCCTTTGAAGGACACACCAATACGACAGATCCCATGAGTTGGGATCTCTCGTCCTCCCCTATCCAATCTCTCTCTCTAGTTGTCTCCACGCGTTGGCACGACCCAGGGTTGTTCGAGCAAGAAACGACGCATTCGCAATATGTCGTTGCGCTGCAAGGATTACATAGACGGAGATGTAACTTTCACATGTACTCCTAGCGGGATTGGGGAGACGAAGGTCTTTTCGTACACCTTATGTGTACGAAGCCACGAGGTTGAACACTTGGGGCACTTTGGATGTCGTAAGCTGGACTGCTGCATGGTGATGGAGCAAGGGGTGACCTGCTAGGAGCTTCGCGACCTTGAGGTAGGATACGAGTATGACTACTTTAACCACATTCCTCTCAAAATGTTAACCGCTTTAGGACTATAAGGGTATGTATCTTAAACCTCTCGGCCATTACTGCATTACTCGTAGATAGAGATATTGGGCAATTGAGGTTTTCCCGTAGTATTTTTTTTATTTTCCACAACGAACCCCAACAGTGGTATCAGAGCCGATCTATGCGTAGTAGTGCTATACGACCAATACGCACATGTGTTGTGCGGGCATTGATGCTATAGTGGTTACCCTCCCACGTGTACTTGTTTATATCATGGGCTTGTTTGATGAACCGGCCCGGACCGACCTTACCCGTACTCTTACATATTGTAGGGGTTCGTAGCATGGAAAACAAAAAAATTCTATCGCATGAACACACACGAGCCAAAATCTATCTACTAGATTGTAGCAAAGAGTCGATAGAGTACTAACCCACGAAGAATCAAAGCGGTTAATGAGAGAAGATTCTCGTGGGTGATGTATTCATTCACTTGCCTATCTCAAGATCGCGTAGACGGTCCTTCTGGCGCTGCGTTTCGGCAGCGCTCCCGCGGTCGATCACACGTATTGTACTTGATAAAGACCTTCCTCTCCCTTGTTCCTGATACGTTGGAAATGTATCTATAATTTTTGATGTTCCATTCTTGTTTAGTATCTACTTTTCTTTGCTTTGTCTACACTTTGAGGTGTTTTTATATGTTTTCTGGTACTAACCTATTAACAAGATGTCGCAGTGCCAGTTTCTTGTTTTCTTCTATTTTTGGTTCCAGAAAGGCAGAAAATCAATATTCTCGGAATTGGACGGGACAAAAGCCAAAGTCAATATTTTACCGTGGGGAACACGAAGCCTAAATACGAGACGGAGGAGGGCCACCAGGGGTCCACACCCCCTGGCCGCGCGGCCAAGGTGGGCCCGTGCCTAGGGGGTGCGGCCACCCTGGCGACCCCCCTGCCTCGCCTCTTCGCCTATAAAGACCTCGTGATACCTAAATCCTAGGAACCCGATCAATATTCCACGAAACCATATGTAGCTGCCGCCACCATCATCCCTAGATCGGGGGATCTAAAGCTCTTCCCGCCACCCTGTCGGAGGAGAGATCATCCCGGAGGCCTTCTTCTTCATCATGCCAGCCTCCGGTATGAAGTGTGAGTAGTTCTACCTTGGACTACAGGTCCATGTAGTAGCTAGATGGTTGTATATCCTCCTTTGTGCTTTCATGTCTAGATCTTGTGAACTGCGTTCATGATCAAGATCTCATCTATTTATAATCATGCATGTTGTGTTTGTGGGGATCCGATGGATATTGAGATTATTATGTTGGTTTGATTAATGGTTTTGTCTTTATGATTCTATCATGTCTGTGTTGTTTGTGATCTTTCATGCTCTCCGTTTTTAGTAGCTATCTTGGCCAAGTAGTTTCTAGTGACTACAAGAGGGGGTATTTATGCTCGATAGTGGGTTCATGCCTCTATTTAATCTAAGGGAAGTGACAGAATCTCTAAGGTTGTATATGTGTTGTTGCCACTAGGGAGAAAACAATGGTCTCTTGTTCATGGAACAAGTGGATTGTTTACCGTACACACTTTGCGTAAAGCAGTTGTCTGTTGCTTGCAACTTAATACTGGAGGGGGTTCGGATGATAACCCGAAGGTGGATTTCTAGTCATAGATGCAGTTGGATGGCGGTCTATGTATCTTGTTGTATTGACCAATCGAATCTCATAGGATCATGAATGTCTAGTATTGCATTGTTATGCCTTGCTCAGTCCTATCAATTGCCCTGCTGTAATTTGATTACCCAGCATGCCATGTTTGTTTATCTAAGGAGAACACCTCTAGTGAACTATGGACCTTGGTCCAATCTTTACCATTGATACATCTTCCACTGTTCATGTTTACTTGTTGCAAACCACTATTACCTTCCACACCATATAGTTAATCCTTTATTATCGCAAACCGGTGAGATTGACCACGTCACTGTTCGTTGGGGCAAAGTCTTGAGTTTTTGTTCTATAGGTCTCCAAGTTGCTAGCAACACCTTTGAGTCGTTTCCTTCCTCCTACTGGTTCTATAACCTTGGTTTCTTACTGAGGGAAAACTTGTTGTTTTGCTCATCATACCTTCCTCTTGGGGTCTCCCAACAAAGTGTCCACGCACTCATTAGTTCCAGCAGGTAGCGGAGGTCGTAGCTCTCTCCTCGCGATTCCAGCAGCACGACGGCGTGGTGTCGGAAGTAGAGGGGAGATCCCGCACGGCTTCGCCTAAGCCAGAGCGAGTATGGCGGAGTAGAAGAGGGTATCGGCGATCTAGGTTTTATATGCCGAGGGAAGTGGGTAGCCGGAGGCTAGGGTTTAGGCTAGATGGCAGCGTCGATTTAGAGGGGATCTTAGGGCATCGGGCTATTTAGAGGTGTTCCCAGCCCGGGTGGAAACCCTCCCTAACTCAGAAACCTTCCCTAACTCGGAAACCATGTTGGGATTTGACTTTTTCAAACTGCCTTTTTGACTTTCAAATTAGAGTTTGATTTCTCTCTTCCAAGTGTCCAGCCAAGTGACCTAGGACATTATGCAACCATTCCACTTTGTAATGACATATCCATGTACCCTTACCCTTCCGGTTCGGTGGACCTTCTAGACCCTTCTAGAACATTCTAGTGAAAACACTAAAACCATTCCCGAACTCCAGAATTGGACTTTCCTTATATAAATCTTATTCTCCGGACCATTCCGGATCTCCTTGTGATATCCCAGATCTCATCCGAGACTCCGAACAACATTTGGTCTTCTTACTGACATTCCATTTCTACTAAACAACATTGAATCCTTAAGTGTGTCTCCCTATGGTTCGTGAATTATGTATACATTACCGAGACTCTTCTCCGATCAATAACCAATAGAGGAATCTGGAAATTCATATGGCTCCCACATATTTCTACAATTACTGCATGATCGAATGAACAATTTACATACGACACTAATTTCCCTTTGTCTCAGGATACTTTACTTATCCGAGGTTTGATCATCGGTATCTCTGCATACCTAGTTCAACCTAGTTACTGATAAGTAATCTTTTCTTGTTCCCATGATATGTGATCCCTTGTGATCTAATCACATGCTTGCAACCTAATTGGATGACATTCCACCGAGAGGGCCCAGAGTATATCTATCTGTCATATGGATGGACAAATCCCACTCTTGATCCATGTGCCTCAACACATACTTTTCGAACACTCAATGCCACCTTTATAATCACCCAGTTATGAAGTGGTGTTTGATGTCATCAAAGCATCCATCCGGTGATGGTGATTAACATGATCTCATGGTCGAAGGATTTAGGTTACTATGTATTTGAAAGCTTATAGCAAGTGAACTATTTAAATGACTTGATCTTATGCTACGCTTAACTATAGGAGTATGTCCATCACACCATTCTACTAATGATATGACCTTGTTGTTAATAACACCTCAATGTTCATGATCAGGAAACCATGATCATATATTAACCTACAAGCTAGTTTAACAAGAGGCTTTACTAGGGACCCTTTTATGTTTACAAACCACACAAGTATTAATGTTTCCGGTTAATACAATTATAGCCTGGTAGTAAACATTTATCATAAGTACGAAGATATGATAATAACCACTTTATTATTGCCTCTTGGGCATATCTCCAGCAGTCCCCTACTTGCACTAGAGACAATAATCTAGTTTCAAAACTTTGTGTATTCAACACCTATGGCTTTCCAGTGTTGTATTTACATGATTGCTAGTGGTCAACTGATCTTCGGATCCAACTCTTTCAGGTCCATGTGTAATTGCATGTCTTTGCGTCTCTACGCATCACTCATTCTCTAATGAGATGGCTTTGTATAAATTTGGTCCTTTGGTGAGACCTTAGTTCCTTGGGGTTAAAACATGTTGATAATATTGTTGTACAATATATCTTTATAGTACTATCCCGCTTTGAACCACACCTAGTTTGATAACAAACTACTTAACACAAATGCCCTCTTTTGATGTTATAATAGTAGTCATATACTTAGCCTTTTGTTGTAGTATCTATCACAATGTCTTAACTTTGGAACTCATCCAAATCCATTATGGAACTTACTTTCCATTATATTGTGCCACCCTTAGTTTAGATTGAGATAAAATTAATTTGTACTTTGTGACAAAACTAGTATCAATGTAGTACTTTTATAATGAACTAACCATCTATTTGTCACCTCTACAAATATATTCTTAGTTCTTCCGAAAGATCATAAGAATATATTTATTATCGTCCAATGATCATCTTATGAATCATTCTGGTATATGCTCACAACATTTAGAGCATAGGACATATCTAGATGTGTACATATCACAGTATGATTAATATGCTCTTTGTAATTTTATTCATCAAGTATCAAAAATACTCGAATCTTTGTTTCACTTATCAAGCGTCGATACACTTGAATTTCGATTTAATCCTTTCTGTGTGGCAAGAACCTTTCTTGTCATTTCCATACTGAACTCTTTCAATATTGCATATATGTACATTTGGCACAACCATATTAGTGCCTCAATCTATCCTTATAGACATTGATGCCTAATACTCGGGTTTTGCCTAAGTCTTTCATTCAGATGAAATTCTTAACTTGTGTCAATAAAAGATACATCATTTCCAACCAACAATATGTCTTCCACATAATGTATTAGAAATATGGTTTAGAGCTCCCACTTAATTTCTTGCAAATGCAAGCATCATCTCCGATGAAATTAAACTCTTTAACAATTTCTTCATGGTGAAGATTCCAACTCCTCGATGCTTATTTCAACCGTTGAAGTTTGCATACACCTTTATCATCCTTTTGAATTAACAAAACCCTCTAGATCGTGTTATGTAGACGTCCTAGGTAATAATTCTATTAGAAGAACTTTGTTTTGTTTGTTCAACTTCCATATAACAGAATTATATGTAGTGGTTGCTACATTAATCCGTCTAGAGTAAATATCGCTATGAAATATCAAATCTTGTCATAGTCAACCTTTGAACAATGTTGTGAACTCTTTCCCAACATGTTGACTATTTCATATATGTGAAACATACATGTCTATTTCTTAATAGATCCAAACACGACTGTAAGGTCTTACACCTTTCCAAAGGGTCTTTCAAGTTCAAAGCTTGATTTCTCGTGTATGGAACTATCACGGATTTTATGACTTCAAGCCATTTAACAGAGTCAGGACCCATCATCGCTTCTTTGCATGTAGTCGGTTCATTATTGTCAAATAATGATTCAACCCTCAAATCTTGGTATTTGATTGTTTACCCGACCTACTTGATTCAATAGGAACTTAGACCTCCGTGACCACAACCTTTGAGGCATGTGAGCCATGAGCATTGTTGTTGCCTCCGGAACACTTTTAGGCGTTGCACAACTTTGCACATATTGCTAAGGTTTGTTTAACCTTATCAAAGTTCTATTGTCCTCCCACTTAACTTTTCACGAAAAATTCCTTCTCAAAGAAACTTGACGTTCTAAGCAAAAAACATTTTTGTCTTCGGTGTTATGGAGGAATACTCAACGATTATTCAAAATAACATACAAAGACATGTTCATCCGACTTTGATAGTAAACATCTCACTTATGCATAGCATACCAATGTTTAAGAAATGACAACTTGGGTTTTATGCCAAACTATAACTATATATGGTGTCATTTCAACAGATCATTAAGGAGCAATTTTTAGTGAAAAAGCGGTAGTCTCTAAAGCTTTTAATCTTTAAAATATATTGGCAGTTTTATGAATTACACCTTTGATCTTACCATGTCAAACAAGGTTTCATTGCATATCTCTATTATTCCATACTCATATGGTGTTTCGGGAAACGCAAATCCAATGATTCCTCAAATCTTAGGTGTTATGCTAAACTTGTAACTCAAATATTTTTCTTTATGATCCTATCATAAATTCTTTATTTTCTTGTTATATTGATTTTGCACTTCATCTTGAAAGTCTTTGAACTTTTCAAATGTTTCACACTTCATCCTCATTAAGTAAATATTCATATATTCACTCAAATTTTCAGTGAAAGCATACGAAGTTTTAAATCCATCGCTCTTGACTACACATAATGGGCTTCATACATCTATATGTATAAGTTCCAATAAGCTAGTCATTCGTTCACTTTTGGCCTATTAAAGGAGTTTTAATTATCTCTAAGAAAGTTCCACAAGCGTCATTTGATCAAAATCAAAAGACTCCAAAATTCCATCCACATGGAGTTTCTTCATGTTTTCTTTCCAATATAATTTAAACGGCGATGTCACTTCCTAAGTGATCTTTCAATCAATTTGTCTAGCACTAGTTTTATGGATGTGATTTTCCAACTAGATTTGTAAATCATCCATCTTTTATGGATTACGCCAATTATTTGAACAACCCTTTTGTTCTCATAATACCTGATCGAAATAACAATTATTGAAACAAACCTTGAAGGTAAGTTTTGATTTCAGCGAGAAACATAATAACTCTTTATTTTGTTTTCGATGAATATCATCACATATTATTTTGCTTATTACTTAGGCCATTGTAGTTCATGATTTGTGTTGTTTCGTATGACGATTCATACCAACAAATTCAGTATTAAATACTTAAGAACCACATTGCTTAACAAGCAAAGAATATATCCATAACATGTATATCATCTATATACCTAAGCTAAACAATTCTAGTCTTTTCTCTTATGCCAAATATTTCTTAGATTTCTCTTTCAGTATTTCTTTATCCTTTCGAAAGATTTATCAACATCAACAGTGGCGCCATACTCATGACACATAGTCCAAATCGTGTATAGTTAAATACCAATGTATTTGGACTTGCACTTTGAAGTAGATCACCATCATCAAATGTTTGGTGCTTTCAAATTCCATTCTTTAGTAATCTTTTAGTGTAGTAAACATTTTACCTACATCAAATATTCATTCTTATCATGGAACTATTCATGATCAAGATACTTTAGCTTATAACGGTGAATCGCGAGTATAATGTTGTTCTCCAATACCTTTTGGAGGATTAGGACAACTAGTGTCTCCAACCTTTTGTAAATTTTCATCAAATATGAGAACATAAATTTTTTCATATTACACTCTGTCATGTTGCAACCAAAACTTTGTTTCAGATATCGCAATATCTTCCACACATGATGGTTTCTAAAACAATTCTTTCAGCTCCTCGATAACCTTGATATTAAAACAATCTTTTGAATATCAAGAATCATGGAGACAAACATGATACTTATATACTAACATTGGAATTGTTACTCTTGATTTAATACCAATTATTAAACTTCACGAAGTAACCAGAACTTACTGAAAATTTGCAATAGGACTTTTAAACTTTAGATTAACACTTCAAAACAATACGATACCAGTTCGTAAAGTAACTAACCAGAATTATATATTTCTATTATCTCAATTATAACTAAGCGCAAGGTGGTAAACGGATGCCAATGACTAAAACAACTATGCAAATTTACTTTGATTTAATTTATGATAAATAGTGTTCAACTTTTAGTCATATTACTATTGAACTCCCACTCAAAACAATATCCCTCACATTGTTTTAGTGATCACACAAACCAAATCCACTACACCAAGTCCGATCATCACGTGACATGATGTAGTTTCAAAGGCAAACAATCATCATGTTCATCATATCATCTATATGACTCATGCTTTACCTTTCGGTAATCCGTGTTCTGAGACCATGTTTGTACATTCTAGGCTTGTCAAGATGTAACCTTAGTTGCCGCATGAGCAAATCTGGCTTGCTCCCATTGTATACACTCGTAGAATCTAACACACCTAATCATCATGTGGTGCTTTGAAACAACGATCTTTGGTGCCTACTAAGGACTAACACTCTATAACTTGATATTTTGTGAGAGGGGTCATCTTATAATTCTACCGTCGCATCTAAGCAATAAAAGATGCATAAAAGGATTAACATCACATTCAATTCATAATATGTGATATGATATGGCCTTTCTTCTTGTTCTTCCGATATCCATCTTCAAGCACGAACATGATCTCCATCATCACCGGCGTGGCATCAAGGTCAATGGCACTGCTCCATGGTTGTCGTCCACCAGCATCAACTATTACAACTACTTTGAATAATAGACACGCAGGTCTTAATGAAATTAAAAGACAACCATAAGGCTCCTGCCGGTTGTCGACTTACAATAAGGATCATTGCATACATCACATATATTCAAAATCATGGCCATATCACATCACAGCACACCCCTACAAAACAAAGTTAGACGCCTCTAATTTTCTTTGCATATTTTACATGGTTTGGGGCTTTCAATAAATACCGTTCTAACTTACGAACAAGAACCACAACGTTGATGCTTGAACTATCAAGTGCCCGTTATAAATTGAATCTTTACTATGATGGGAGAGACAGACACCCGCAAAGCCACTTATGCAATACAAGTTGCATGTTGAGCGTGGAGAAAGTCTCATGAATGATGCCATGTAAGGTTAGCCCGAGCCGCTTCATCCCACCATACTGCAAGATGCAAAGTACATTGGAAGCAATTGATAATAAAAGCACCACCGCCCACAATTACCATTGTGTTCCAATTCTGCAACAGATCTACATATAGACACGGCTCTGATACCACTGTAGGGGTTCGTAGCATGGAAAACAAAAAATTTCTATCGCATGAACACACACAAGCCAAAATCTATCTACTAGATTGTAGCAACGAGTCGATAGAGTACTAACCCTCGAAGATCCAAAGCGGTTAACGAGAGCAGATTCTCGTGGGTGATGTAGTCGTTCACTTGCCTATCTCAAGATCGCGTAGACGATCCTTCCAGTGCTGCGTTCCGGCAGCGCCCCCGCAGTCGGTCACATGTAAGTTACTCGATCAAGACTTTCCTCTCCCTTGTTCCAGCAGGCAGCGAAGGTTGTAGCTCTCTCCTCGCGATTCTGGCAGCACGACGGCGTGGTGTTGGAAGTAGAGGGTAGATATCGCAGGGCTTCTCCTAAGCCGGAGAGAGTATGGTGGAGTAGAAGAGGGTCTCGGTGATCTAGGTTTTATATGCCGAGGGAAGAGGGCAGCCGGCGGCAAGGGTTTAGGCTAGACGGCAACGGCGGTTTACAGGGGATCTTAGGGCGCCTGCGTCTTGGGGGGCAGCGGTGGCCTAGGGATTGGGTCTTGGGCGCCTAGGGAAAGGGGGTACCTTGGGGTGCGCCCCCACCCCTCCTTATATAGGCGGGGGCGTCCAAGGGTGTTCCCAGCCCAGGTGGAAACCCTCCCTAACTCAAAAACCCTCCCTAACTCGGAAACCATGTTGGGATTTGACTTTTTCAAACTGCCTTTTTGACTTTCAAATTAGAGTTTGATTTCTCTCTTCCAAGACATGATGCAACCATTCCACTTTGTCATGACACATCCATGTACCCTTCCCCTTCCGGTTTGGTGGACCTTCTAGACCCTTCTAGAACATTCCGGTGAAAACACTGAAACCATTCTTGAACTCTAGAATTGGACTTTCCTTATATGAATCCTATTCTCTGGACCATTCCGGATCTGCTCGTGATATCCTTGATCTCATCCGAGACTCTAAACAACATTTGGTCTTCTTACTCATATTCCATATCTACTAAACAACATTGAATCCTTAAGTGTGTCTCCCTACGGTTCATGAATTATGCATACATGACCGAGACTCTTCTCCGATCAATAACCAATAGAGGAATCTGGAAATTCATATGGCTCCCACATATTTCTACGATTACTTCGTGATCGAATGAACCATTTACATACGATACCAATTTCCCTTTGTCTCGTGATACTTTAGTTATCCGAGGTTTGATCGTCGGTATCTCTGCATACCTAGTTCAACCTCGTTACTGATAAGTAATCTTTTCTTGTTCCTGTGATATGTGATCCCTTGTGAGCCGGTCACATGCTTGCAAGCCAATTGGATGACATTCCACCAAGAGGGCCTAGAGTATATCTATCTGTCATATGGATGGACAAATACCACTCTTGATACATGTGCCTCAACACATACTTTCTGAACACTCAATGCCACCTTTATAATCACCCAGTTACAAAGTGGTGTTTGATGTCATCAAAGCATCCATCCGGTGATGGTGATTAACATGATCTCATGGTCAAAGGAGTTAGATTACTATGTATTTGAAAGCTTATAGCAAGTGAACTATTTAAATGACTTGATCTTATGCTACGCTTAACTATAGGAGTATGTCCATCACATCATTCTCCAAATGATATGACCTTGTTGTTAATAACATCTCAATGTTCTTGATCAGGAAACCATGATCATATATTAACCAACAAGCTAGTTTAAAAAGAGGCTTTACTACGGACTCTTTTATGTTTACAAACCACACAAGTATTGATGTTTCCAGTTAATACAATTATATCATGGTAGGTAAACATTTATCATAAGTACGAAGATATAATAATAACCACTTTATTATTGCCTCTTGGGCATATCTCCAACACATATTTCTATGATGACTTCGTGATCGAATGAACCATTTACATACAATACCAATTTCCCATTGTCTCGTGATACTTTACTTATCTGAGGTTTCATCGTCGGTATCTCTGCATACCTAGTTCAACCTCGTTATCGATAAGTACTCTTTACTCGTTTCGTGATACGTGATGCCTTGTGATCTAATAACATGATTGCAAGCCAATTGGATGACATTCCACCGAGAGGGCCCAGAGTATATCTATCTGTCATACAGATGGACACATCCCACTCTTGATCCATGTGCCTCAACACATACTTTCAGAATACTCAATGCCACCTTTATAATGTAACATCCCAAAAATCATAGTTTCAAAACTCATTCATATCATCTTTGCATCATTCATCCATTTAGGGTTTTCTCAAAAATCACTTAGAGACAGAAGTTTGAGCTATGATTTCATGTGGTCAATTTATCCCAAATGACCATCACCCTTTGAAATTTGAATGTTTAAGTACTTGTTTGCTTGCCTCCATTGATGGAAAGATTAGGTGAAACTTTTAAACCCAAGATTTCAAATTTAGAAATAGTTTCAAAATCCCTTTCAAATATTTGCAAACTAGAACAAATCTCTGTTTACTTTGAAACCCAAGCCTGACCAAGCCTTGATAGGTAACCACTTAGTTAAAATGACTGTTTTTGAACCCACAGAACCCTGAAAAAATCCCTAGTTTTGTTTGAATTCAAAAGGATTTGAATTCATATCAAAAATCATTCCAGAAAATAGAATTAGAAAAGAAAAAGACTTAAACAAAAGAAAAAGGCCGCGTAGCCAGAATCTGGCCCAACAGAAAAACCAGCCCAGCAAGCCCACCCGGGAACTTTCCTTTCCTCTCTTACGTGCGAGCGCACACGTTCAGCCGCTGACAAGCAGACCCCACTTCCACCTCGCGCACGTCGCTGACAAACGGGCCTCCTCCACGTCATCATCGTCTCCACCCGCACGACCCGTTCATCCCCAAATCAACGCGGGCGTTTCTGTGTTTAAATCGCGGCGTCAATTCGAGTTATTGGCCGAGTGATTCTCGCTCGTGACCAGGCTATAAGAACCCCCTCTGTCCCCTCTTTCTTCTCCCCCAAAACCCGAACCCAGAGCGCCACCAGGCTGCGCGCATTGCTCTCTGCAACCCCTCCGTCTCCGATGACTGCGCCGTCAAATTCCGGTGAGCATAGAGTTTCCCTCGGTCTCGCGTTTACTTTATCTTGTTCAGTGAGTCTCTGTGCACCTTCTGACACCCTCCGTTTACCTTCGCATGACCCGTAGCTTCGGCAACGTCGACGACTGGCCACCACCGTCTTCTGCACGTACTCCGGCGACCTCCCTCCGTAAGAAACCACCGCCCCTTGCCCTCTAACTGATACGCCTAGAATCTCCGTCGCTGTACGCATCTAACGGTACCCTAATTTTGGCTTAGCGCGACGAGGAACCTCGCCAACGTCAACGACTGTCCGTGCCCGACGTCTGCCTCTACTCCGACGAGAAATCCTCGCCGTGTCTGCGCGCCCCTCGACGAACCAACACCACCTTGAGATTTAGCACGCCACTGCGGTCCTGGTAAGCGCCTCCTTTCTCTCCCGGGCGACCTGTAGCGCTAGCACCGCCGCAGTCAGACGCGCCGCCGCCTGTCGCCGCAGGTAGCGCCGCTCGTTTTTGGTTAGGAGATTTTTAGCCGTCAGATCTGAATCCTACGCGTAGAAACATTTCACTTAAAGAAGGGGTATGGACAGATCTGAGCCGTGCAGCGTTAGTTAGATCCAACGGCACAGAAGGGTGATCCGGTGCGAACCGGTACGCGCAAGTAATAACGCGACGCGTGGCTAGGGTTGATTCAAAAATAGAAATTCAAATCAGATTTAGATCCCATTTTCAAATGCTTATAACTTTCGATTGCCACGTTAGATTTTTGCAAACTTTATACCGTTGGATTCAGTGAAACAAGGCCTTTCAGAATATCCAATTTAATTGGCATATAGTAATAGTTAAAAATGATTTTATTTGTAGAACATGTTTTAAGGCTTTTTTAAGTAGAAATTATTTTGGTAAATTTATATGGATGCCAAATAAGTTTGGTTGGCAAATTTGTGTTATGTTAAGTTTATGTAGACATGAGCATACTTAGTAGAATTTTCAAAAATCACCACTTAGTAGATTCTTGCATGCATGCATTCATATTATTTTTGGTTGTATATAATTGTGTGTAATTGAATGCTATTATTTCTTGTGTAGATTTTGCTAGTGATTGTGATTGTGAAGAGTGCTACTCTCCCCACTACCAAGGCAAGTGATATTTTCGTTAATATTTCTGTCCTATGTTTTGTACTAGCATTAGATATTTTGCTAAAGTATTGCATGATATTTGCCTAGTACTAAGATGGGAAATCCTAAGTAGAATGGTAGAAATGCTAGGGAAAGTATCCTAAGGTAGGTTATCATATTCTGCTTAGTCTAGCTACTTAGCAAACAAGGGAGGTGAACATCTATATGGTTTATGATAAAAATATACTAAGTCAAGAGACTTATGTTTTCTTAACAAAACAACTAAGTCAAATGAACATCCTGGGTGGAATGGAATGATTGGGTTATGTTGAGTGGTTACACAAGGCCATGGACTTGGGTTGTGTATCTCACTTGTGGTATGCCACCCAGGCACAAAGGGATTTGGAGGCCAAGTGTTGAGAAAGCTTACAGTGCAACCACTTGGCAATATGGGCTCTGCCATGATCATATAGGTTGCTAGAACTTAGTCACTTGGACAGTTGGTGGTAGTTGGGATGATAGGTTGGAGCGCGTCCATTTTGACTAAGGAAAAGCTTCTGAAAGGTCCTGTCTTGGGAAACCAAGTCTGGTGGGGAAAGTGCACAACCTCTGCAGATGGAAAACCTAAGTACTTAGCCTAGTCCAAGGAAATGGACACTTTTGAGCATCAAGACATGGAAGCTACAAGAATCTCATCACTCCAACTTCTAAGTAAAAATTTGTGGGTGAACAAGGGTGAAGGACCCCAATGTCTATTGGTGGTTCCTTGGGAATGTTTTTGACAAAGAAAAACTTAGTGTTTTCAACTAATAGGAAAAATATAGTTTTAAGCAAAGCAAGCCAAGCTACACTTAGCCAAAATGCATATAGTAATATAGTCCACTTAAAATATACTAAGGTATCACTTGCCAATACTATTCCAAAGTATTGACCCTCTGTGGCTGTAACTTGTGATGTTGCAGGTTACTCCGATGATGAATAGGAGTCATGAGTCTACACTCAACATGCTTGCCCGTGGCACATGAAGATGAAGACTTGTGTTTATTTACTTATTCCATAAACTCTTGTATTAGGCCTTTGGCCCTGAGTTGTAAAAGACTATGTTTTATCTCTGGAATGAATGTAATAAGCGACCTTTGTATCTGTGTACTTCATCTTAAACTGTGGATGCTAGCATTGATCCAAGGACTAGCATTGCAATCACAGGGATCCTTTCCTTTATAAAGGAGGGGTCTAACAGATGGTATCAGAGCACTGTGTTGCCTGTAGGATTATGACCCTAGGATTGGAAAACCACTAAGGAAAAAGTTTTTCAACTACTTCTACACTTGTCTATTCTTCTCGTAAAACTTTTCTAATCTCTTTCAACTTCCTTTGTAGATGAACTCCATCAACGAAGCTGTGAAGAAGGGACCACTCATGACCATGACCTTGAAGTGTGAAACTGAGTTTCCCAATATTCTCAAGGACCTCATGGAGGCAATGGATGCACATGGTGAAGCTGTGTACAAAGGCTTTCCAGTGATGGATGAAGGAGTGGAGTATTGGTGGGTGCAACTTCACTTGTACAAAAACAAGGAAGACAACCACAAAGAAAGGGGATTCTGCATGTACACCAACACCACAATGCACACCACATTCTTTGAGTCAGCCAGGGATGCAGCTTGGAGGACCATCAAGGAACTAAGTGCTAGAGTCAAGTGTAGAATGCTCAACCTCCAAAAGGACTTAGAGAAAGAGAAGGAGCTTACTCAAGAGTTGGAAGATACCAACCAAGAGATAAGGGGAGATGTTATAGACTTAGTGATAGAGTCAAGAGAGCAAGATTGGTGGATTGCATCTAGGAACATTGTGTTTAATAATAGATCCCGTGAGATTGGATTGTAAGGACACTTCGTTAGATGGACCACCACTTATCACCTTATTCCAAAAGATATTTTAAATAAGTATGAATTTTGATTGATGTAATGGACTTATGTAAGCATGACTTGTGTGACAATTATGTTTCATGGATATGTATGAATGTTTGTCTTGATTTACCTTGAATTATGTTGTTCTAACTTTTTCAATCTTATAAATAGATGCCTATTGCCATCAGCACTATTGAGGAGTTTCGAGTTACTCGTTTTGGTCCCCGTATCATTGAGCTTACCATTCTGCTTGATCTCCCTCTTCCTACCATCACGGTGTACCCACTCACCAAGTTCGAGAGGAAGGACCTCTGGGGCTTCAAAGTGAATCAGCCCGGACGCCAGACTGAGCCTACTACGGAGGCCATCGTCTTCAAGCTGATGCACGACGACAGGGAGAGAGGCATGGAGGTAGTCATGCAGGATCTGATAGGACGACTGTTAGGCCGTCACTCCCGTCAGGTTAGAGGCACTCACTTCCACGTCTTTGGAAGACGTGATGTTGACGGAGAGTCCATCGACTTTGAGGACGACTCGAGGAGCACTGCGGAGCCGATACGTCTTTATCTTCAGGACTTAGAGACTCTTCTCAGGCACGTAGATACGGACAGGACGAACGTCATGCTAGGTAATGACGAGCTTCAGGTGCAGCTTCGCGAGAAGAACAAGCTTTTTGCACAGCAGGATGAGATGATCAAGGAAATGGAGACAAAGTTCGAGGCCCGGGACCGCAAGTTCAAGAGTCAAGAGAAACGCGTCCAGGATAGGAACAAGAAGATCCGGGACATGACCGAGGAACTGAAGTCCAAGGACTTCGAGCTTGAGCAGCAGCAGATGGTTATTGAGAGGCTTCGCTCCCAGAAGAGGGCTCTCAAGGCCAAGGTCGATTCCTTGACCACTACGATTGAGGAGAACAAGACCGCGATGGAGAACGCAGGTCTTACCTTCGTCGAGGAGGAGATTGACGCTGATGAGTAGACGTGACTACTCAGTTACCTTTCATATTCATACTTGTTATTGTGAACTTATTATTGGACCATCCGACATGTGGATGGCTTGTCACTTGTGTGTTTTACTTAATGAGCTTGTTATGTGGTTGTTGAACTTTTATTCTTATGATGCTTGTTATGTGTTTGCTTATGATGTATTGTGCATGAAATATCTATGGGTATCTCATTCTTATCTACTTGAACAAACTACAGATGCCTCCCCGTCGCGCAAACCCCAACCCCAACAACATCACCCCGGAAATGCAACAAATGATGAATGCGCAAACACAGCTTATGCAAATGATGACAACATTCATCCAAAATCAAAATAACAACAACAACAACAACAACAACAACAACAACAACAACAACAACAACCCACCGGGTTTCGATATGCTCACCAGATTTCTGCGCTTGAGGCCAGCAAAGTTTTCGGGAACAACTGATCCCATGGTGGCTAATGACTGGCTACGTTCCGTGAACAAGGACTTAGTGACCGTGGGCTGCACGGATGCTGAAAAAGTCAGATTCGCAGCACATCTGTTGGAGGGACCAGCCGCCACATGGTGGGACAACTTCCAAATCACCACTCCTATTGATGAGGTGACTTGGGCTATCTTTGAAGATGGATTTTGCACTGCTCATATCTCATCAGGAATGATGAGTCTGAAAAAGAAGGAGTTTCACAACCTGAAACAACGCCACCGCAGCGTGGCGGAATACATAGAAGAGTTCAACAATCTGGCGCGCTATGCACCGGATGAGGTTGACACGGATGCCAAAAGAAAGAAAAATTTCTGGAAGGCTTAAATGATGAGCTGAATCTGCAGTTGGTTGTGGCATATGTTCCAACTTATCAGTCTTTGTGTGACAAGGCTGCTATTTTGGAAAGTAAAATGAAGCAAGTCGAGAGTAGAAAGAGGAAACACTCCGACAAGCACAGCTCGGGATCGTCTCACAAACGATCTCACTATGATGACAGTGGCAGCTCAGGATCCCATAAACATGGGAAATTCAGCAAGCACAACCACAACCGTCATGACAACAAGCATCACCGCAGTCATGACAAAGACAAATACAAGAACCACAAGGGTGGACATAAGAGCCACTATGGTGGAAATGGTAGTGGAAGTGGAGGCCAACCTCCTAAAAAGGACATCAGTCAGGTTGAGTGCTTCAAATGCAAAAAGCTGGGGCATTATGCTAATGAGTGCCCTGAGAAGAAAGTTGAAGGACCTAACAAGCCAAATCCTTTTCAGAAAGGACAGGTTAACCACATCAATGTGGAGGAGGTCTATGAGGAGCCTGATGCCGTGGCTGGTAAGTTCAGACTCAATTCAATTTCAGCATTTGTACTCTTTGATACCGGTGCATCTCATTCATTCATATCAAAGGCATTTGTTGATAGAAATGGGTTTGCATCAGAAAACATTGGGTGTCCAATAAAAGTTAGTTCTCCGGGGGGAGACATGATAGTAAGCCTTGGATGCCGGGATCTCACCATAGAGTTTGGTAAGCATAAATTTCCAGTAAGCCTGATAATCCTAGATTCCCAAGGACTAGACGTAATTTTGGGAATGGACTGGATGGCTAAGTATGAAGGAGTATTAGATTGTGCCAATCGTACCGTTACACTCACAACCCCCGAAGGAAAAAGAATAAAATTTAAGTCAAACTTTGAATCCAAAGGAAGTAAGCTGAATTCTCTTAAGGGAGTTAGCATGGACAGTGTACCAATAGTGTGTGAGTATCCGGATGTGTTTCCGGAAGAACTACCAGGAATGCCACCGGACAGAGATGTGGAGTTTCTGATAGATTTGGTTCCAGGATCAGGACCAATAGCTAAGAGACCGTACAAAATGTCAGTTGATGAACTGAAAGAGCTCAAGAAGCAGCTAGGTGAACAGTTGCAGAAAGGGTTTATTCAACCAAGTTCTTCATCTTTAGGAGCCCCAGTATTGTTCGTGGAGAAGAAGGATAGAACACAAAGGTTATGTATAGACTACCGTTCTCTCAACGAGGTTACCATCAAGAACAAATATCCTTTGCCAAGAATCAATGACTTATTTGATCAGTTAGAAGGAGCATGTGTATTCTCGAAGATTGATCTCCAGTCTGGTTATTTTCAACTCAAGATAAGAGAGCAAGACATACCAAAAACGGATTTCACCACAAGGTATGGATTGTATGAGTATACCGTGATGCCCTTTGGTTTAACCAACGCTCCGGCATACTTCATGAATATGATGAACAAGGTGTTCATGGAATTTCTTGACAAGTTCGTTGTCGTTTTCATTGATGATATCTTGGTCTACTCCAAGAGCAAGGAAGAACATGAAAGACACTTACGCTTGATACTTGAGAAACTGAGGGAACATAAACTGTATGCCAAATTCAGTAAGTGTGAATTCTGGTTAGAGAAAGTTGGCTTTCTTGGTCATGTGATGACAAAAGATGGTGTGGCAGTTGATCCTGCAAAGGTTTCGGCTGTGACAGAATGGGAATCACCCAAGAATGTGAAAGAAGTTCGTAGTTTCCTCGGCTTGGCAGGTTACTACAGAAGATTCATTGAAAATTTCTCGAAGGTTGCTAAGCCAATGACAGAATTACTAAAGAAGGACAAGAAGTTTGCTTGGACTGAAGGTTGCGAAGTCAGTTTCCAAGAATTGAAGAAGAGACTTGTAACAGCACCAGTTCTATGGCTGCCAGATTTGGAAAAGGATTTCCAAGTATATTGTGATGCGTCTCATAAAGGTTTGGGTGCCGTACTTATGCAAGATGGTAAAGTCGTAGCCTATGCTTCGAGACAACTCAAAACTCATGAAGTAAACTATCCTACTCATGATTTGGAGTTAGCCTCGGTCGTCCATGCACTCAAAACATGGAGACATTACCTTTTGGGAAAGCGTTGTGAAGTGTTCACCGATCATAAAAGCTTGAAGTATATCTTCACCCAGAAGGAAATCAACATGAGACAAAGAAGATGGCTAGAACTTATCAAGGATTACGACTTAAGTTTGCAATACCACCCCGGTAAAGCGAATGTAGTAGCAGATGCTCTAAGTCGTAAGACGTTTGTAAATGGCCTTACAAAAGGGGAATTGCCAGATGACTTGTGTAAGCAATTCAAAGAACTCAGATTGGAGGTTGTACCAGAAGGATATCTCATGTCCTTAGATGTTCAACCCACTCTATTGTACAAAATCCGAGAAGTTCAGAAGACTGATGAGGAAATTGAAAAGATTAAGGAAAATATTAGTCTAGGGAAGGCTAAGGGTTTCCATGTTGACGAACAAGGTACTTTATGGCACGGGAAACGTATATGTGTTCCACGAGACCCAGAGTTGCGGAAACTGATCTTACAAGAAGGACACAACTCTCCGTATTCTATTCACCCGGGAAATACCAAGATGTACATGGACATGAAAGAAAGGTTTTGGTGGAACAACCTCAAAAGGGACATCGCCGAACATATTGCTTTGTGTGATGTGTGTAGCAGAGTCAAAGCGGAGCACCAGAAACCAGCGGGTTTGCTTCAACCACTGCCTATTCCTGAATGGAAGTGGGAAAATATTGGTATGGATTTCATTACCGGTTTACCAAGGACCAGGTCAGGGTATGATTCCATATGGGTGGTAGTAGATCGCCTAACTAAAGTGGCTCATTTTATACCCGTGAAGACAACCTATACAAGTGCCAAGTTAGCTAAAATTTACATGAGCAGAATTGTATGCCTTCACGGTGTGCCTAAAAGTATTGTATCAGATAGAGGAACCCAGTTCACATCTCACTTTTGGAGACAGCTTCATGAATCCTTAGGAACGAGATTGGAATTCAGCACTGCTTTTCATCCACAAACGGATGGACAAACAGAAAGAACCAACCAAATTCTTGAAGACATGTGAGAGCCTGTGCTTTAGACTATGGAGCAAGTTGGGACGAAAGTTTGCCGTACGCAGAGTTCTCTTACAATAACAGTCATCAATCTAGTATCAGAATGGCACCGTTTGAGTTACTCTACGGAAGGAAGTGTACCACCCCATTATTATGGAATGGTGTGGGAGAAAGAAGCTTATTTGTACCTGATCTTATCAAAGACGCCGAAGAGAAAGTCAAATTGGTTAAGGACAGATTAAAGATAGCACAGTCCCGACAGAAAAGCTACGCGGATTCTAAGCGTAGAGAAGTCACCTACGAAGTTGGGGATAGAGCTTACCTCAGGGTATCACCACTTCGTGGATTGAAAAGATTTGGAGTCAAGGGAAAGTTGGCACCAAGATATGTTGGACCATTCAAGATTCTAAGTCGCAAAGGAGAAGTTGCATATGAAATTGAATTGCCAGAATCTCTATCCGCAGTCCATAACGTGTTTCATGTGAGTCAGCTTAAGAAATGTCACCCAGAAATGGAAGAGTCTTCTTTAAAGGATACTATACCTTTGGAAGAGGTTCAACTAGAAAGTGATCTCACTTATGAGGAAAAGCCTGTCAAGATTTTAGAGACCGCAGAAAGAGTTACCAGGACCAATACTATCAAGTTTTGTAAAGTGCAATGGAACCATCACACCGAAGAGGAAGCAACATGGGAAAGAGAAGATGATCTTCGGAAAGACCACCCTCACCTATTTGCTAGCCAACCCGAATCTCGAGGGCGAGATTCATCTTAAGGGGGTTAGATTTGTAACATCCCAAAAATCATAGTTTCAAAACTCATTCATATCATCTTTGCATCATTCATCCATTTAGGGTTTTCTCAAAAATCACTTAGAGACAGAAGTTTGAGCTATGATTTCATGTGGTCAATTTATCCCAAATGACCATCACCCTTTGAAATTTGAATGTTTAAGTACTTGTTTGCTTGCCTCCATTGATGGAAAGATTAGGTGAAACTTTTAAACCCAAGATTTCAAATTTAGAAATAGTTTCAAAATCCCTTTCAAATATTTGCAAACTAGAACAAATCTCTGTTTACTTTGAAACCCAAGCCTGACCAAGCCTTGATAGGTAACCACTTAGTTAAAATGACTGTTTTTGAACCCACAAAACCCTACAAAAATCCCCAGTTTTGTTTGAATTCAAAAGGATTTGAATTCATATCAAAAATCATTCCAGAAAATAGAATTAGAAAAAAAAAGACTTAAACAAAAGAAAAAGGCCGCGCGGCCAGAATCTGGCCCAATAGAAAAACGAGCCCAGCAAGCCCACCCGGGAACTTTCCTTTCCTCTCTCACGCGCGAGCGCACACGTTCAGCCGCTGACAAGCAGACCCCACTTCCACCTCGCGCACGTCGCTGACAAACAGGCCTCCTCCACGTCAGCATCGTCTCCACCCGCACGACCCGTTCATCCCCAAATCAACGCGGGCGTTTCTGTGTTTAAATCGCGGCGTCAATTCGAGTTATTGGCCGAGTGATTCTCGCTCGTGACCAGGCTATAAGAACCCCCTCTGTCCCCTCTTTATTCTCCCCCAAAACCCGAACCCAGAGCGCCACCAGGCTGCGCGCATTGCTCTCTGCAACCCCGCCGTCTTCGACGACTGCGCCGGCAAATTCCGGTGAGCATAGAGTTCCCCTCGGTCTCGCGTTTACTTTATCTTGTTCAGTGAGTCTCTGTGCACCTTCTGACACCCTCTGTTTACCTTCGCATGACCCATAGCTTCGGCAACATCGACGACTGGCCACCACCGTCTTCTGCACGTACTCCGGCGACCTCCCTCCGTAAGAAACCACCGCCCCTTGCCCTCTAAATGATACGCCTAGAATCTCCGTCGCTGTACGCATCTAACGGTACCCTAATTTTGGCTTAGCGCGACGAGGAACCTCGCCAACGTCAACGACTGTCCGTGCCCGACGTCTGCCTCTACTCTGACGAGAAATCCTCGTCGTGTCTGCGCACCCCTCGACGAACCAACACCACCTTGAGCTTTAGCACGCCACTGCGGTCCTGGTAAGCGCCTCCTTTCTCTCCCGGGCGACCTGTAGCGCTAGCACCGCCGCAGTCAGACGCGCCGCCGCCTGTCGCCGACGGTAGCGCCGCTCGTTTTTGGTTAGGAGATTTTTAGCCGTCAGATCTGAATCCTACGCGTAGAAACATTTCACTTAACGAAGGGGTATGGACAGATCTGAGCCGTGCAGCGTTAGTTAGATCCAACGACACAGAAGGGTGATCCGGTGCGAACCGGTACGCGCAAGTAATAACGCGACGCGTGGCTAGGGTTGATTCAAAAATAGAAATTCAAATCAGATTTAGATCCCATTTTCAAATGCTTATAACTTTCGATTGCCACGTTAGATTTTTGCAAACTTTATACCGTTGGATTCAGTGAAACAAGGCCTTTAATATCCAATTTAATTGGCATATAGTAACAATTAAAAATGATTTTATTTGTAGAACATGTTTTAAGGCTTTTTTAAGTAGAAATTATTTTGGTAAATTTATATGGATGCCAAATAAGTTTGGTTGGCAAATTTGTGTTATGTTAAGTTTATGTAGACATGAGCATACTTAGTAGAATTTTCAAAAATCACCACTTAGTAGATTCTTGCATGCATGCATTCATATTATTTTTGGTTGTATATAATTGTGTGTAATTGAATGCTATTATTTCTTGTGTAGATTTTGCTAGTGATTGTGATTGTGAAGAGTGCTACTCTTCCCACTACCAAGGCAAGTGATATTTTCATTAATATTTCTGTCCTATGTTTTGTACTAGCATTAGATATTTTGCTAAAGTATTGCATGATATTTGCCTAGTACTAAGATGGGAAATCCTAAGTAGAATGGTAGAAATGCTAGGGAAAGTATCCTAAGGTAGGTTATCATATTCTGCTTAGTCTAGCTACTTAGCAAACAAGGGTGGTGAACATCTATATGGTTTATGATAAAAATATACTAAGTCAAGAGACTTATGTTTTCTTAACAAAACAACTAAGTCAAATGAACATCCTGGGTGGAATGGAATGATTGGGTTATGTTGAGTGGTTACACAAGGCCATGGACTTGGGTTGTGTATCTCACTTGTGGTATGCCACCTAGGCACAAAGGGATTTGGAGGCCAAGTGTTGAGAAAGCTTACAGTGCAACCACTTGGCAATATGGGCTCTGCCATGATCATATAGGTTGCTAGAACTTAGTCACTTGGACAGTTGGTGGTAGTTGGGATGATAGGTTGGAGCGCGTCCATTTTGACTAAGGAAAAGCTTCTGAAAGGTCATGTCTTGGGAAACCAAGTCTGGTGGGGAAAGTGCACAACCTCTGCAGATGGAAAACCTAAGTACTTAGCCTAGTCCAAGGAAATGGACACTTTTGAGCATCAAGACATGGAAGCTACAAGAATCTCATCACTCCAACTTCTAAGTAAAAATTTGTGGGTGAACAAGGGTGAAGGACCCCAATGTCTATTGGTGGTTCCTTGGGAATGTTTTTGACAAAGAAAAACTTAGTGTTTTCAACTAATAGGAAAAATCTAGTTTTAAGCAAAGCAAGCCAAGCTACACTTAGCCAAAATGCATATAGTAATATAGTCCACTTAAAATATACTAAGGTATCACTTGCCAATACTATTCCAAAGTATTGACCCTCTGTGGCTGTAACTTGTGATGTTGCAGGTTACTCCGATGATGAATAGGAGTCATGAGTCTACACTCAACATGCTTGCCTGTGGCACATGAAGATGAAGACTTGTGTTTATTTACTTATTCCATAAACTCTTGTATTAGGCCTTTGGCCCTGAGTTGTAAAAGACTATGTTTTATCTCTGGAATGAATGTAATAAACGACCTTTGTATCTGTGTACTTCATCTTAAACTGTGGATGTTAGCATTGATCCAGGGACTAGCATTGCAATCACAGGGATCCTTTCCTTTATAAAGGAGGGGTCTAACATATAACCACCCAGTTACGAAGTGGTGTTTGATGTCATCAAAGCATCCATCCATTGATGGTGATTAGCATGATCTCATGGTCAAAGGATTTAGGTTACTATGTATTTGAAAGCTTATAGCAAACGAACTATTGAATGACTTGATCTTCTAAGTTCAAAAACTTGATTACTCATGTATGGCTTCAAGCCATTTGACAGAGTCAGGGCCCATCATCGCTTCTTTGCATGTAGACAGAGTCAAACAATAATGATTTACTCTTAAATCTTAGTATTTGATTGTTTTACCCGACCTACTTGGTTCAATAGGAACTTAGACCACCGTGACCACAACTTTTGAGTCACGTGAGCCATGAGCATTGTTTCTGCCTCCGGGACACTTTCCGGCGCTGCGCAACTCAGCACATATAGCTAAATTTCAATAACTTTATCAAAGTTCTATTGTCCTCCCACTTAACTTTTCACGAAAAATTTCTTATAAAGAAACCTGACGTTCTAAGCGACAAACACTTTTGTATTCGGTGTTATGGAGGAATACCCAATAGTTTATTCGAAATAACCTACAAAGACATGCTCATCCGACTTTGGTTGCAAACATTTACTTATGCCTATCCTACAAATGTTTAAGAAAGAACAACTTGGGTTTTATCCCAAACCATAACTTTATATGGTGTCATTTCAAAGGATCACGATGGAGTTCTTTTTAGTGTAAAAAGCGGCAGTCACTAAAGCTTTTAAACTTTAAAATATATGGCAGTTTTATAAATTTCACCTTTGATCTTATCATGTCAAACAAGGTTTCATTACATATCTCAAACACTCCATACAACTATGGAGTTTTCGGGAAACATAAATCTATGGAATGATTCCTCAAATCTTAGATGTTTTTCTAAACTTGTAACTCAAATATCTTCCTTTATGATCCTACCATAAACTCTTTATTTTCTTGTTACAATGATTTTCCACTTCATCTTGAAAGTCTTCGAACATTATCAAATGTTTCACACTTCATCCTCATTAAGTAAATATAAACATATATTCACTCATTTTTTTAGAGAAAGCATATGAAGTTGAAATCCATCGCTCATGACTTCACATAATGGGATACATACATCAATATGTATAAATTCCAATAAGTTAGTCGTTCATTCTTCTTCAGCCTTGAACAAAGTTTCAATTATCTCTAGGAAAGTCTCACAAGTGTCATTTGATTAAAATCAAGAGACTCCAAAATTCCATCAACATGGAGTTTCTTCATGTTTTCTTTCCAATATAATTTAAACGGCAAAGTTACTTCCTAAGTGATATTTCAATCATTTGTCTTTCGACATTTTTAGCATTAGTTTTATGGATGTGATTTCTTCTATCTAGACTTGTATATCATCCATCTATTATGGAATACGGAAATTATTTGAACAACCTTTTGTTCTCATAATACCTGATTAAAACAAATCTTGAAGGCAAACTTTGATGTCAACAGAAACATAACAACACTTTATTTGTTTTTGATGAACATCATCACATATTCTCTTGCTAGTTACTTGGGCCATTGTAGTTCATGAGTTGTGTTGTTTTGTATGAAAATTCACACCAAAAAATTCAGTATCCAATAACCAAGAACCACATTGTTTAACAAGCAAAGAATACAACCACAACATGTATATTATCTATATACCTGAGCTGAATAATTCTAGTCTTTTATTTTCTGCCAAATATTTCTAAGATTCTCTTTCAGCATTTCCTTTTCTTTTAAAAGAATCTATTGATGACCCACAAGTATAGGGGGTGTATCGTAGTACTTTTGATAAATATGAGTGTCGATCCCAACGAGGAGAAGAAGCTGTTGACTAGTGGTATGGAGCAGGAAATCTCTGTAAATACTTAGCAAACGGATTTTTAGTGGTTTTCTGATAAAGCAACAAAACAAAGTGCAAGTAATAAAGATAGCAAGCAAACGCAACAAGTGGCCCAATACTTTCTTAGTAAAGGGCAAGCCGGTGGAAATACTTATAAGGATCAAACGTTCTCAAGGACATGGGAATTCTATCAAGTGCTTTCGCTTCAAATAGCTGAGTACTCTTCTTTGGTGTTGTAAGTGTTGTGTGGGTGAACCTGTGCTAATGTACCAACCTTACTTGGACTAATACATACTTGTGATTAAACCCCCTGCAAGCATCCGCAACTACAGGAAACTAATTAAGATATAAACCTAAACACAGCCTTAAACTCTGAGATCCTACACTCCCTTGTGCAAAGGTGTCCTGACGGGGGTTCAGGTTTCTGTCACTGTGGCAACCCCGCGATTAGTATCCAAATACACAATGCATTCCCCTAGGCCCATAAATGGTGAAGTATCATGTAGTCGATGTTCACATGACACCACCAGAAGAATAGCACCACAACTTAAATACTAAACTATTGAATAATAACTCAACACAAATCCACTAATAACAACATGACTTCTCTCATGTCCTCAAGAACAAGAAGAACTACTCACAAGACATCATATGGATCAAGATTAAAGATGATATGGTGATGGATAACAATCTGAACATAAACAATAATCCAATGGTTCCACTCACAAGCATTGATACGTCGGAAACGTATCTATAATTTTTGATGATCCATGCTTGTTTAGTATCTACTTTGCTTTACTTGTCTACACTTTGAGGTGCTTTTTACATGTTTTCTGGTACTAACCTATTAACAAGTTGCAACAGTGCCAGATGCTTGTTTTCTGCTGTTTTTGGTTTCAAAAAAGTTAGTAAAGAAATATTCTCGGAATTGGACGGGACAAACGTCAAAGTCAATTACTTTCCGTGGGGAACAAGAAGTCCAGAGGGGAGCCGGAGAGGCAAGCCAGGGTGGCCAGACCCACCCTAGGTGTGGGTGGGCCCTGCACCGTGCCTGGGAGGGGTGTGGGGTCCCTAGCCACCGCCTCGGCCTCCCCCTTAGCCTATAAGAAGCCCCCGATGCAGAAACCCAAAGGACCCAATCAAATCTCCACGAAACTGTTTGTTGCCACCGCCACCATCGTCCCTAGATCAGGGGGGATCTCAAGTTCTTCCCGGCACCCTGCCGGAGGGAAGATCATCCCGGAGGCCTTCTCTCCGTTATGATGCATGAGTAGTTCCACCTTGGACTATGGGTCCATGTAGTAGCTAGATGGTTGTATCTCCTCCTTTGTGCTTTCATGTATAGATCTTGTGATCTCCGTTCGGGATCAAGATCTAATCTATTTGTAATCATGCATGTTGTGTTTGCGGGGATCCTATGGATATTGAGATTATTATGTTGGTTTGATTAATGGTTTTGTCTTTATGATTCTATCATGTCTGTGTTGTTTGTGATCTTTCATGCTCTCCGTTATTAGTAGCTATCTTGGCCAACTAGTTGCTAGTGACTCCAAGAGGGGGTATTTATGCTCGATAGTGGGTTCATGCCTCTAGTTTCCAAGGGAAGTGACAATAATCTCTTCGGTTGTAGATGTCATGTTACTACTAGGGAGAAAACAATGGTCTCTTGTTCATGGAACATGTGGACTGTTTACCTTACACACTTTGCTTAAAGCAGTTGTCTATTGCTTGCAACTTAATACTGGTGGGGGTTCGGATGATAACCTGAAGGTGGACTTATAGTCATAGATGTAGTTGGATGGCGGTCTATGTATATTGTTGTATTCTGTAACATCCCAAAAATAATGATTTGTAAAGCTTGCATAGCATTCATGCATTCATAAGCATTTGATCTTTTCAAATGAATTTTCAAACATAAGAAACCATATCTTTTGCCCATTACTTATTTAATTGAGGCAAGGTTTATATTTTACTTCCTAAATATGTTTACGATTTGATAGGTATTGATTCGAAAGTAAATACAAACCCACACAAAAGTTTTAAAGACAATTCAAATTTAAAAAACCATAGATATGCCTATTATAAATATTTAATTAAGAGCATGGTTTTACATTTAATTTCAAACTCAAAATGATTTTGAATATAAATGGATGTTTTACGCATTCTAGGACACAAGAAATACAGAACAAAATTCTGGAAGAAATTCAAATTAAAACAGATTTGAAACACCCATCCAAATTCAAACCAGAAAATCAAATCAGAAAAATAAAAAGAGAAAAAGAGAAAAAAATAAACCTAACAAGCTAACTAACCCAACCCACTCGCGACCCAGCAAGACAGCCCAACAAGCCCACCCGGGAAACCCCCACCCCTCTCTGTTTCTCACCTCGCGCGCCCGCACCCACTCGCTGACTCGTGGACCCCACCACATCGATAGCTCAGCGTCGTCAATCTCGCGCAGAAGACCAGCTCTCCGCGGTTATTTCCTCCCCGATGCAAATGCACTTAATTGGCATTGATTGCTCGCGAGATTCTCGCCCCCACTCCGGCTACTTATCCCCCACCCCTCTGCGACCATTTCCCCCAACACTGCAACCCCCAAGAGCTGCCAGGCTCCACGAATTTTGCTTTGCACCACCGCGGCAACGAGGAGCTACGGCAAGCCATCACGGTGAGTCTCGAGCGCGCCTTGCTTTCTGGTTCACACGACATGCTTCGCCATATCTTTGCGCATATCCTCACACATTCTGTTTGTTCTAAAACGCCCCAGGGCGTCGTCCCCGTCCACCCCTCCAAATGACAGAGCCGCCGCTCAACTCCGTCGAGCAATCTCGGTAAGATACGAGCGCCTCTCGCCTTCTGATTCAAACCCACTTGTTCGCTTGGATCTTGCGCGTGTCCTGATGCACTTTGCTTGCACTAGGGTGATCCAGGTCATCGTCTTCGTCATTGTTTGCATCGACCCGACGTTGTCCGCAACTCCGATGAGCTCCCACGGCCGCAGCAACTCGCCCATGTCCACGCTAGCAGCACCTTGAGCATCCTCGCAGCCTTGCGATGCCGGTAAGCATCGCCACTGCCCCTAGCTGATGGGGATGTGCCTACCGGGGTATACCTAGCAGGACGTTTCCGACTGGCCCAAGAACCGGCGAGTGGGCCTGCAAGACGGCGACTAGATTGAAGCCCAGCGAGGAACCGAGCGACTGGAAGCTGAAGGCCCAGGCGAGTAGATAGGCCCAGTCGGATTAGGTTAAACGAGTACCGAAGCTTTAACTGAATCGGTTGAGATATGTAAAACCTAGGGGAGGTGAGCCTATATAAACCTCCCTATGGGATGAGTAGAGATACGTTCCCTCATACACCCAAGCGACTCGCCGCCTAGCCGCCGAGCTCGCCCATTGTACCACCTCCATAATACAATCTAGCAGGAGTAGGTCTTTACCCTCTAGGGGGCCGAACCTGGGTAAAACCCTGTGTCTCTGCCCTCATCTCGCACCGCAGATGGCTGGCCGCCCTTGCCCCTCGTTCTACTACTCGCTGCCGATTGCAGCATCTTCCGTGACCATTCCCACGACAGTGGCGCCCACCGTGGGGCCTGGCCGGTCTGGCCGGTGTTCTGCGGCGAGATCCAATCTGCCCATCAACGAGACGGTCGCCACCGGCCGCATGATAGCGATCGGCGAGATGCTCCAAATCTTGCCGAGCAGCTACGTCCCGGCGGCGCGACCCGTCACGCACAGCGTGATCCTGCCGATCGGCACGATTAGCCTCTTCGTCGGTCTCACCGACGTCATCGTCTCGGAGGATTCGGCTCGCATCCGCGAGTCGCCACCACGCGATCGGCTCTCCGAGAGCCAGATCCGCACGATCCATCGCCTCGCCTCCGAGTACAATTTGGCCCACAACAACGTGGCCGAAAACTCAGCGGCCGCAGAGGACACGGCCATCAACGACGACGCCGACTCGGCGACCCCGGCGTCACTCGCCGGATCCATCACCGCGGCTTCATCCGCGGGCTCCATCGCCCAGGTCTCCAACGTGGGAGACTTCGAGGACCCCTCCATCCTCAGGATCTTCGAATTCGACTCCGGGTCGGAGAACTCCGCCGACCTCCGCGACGGAACCGGTCGCCACGCCTCGACCTACATGGCGACCGGCACCGATCCGCCGGAGGATCCATTCTCCACCCCAATCCCTCCTAACTCCACGGCAACGGAGGTCGAGGAACTCCGCCTGAAATTGGCGGAGGCGGTGCGCAAGGAGCAAGCCGAGCGCGAAAAATTTCACCTCGAGCAGGTGACGGCGCAGGAACTATCACGCTACCACCAGCAGCGGATCAGGTCGCGCCTGAACCCCACCGTTCAGGGGCGTGCCCTGAACTTCGACGACGAAAACGACCCGGCCCGCGTGGCCGAGCGCGCAATCTGTGAGAACGCGCCACCAGGAGGAAGCGCCCGGCCCCCGCCAGGATCAACGGCAATGGGCGCCCACCTCCACCCAACCGCACCACTCCCAGGGACCAGCCGCGGATAGTAGTCTCCTCACGGGAGTGAGACGCAAACGGCCTCCCACTGTTCTCCACCCCGATGGACAACCTCGTGGCAGGCCGAGCAGCAGCCGACAGCATCACGGCCACCGGCGACGGCGCCCTACAGATCCAATACGTCAGGGCCCTGCTCGCGAAGGCCGTCGAGCAGCAAAGAGCGGGCGCCGACTCGCAAGGTCGAGTATACTCGCGTTCCTCGGGAAGCAGAGCGGCCTCCAGCGGCCGCCCAGCGGCGGCAAACACCCTAAACTGCCCGCCACCAGAGCCACTGCAGCTCCAACACCGACCCGCGAACGCGGCACTCTGCACCAACGACCCCAGGCCGGCAACCAACTTTGTCGCCGCCAACGGGCAACCCATCGAAGCTCGCACCCACATCATCAACAACCAAATTTGGCGCGCACGCCAGCCCGACGACCTGCGACATACCCTAACCAATCGCCGCGACGGCGAGCCCATGGGGTCGCTCAGTCGACTCGGACCCAAGTGCTTCAGACCAATGATCCGAGGCGAGAAGTACCCGCCAAACTTCAAGGCGCCAAAAGAGATAGAAAAGTACGACTCCTCGTACGACCCCGTCGTTTGGCTCGACACATACCTCATGGCGATGGGGATCGCAGGCCACACTGACCTGCTAGCCGCCCGTTACCTCCCCCTGATGATGGAGGGGACGTGCAGGCAGTGGATCAACACCCTCCCCCAGGACAGTATCGACTCCTGGGAGGAGATGCGCGACGCCTTCGTCAGGCACTTTGAGTGCTCCTACACCCGCGCCACCACTATCGAGGACCTGGAGCGATACGTCCAGGAACCCCGCGAGTCGACCCGCAACTGGGTCCAACGATGGCAAGAACTTTGGTACAACGCGGTCGGCATCCACCCGGACACCGCGATCCATTGCTTCAAGACCTCGTGCCGCTACGAGCCCCTGGTCGCCAAGCTCAAGCGACACTCCCGCACACTCGACAACATCCCCGACCTCCTCGAGATCGCCAAACGGTACGCCGAGGAAGATCCAAACCGTCACCGTCAACGCGGTGGCCCAGGTGGACGTTCCCCAATTCCTAAACTGGTCAGAGCAGCCCATCACCTGGAGCCGCCAAGACCACTCGCCACGCATCGAGTACCCAGGACGAATCGCCCTGGTGGTCAAGCCCAAGGTCGGCGACTACTGGCTCCCCAAGACATTGATGGACGGCGGCAGCTCCATCAACATCCTGTACCTCGACACCTTCAGGCGGTTGCGGCTCCCGCTGTCGATGATCGAGACGACCCACACCACATTCCAAGGCATTGTCCCCGGTCGGAAGGCGTACCCGATCGGCAAGGTCACGCTGCCTGTCACCTTCTGCACACCGGCAAACTTCCGCACCGAGCGGATCGTCTTCGAGTTGGTGCCCTTCGACAGCCCCTACCACTGCGTCCTGGGGCGCCAAGCGTTCGCTAAATTCATGGCAGCGCCCCACTACGCGTACAACGCGATGAAGCTACCCGGGCCGTGCGGCGTCATCACCATCAACGGCGACCCCGACATGGCCGCCGAGTGCGAGGCCAAAGGAGCCGAGCTCGCTGACGCCGTCATCGCGGCGGAGACCAACCACGCCGATGAGCTCGCCAAGTACGCGAGCGGGGTCAACAATGACGACCCCACCATACTCAAGAAGCCCAACTCAGAGGGCGCAAACACCTCAACCTTTGAGGCCACAACGCACACCCGCACCGTCGAGCTGGTCCCAGGCGACTCCAGCCAGACGGTGACGATCGAGACGGGCATGAGCCCAGCATAGGAAGGCGCGCTCATCGAGTTCCTCCGTGAGAACAGGGACATCTTCGCATGGAAACCCTCTGACATGCCCGGTGTCCCTAGGGAGCTCGCTGAGCACAAGCTAAACGCCGACCCTAAAGTGCGACCTATCAAGCAGTCGTTGCGGCCCTTCAATGAAGAACGCCGTCGAGCAATCGCCGAGGAGGTGCAGCGTCTACTCGCTGCCGGCTTCATCCGGCCAATCAAGTACTCCAAGTGGCTGGCAAACCCAGTCCTGGTCGAGAATAAGAATGGGACCTAGAGAATGTGTATCGACTACACAAACCTGAACAGCGCCTGCCCAAAGGAGCAGTTCGTCCTCCCGCGGATCGACCAGATAATCGATTCAACCGCGGGCTCGGAGTCGCTATGTTTCCTCGACGCCTACTCTGGGTACAACCAGATCAAAATGGCTGTCGAAGACGAGGAGAAGACGGCGTTCATCATGCCATTCGGAGCCTTCTGCTACACCGCCATGACCTTCGGCCTCAAGAACGCTGGGGCGACCTACCAGCGGTGCATGCAAGAATGCCTCGCGAGCCAAATTGGACGCAACATCCACGTCTACATCGATGATGTGGTCGTAAAATCCGCTCGCCAAGGCGACCTACTCGCCGACCTGGCAGAAACATTCGCCAACCTGCGAAAATATAAGATAAAGCTCAACCCAGGCAAATGCACCTTCGGTGTACCTTCCGGACAACTACTGGGGTACGTCGTCTCCAAACGAGGGATCGAAGCGAACCCCACGAAGATCGACACGATCACCCGGCTCGGCAAACCCGAGTGCCTGCGCGACGTCCAGAAGCTGGCCGGGCGAGTAGCGGCCCTTAGTCGCTTCATCCCCCGCCTGGGCGAAAAGGCGATGCCCCTATACCACCTGATGCGCAAGAACCCCACCTTCCAGTGGGACAAGGAGGCGGACGACGCGCTCCGCGACCTCAAAAAGGTGCTACTCGCCGCACCATTACTCGCTGCCCCCGCCGACAAAGAACCCATGCTAGTTTACATCGCGGCTTCCGAGCGCGTTGTCAACGCCGTGATGGTCGTCGAGCGACCAGAGGAAGGAAAGGAGCGCCTAGTCCAGCGGCCGGTGTACTACATCAGGGATGTCCTCACCGAGTCGCGCCAGCGGTACCCACAGTACCAAAAGCTAGTATACGCGGTCTTCAGAGCTCAGCGGCGCCTGCCGCACTACTTCCAGGAGCACCCGATCACGGTCGTCTCCTCAGCACCACTGCAAGACATCATCCGCAACCGCGAGGCGACCGGGCGGGTCGCCAAGTGGGCCGTCGAGATCGGCGTCCACAACATCAAATACGAGCCACGAAAAGCGATCAAGTCACAGGCACTGCCAGACTTCATCGCCGACTGGGAAGAGGCCCAGCAGCCAGAGAAGCTGCCGTACCTACATTACTGGAGCCTGCACTTCGACAGCTCCAAGAATGCGGACGACGCAGGCGCAGGGATCATGCTAACTTCACCAAAGGGCGACAAGCTCCGCTACATCCTTTGCCTCGACTTCACACCCTGCACCAACAACATGGCTGAGTACGAGGCCCTACTCCACGGCATGCGAGCTGCCAAGGAGATGAACGTCAATCGCCTCCGCTACTACGGAGATTCCGACCTCGTCGCGGGGCAAGTCGCTGGCACCTGCGACGCCGTCTCCCCTACCATGGCGGTGTACCGCCAAGCAGTGGACAAGTTGGGCGGACACTTCACCGGCTACTCTGTCGAGTGGATCGACAGACGGAAGAACGAGGAGGCCGACGCACTCTCTCGCATCGGGTCGGCTCGACTCGCACCACCCGCCGGCGTTTTCCTCGACACGATCATCAAGCCATCAGTCTCTCCCCCGAAGGAGATCGACATCGGAGTCCCGCTCCAACCAGAGGCAGCCTTGGTCGCACTCGTCAACGAGCCCGACGATTGGACCAAGCCCTACATCGCCTACCTGGAAGCCAGCACCTTGCCGGCAGACGAGACGGACGCTCGGATGATCGCTCGTTGATGCAAGTCCTACACCATCATCGACGGCGATCTCCACAAGCGCAGTGTCACCGGCGTGTTCCAACGCTGCGTCCAACCAGCCGAAGGACGCAAGATCCTCCATGACATCCACTCCGGTGACTGCGGCCACCACGCCGCCGCTCGCTCCCTGGTCGCCAAGGCTATGCGACATGGCTTCTACTGGCCCACCGCACACGCCGATGCTGTCGACATTGTCCAGCGGTGCTCCGGGTGCCAGAAGTACGCCAACCAGACGCACGTGCCGAGCTCGGCGCTCAAAACAATCCCCATCACCTGGCCATTCGCTGTGTGGGGCACGGATATGGTAGGCCCCTTCAAGAAGGCCCCCTCCGGCTACACCCACCTGCTAGTCGCCGTCGACAAATTCACGAAGAGGGTGGAGGCCAAGCCAGTCCGGAAATGCGACGGGAAGACCGCCACTAAATTCCTACGCGAGCTCATATATCGCTACGGGTTCCCAAACAGCATCATCACGGACAACGGCACCAACTTCGCCAAGGGAGCCATGGCCGAATTCTGCGAATAGCACCACATCCGGCTTGACCTCGCGTCAGTCGCCCACCCGGAATCCAACGGCCAGGCGGAACGGGCCAACCAAAGCATCCTCCACGGCCTGAAGCCGCGACTCCAAGTACCACTCGAGCGCACCGCCGGGTGCTGGGTCGAGGAGTTGCCCTCTGTCATCTGGGGGATCCGCACCTCAGTCAACAGATCGACAGGGTTCACCCCCTTCTTCATGGTCTACGGCGCCGAGGCAGTCATGCCCACCGACCTCGAGCACGACTCGCCGCGGGTCGTCCATTATACGGAGGCTGCGAACGAGCTTGCTCGCCAGGACGGGATCGACCAACTCGACGAAGCGCGTGACCTCGTTCGGTCACGCACCACCATCTACGAGCAGGGACTCCGCCGCTACCACAGCCGGCGGGTGAAAACTCGCACCTTCCAAGAAGGCGACCTGGTGTTACGCCTCATCCAGGACAAGAAGGGCATGCACAAGCTTTCCCCTCCGTGGGAAGGCCCATTCGCCATCGGGTGCGTACTCGGCAACGACGCCTACTACCTCATCGACGTCCGCGGGGACGGCGAACTCGACGTCAAGCGACCATGGAATGTAAACCTCCTACGGAAGTTCTACTCCTAGAACCCCACACATGTACTCTCCAGTCGTTATGAAATAAAAAGAAACGGTTACCGCAAATTGCGCCTACTCTCCATGACTTGTGCCACTCGCACTCGTAATAACAGTGTTACGCTAACCGCAGAAGTCAACCTTTGGTACAGCGATCGGCACGGCTAAGTAGTGCGGTGTAAGAGCACTGAATCACCTCAGGTCTTGCATCGTCCATGAAAAACGCCTACCCGGAGCCCCATTGGAGTCGCCTAGCTCGACTGGTTCTACGAACCAAGACAACTGCCCTCGCTTCTCACAGCGACCTTGGTCCTCTACATCCTCGGTATAGCGACTCGAACAGCTAAGTACCACGCTCGGGGACTGAAGACCAGTTCACCGCGTGCGGTCAGGGAAAACGCCAAGTAGGAGAGCATGCCCAGGACTCGCCACGCGACTGACCCCACGGGCCAGACAGGAGTGACGTGCTCAAACCAACGCGCTAAGTCCTCAACCACCCTCGAGTCGCGCCTAGAACAACCAAGTACCACGCTCGGGGACTCGGCCACCCGACCTCGCTCGCGCAAGGGAAAACGGTAAAGTACAGAGCACTCAAGGGAGTCGCCCAGCGACTGGCTCTCCGAGCCCGGGCGAGTCGACCACAATAATAAGATACATAACATTAACAAATCACATACGAGGTAAACCCCACAAAAAGGGAGGACGCGCTCGGGGACTCATTCAAACATCAGTCACAAACACACGACAAATACCAAAATAGACACGCTGACTCATTCAATTGCATATCGCATTGTCTCATATTACAAAATATGCCCACTGGCAGACCTGCTGCTAACGCCACAAGGCAAACTATCCTACTATGCAGGCTTTGATGACGACTCGCCAACATCCAGGCGATTGCGGATGAACGGCGTGTACGGGTTCGACGGATACGTCGTCAGTTCACCCGCCATTGCCGTGCGAAAAGGTTGCTCGACCTTGAAGTCACGATGCGGCGGCTCGGGGTCGTTCGGCACGACGACCGTCTCCTGGTACGGAAGGAGGTCACCATTGCCCAGACACGTTCCGAGTACGTGGCGGCGCGGTCTTGCAACTTGAGAACCTCGGACAGCTCCACCGCGCCAGTCGATGATGGGTATCCACTCGTCACATCGTCAATGTCGAAATCCTCGGGGAAGTGGGAAAGTCCAAGACTAAGTGCCGTCGACGCTCCGCGCCGAAACGCCGACCACGTCATGAACTCAACGACCACGGGCACCTTCTCCAAATACTTCCACACCTCAACGAGGTCACTGGGAATCACCTCCGTGGGCGATATCTCTTGGAGATAGGCGCGGACGCACGTCGCCGACAACGTTGCCGAGTCAACAAGCATGCTTACACACTGCCTCGCATCGAACGAGCTCGCCTCTTCCTCGCTATCGATGATGCGACCTGCGAGTAGAAGACAATAATGAGTACGACAGACACCACAAAAGACACAACCACCGGAAGGGGCATATGCACTTACCAATCAATGGGCGGGCGAGTTCCGTGATGAAGCTTTGAAGCGACGTATGGTCGTCCTGAAGCCCAGCAACAAGGGCATCGGACACTTTGCGATCCTCTTCGGCGGCTGCAATGGCGGCCTTGGCTCGCCCGTCAGCCGAGTTCGCTTCTTCTTTTGCCTCCCGCAGCTCGCGCTCGAGGTTGGCGACCCGCTGTTCAGCCGCACTCAAAGCCGATTGCGCTGCCACCAAATCACCAGCGGGGACAAGCCCCTGGCGAGCTTCCTCTGCCTTCGCGGCAACAGCCTGAAGCCCTTTGTTCGCCTCCTGGACGATGGCGAATTCTTTCTCTGCGCGCTGCTTCGCGGCTAATCGGTCAGCCGATTCAAGCTGTAGACCCTGCATATCATCAAAAAGGTTAGTCAAAACAAAAATTCCTAAGTGCCCACCCGCTGAAATTCAGCGAGTGCGCACTCGGGGACTGGCGATCAAGAAATTCTTAAGTGCCCACCCGCTGAAATTCAGCGAGTGCGCACTTGGGGACAGGCAATCACGAAATTCCTAAGTGCCCACCCGCTGAAATTCAGCGAGTGCGCACTCGGGGACTGGTACTCAAAGAAATTCCTAAGTGCCCACCCGCTAAAATTTAGCGCGTGCGCACTCGGGGACTGGATGCGAAAAATAAAGTTAAGATATTATAAGAATCAGGCCGCTGCAAAGCACCGACCTGATCCTCGGGGACTGGATGTACCTGGATGGCTGCGCCAAGCATGCCGTGGAGTTGTATCGCGTCCACGGACGCGAGGAGAGCCGGCGTATGCCCACGACGTTGGTCGACTTCAGCATCGGCAGTCCCAGGAGCGTGGCTTGAGGGCGAAGTCCCACTCGCCGCGACCGCCTTGGTCATGAAGCGTGGGAAGGTAGCAATAGAGGTACCCGCTCCAAAAGAGGTCGGCTCGGCCGGTCCAGGCAAGGGAACGCCCTCCTTCGTAGACGCGGCTGCCTCCATCACGGGTCCGGCTGGCGGAACCGCCGTGTCGTCAGAAATAGTGACGACGTCGTCACCCTTGGCCTTCTTGCTTCCATCCGCAGAGACGACAACCTCGTCCGCCTTCCTTTTGCGGGAAGGATCCTCCTCGCTAACGACGGGCGGCACCTTAGCCATGGTCAGATGGCCCATCCTCTTCACTCCGGTCCTGTGCATCAATCGTATAAGCAAAAATAATTGAAGTGATTATGAAAGACAAAGAAGGGTGAGTGTACTGACTTGGCGACTGGGGCCCAGTCGGCGACTGAGCCCCATCTCCAGGACGTCGCGTGCCCGAGACACGGACGGCTTCTTCGTCGTTGAGGCCGCAGCTGGAGCCTCTGGGATATCTTCGGCAGGAGCCTCCTTGCGAGGCGAAGCCGCTGCAGCTGGAGCATCCCCCAGCCCAGAGACTGGGGTGAATGGCGGAGGCATTGAAGCCAGCGGCACTTCCACGGTCGCCGCGTCCAGCACGGCTGTCACTGGTGGCGCATCGTCACTGGCCGGGCTGGGAGCGTCAGAGCTGCTCGCCGAGTGCGGCAGCGAGGACGGCTTCGATGGCTTTGTCTTCTTCTTCGGAGGGGCCCTTGCCTCCTTCTCTTTCTTCTTCTTCTTCGAAGGAGTGGCCTGACGGCGCGAGGTGGTCTCTGGGAGCTCGTCGTCGTCATCGTGATGCTCGAGGCTTCTGCTTGCCTCGAGCTCGCGCTGTCGTTGTCCGCGGGTCTTTCGGACCAGCGGGGCGACCTCCTCCTCGGGCTCGTCGTCGTCGTCCTCGTCGCCCTTAGCGGGTGGCGACTCGCCTACGTCCTGGGCGGACGAGCTCGAGTTCTCGTCGTCCGAAGGTGGGAGCCACCCTTCCACCACTTGGAATAGCTGCGATGAATACAAAATGAAATCAGAATTACCGCGACTGCATAAACTGCGACTGCGAGCGAAGTGAAATGATTACCGTTGGAGCTGGACGCTTTGCGGTATAGGGGGCGACCCCAGCCTGCGCATCCAGGTACACCGCCTGGGTAATTTTCTTTAGTGCTGGGAGATAGTCCTCCATCTTCCACTCGTCGAGGCAGGCCTTCGTTGAGTCTCCCCGGCCCGTGTACTGGTACATGTAGTGGTCGCGCTGGGCGAGCGGGACGAGCCGCCGCCCGAGCCAGCAGTTGTACAGGTTTATCGTCTGGAGGCCCTTCTTTTTCAGACCGCGGATGGTTTGGAGCATCTCGTCGACGACCATCCGCTGATCGTTGGGGAGCTTGCCGACTTGGAGATGGCGCGGCTCGGACCAATTGGCAGAATACCGCGGGATCGCCGCCTCGTCCTCCGGGGTCGCCTCGGCCATGTAAAACCACGACTTCTTCCAGTCGCTCGCTGCCTTGGCGGGCAGCATCAGATCGAAGAATGAAGCTTTTGACTTGAGGTGGAATGTCAGGCCGCCCGCGGCTAACATTGGGCCGCCCCCTTCCTCGTGGATGATCCGTCCGTGGAACAGATCTTGCCACAAGGGGAAGTAGGGCCGGCAGCCGAAGTAGCATTCGCAGAACGCCACGAAGATGGCGAGCTACTCGATGCTGTGGGGACCCAGATCCGAAGGCTGGATCCCGTAGTAGGCGCAGAAGCGCCGGAAGAACAGAGACGTGGGGAACCCTAGCCCCCGCTCGAGATGACTGGTGAAGTAGATGAACTCCCTCTCTCGCGGATTCGGGGTCGTCTCTCCGGCTGCAGGAATACGCCAACAGCCGGCTCGCAAGATCCCGACCTCCTCGAAGGAAGCCAGCTGCGCCCTCGTGCACTTGGATCTACCCCACGGTTCGGTGGAAAGGGCCATGGCCGAGAGGTTTGTTGGGGGTCAGGGGATTTCGGGTCGGCTGGATCGCGATGCAAAGGGGGGCGAAAATGCGTGCAGTCGGAAGAAATGGTGAGAAGGTGGCTCTCCGATCGCCTGCCATTCCCCTTATATAGTGGATGTTACCCGCCAAATCAGGGAACCGTTACCGCGCGATGATTACGCCGAAAGTTACCGTTGGATTACCCCAACGGCTAGTTTGACCACGTTTGACGGTCCAACTATGGCCATTCGGCTCGCCGACCCGATCACTATGACAGTGTTTCGCCGACTCGACTCGCCAAAGCTGCGACCTGGATCACTGGTTTCCTCCTTTATACAGGAGCCCGCCGACGATTCGACTGGATGCCTACTCTGAAGCCGTATACTCCAACTGCCAGCAGCCACCTACGCCTAATAGACGACGGCCTCGGGGACTACTGATGGGGATGTGCCTACCGGGGTATACCCAGCAGGACGTTTCCGACTGGCCCAAGAACCGGCGAGTGGGCCTGCAAGACGGCGACTGGATTGAAGCCCAGCGAGGAACCGAGCGATTGGAAGCTGAAGGCCCAGGCGAGTAGATAGGCCCAGTCGGATTAGGTTAAACGAGTACCGAAGCTTTAACTGAATCGGTTGAGATATGTAAACCCTAGGGGAGGTGAGCCTATATAAACCTCCCTATGGGGTGAGTAGAGATACGTTCCCTCATACACCCAAGCGACTCGCCGCCTAGCCGCCGAGCTCGCCCATTGTACCACCTCCATAATACAATCTAGCAGGAGTAGGTCTTTACCCTCCGGGGGGCCGAACCTGGGTAAAACCCTGTGTCTCTGCCCTCATCTCGCACCGCAGATGGTTGGCCGCCCTTGCCCCTCGTTCTACTACTCGCTGCCGATTGCAGCATCTGCCGTGACCATTCCCACGACACTAGCCCTCTCTGGAATCGCCGGAGCACCATCGCCAGTAGCGCCGCCTCCGCCAGCATCCATTTGCGCCTCCCATCCATGGTCGTTTGATCGGACGCCGTTGGATCTAGATCTAGCACGTAGGATTAGTTCACTTAATGAAGGGGTACGAGTATATCTGGCCCGTGCGATTTCATTTAAATCGTGCGGCTCTCATTTATCGATCTAGCCGAACTGGTACGGGCCAATCAGATTGCGCCGCGTGTCAGGTTTTCTGTTTTAAAATTTGGTTTTGAATCTATTAGTTATTTAAACTTGTAAATTTAATAACTTTTGTTCTGTTTATCCAAAAAATGCAAATAAGATATCAATGGAATCACAAAAATAAATCCTACACATCTGTAGGCTTAGTTTTGTATTTTGCTTCAGTTAAAATAGGATTTTGTGCAGAGACATTTGTAGGCCTATTTTGTGTATAAAAATTATTTAGAAAATGTTTTAAAGGCCAAATAAAGTTTATTTGGTGTATAAATGTTTGGTTTATTTTTCAGCGTTGTTTTACTTGTCTTGTTTAGTTTAGAAAAATCATCAAATGGCATTTTCATGCATTCATATATTTTTGCTTGATTATTTGAAATATGAATTTGGTGTTATCATTTTATGTGTAGATTTTGGTGCTAGTGGTGATTGTGACTGTGAGGATTGCTGTTACTCCCCCAACTACCAAGGCAAGTGGTGCTTCATATATTTGTCTCAATATTTTGACTATGCATTAGTGATATTTTGTATAGGGCTTGCATGATAATTTTGCTAAGTATCTATATGTTATGCTTGGAAATCCTAGTAGTTGTAGAATTGTTAGAATTTTCTCTAAGTTAAGATACTTGCTATTGCCATGCTTAGCCTAGATAGTAGCAACCAAGGGTGGAATATATACATGCTATGGAAAATATTGCTAAGTCTTTTTGACTTGTGTTTTTGCTTAATAAAACAACTAAGTGAATGAAACACCTGGGTGGAATGGTTGTTTGGGTTATGTTGAGTGGTTACACAAGGCCCATATCTATGGTCTACCTTGTGTATCACACTTGTGGAAAGCCACCCAGGAACAAAGGGATTTGAGATGTCATATGTTAAGAAGCTTCTAGTGCAGCCACATGGCATTATGGGCTCTGCCTGGATCATATAGGTTGCAATAACTTAGCCAAATGGACAGTTGGTGGTAGGGGTGATAGGTTTGGAGCGCATCCATTTTGGTCTAAGGGAAGGCTTCTGAAAGGTCTTGCCTCGATGCATGTCGAGTCTTGTGGGGAAACTGCACCACCTCTGCAGAAGGAAGAATCTAAGTACTTAGCCGTGTCCCCGAAAATGGACAATTGAGCATCAAGACATGGAAGCTATCAAGAATCTCCTCATCCCAATTTATAAGTTAAAAACTTGTGGTTGAACAAGGGTTAAGGTTCCCCAATGTCTATTGGTGGTTCCTTGGGAGTTTTTGCCAAACAAGAACTTAGTGTTTTCAACTGATAGGTAAACCTATTTTGAGCAAAGCAAGCCTAATCTACACTTAGCCAAATTCATGTAGAAGCTAGATACTTTTATTCTACTAAGGTATCACTTGCCAATACTATTCCAATGTATTGACCCACTGTGGCTGTAACTTGTGATGTTGCAGGTTACTCTGATGAGG